>CAJGYO010000011.1:54855008-55014468 GCA_904845875.1 Miscanthus lutarioriparius | reverse complement strand
ATGATTTCTAGGCCTATGGTACGCTCGACGCAAACCGTGCACCTATCTTGCATCAAGATTAGCACTATGTCCGAAAGAACAAAAACGAGCTTCAACTAGAGCCTCGTCACCTAGTGGTACCATCGAGTGCGTCCAAAATGATTTTTGAGCCTCTGGTACGTTTGGCACAACGCGTGCACCTATCTTGCACCAACACTAACACTGTCTCCAAACGGAAAGAAGCGAGATTCCACATGACCCACGTCACCTAGGAGTTCCATCGAGTGCGTCCAAAATGATTTCCGAGCATATGATACGTTCGACGCAAACCGTGCTCCTATCTTGCGTCAAGATTAGCACTATTTTGAAAGGATCGAAACGAGCTTCCACTTGAGCCTCGTCACCTAGTTGTACAATCGGGTATGTCTAAAACGATTTCTGAGCCTAGTTTAGCGCAAACCATGCACCTATCTAGCACCGACACTAACACTGTCTCCAAACGGAAAGAAGTGAGATTCCAAATGACCCACTTCACCTAGGAGTTCCACCGGGTGCGTCCAAAACGATTTGCCAGCCTATGGTACGTTCGACGCAAACCGTGTTCCTATCTTGCGTCAAGATTAGCACTATCTCCAAACAGACCGAAATGAGCTTCCGCTTGAGCCTTGTAACCTAGTGTTACCATTGAGTGCGTCCAAAACATTTTATGAGCCAATGGTACATCTAGCGCAAACCATGCACCTTTCTTGCACTGACACTAACATTGTCTCAAAATGGAAAGAAGTGAGATTCCACATGACCCACATCGGGTGCGTCCAAAACGATTTTCAATCCTATGGTACGTTTGACACAAACCACATATCTTGTGTCAAGATTAGCACTATCCCCAAATGCGCCGAGCTTTGACTTGAGCCTCGTCACCTAGGATTACCATCGGGTGCGTCCAAAACGATTTCTAGGCCGATGGCACATTTGGCCCAAACTGTACATGTATCTTGCACCGACACTAACACAGTCTCCAAACGGAGAGATCTGAGATTCCAGATGGCCAACATCACATAGAAGTTCCATTGGGTGCGTCCAAAATGATTTCCGAGCCTATGGTACGTTCGACGCAAACTGGTCACCTATCTTGTGTCAAGATTAGCACTATCTCCGAAAGGACTGAAATGAGCTTCAACTAGAGCCTCGTCACCTAGTGGTACCATTAGGTGCGTCCAATACGATTTCTGAGCCTATGGTACGTCTAGAGCAAACCATGCACCTATCTTGCACTGACACTAACACTGTCTCCAAACGGAAAGAAGAGAGATTCCATAGGACCCACATCACCTAGGACTTCCATCGGGTGTGTCCCAAACAATTTCTAAGCCTATGGTACGTTTAACACAAACCGTGCTCCTATCTTGCATCAAGATTAGCACTAGGTCCGAAAGGACCGAAACGAGCTTCCACTTCTGCCTCGTCATCTAGTGGTACTATCGGGTGCGTCTTAAACGATTTCTGAGCCCATGGTACATCTAGCGCAAACCATGCACCTATCTCGCACCGACACTAACACTGTCACCAAATGGAAAGAAGTGAGATTCCACAAGACCAACATCACCTATCTTGTGTCAAGATTAGCACTATCTCCAAACAGACATTGCTTTCACTTCAACCTCGTCATCTAGGAGTACCATCAGGTGTGTCCAAAATGATTTCTGAGCCTATGGTATGTCTACCACAAACCATGCTCCTATATTGCACTGACACTAACATTGTCTCGAAACGGAAAGAAGCGAGACTAAAAAGGACCCACGTCAACTAGGAGTCCCATCGGGTGCGTCCAAAATGATTTATGAGCCTATGGTACATTCGACGCAAACCGTGCTCCTAGCGTCAAAATTAGCACTATCTTCAAACAGACCAAAATGAGCTTCCACTTGCGCCTCGTCTCCTAGTGGTACCATCGGGTGCATCCAAAATGATTTCTAAGCTTCTGGCATGTCTAGCGCGAACCATGCACCTATCTTACACCGACACTAACACTGTCTCCAAAGAGAAAGAAGCGAGATTCCAAATGACCCACGTCACCTAAGAGTTCAATTAAGTGTGTCCAAAATGATTTCTGAGACTATGGTACGTTCGACGCAAACCATGCTGCTATCTTGTGTCAAAATTAGCTGTTGACACAAAATGTGACGCACTGTGCCTCACACACAGCAAGCCGGAAAGCGTGGCTTCAATCGGGTTCCCGGTGCTTCGTGACCGAAGCGTGCTACCGGTTTGACTCGAAAGAACTAACAAGGGATAAAACAAGTTAATGTTGACCGAACATGTCGGTGAGACCAGTATAGTTCCATATATACGGCCCCGAAGTTATTTTTACAACGACATACGACTATAGGAAGTCATTCGCCAACAAGTTTATAAACCATTCGCTAATCGTAAGATGAACACACGTAAAGATCCGACATCGAATGCATGTGCATGGGAAGACATGTTTGAACAAGTGAAATTAATTATGAATTAATGCATAACCAAGCTCAAAGAATCCAACCGAAGTTGGGATCCATGAAGAAGGAACGTGCAAATAAACATGATTAAACTAATCCAAAACTCGTGATCCGCCGCAGACGACACCTAGTTCCGTCAAAGCTTAAACGTAATTATCATGCATGAACCCACAACATGTAACAATCTAGATTAAAATAATTCAGCCATTATGAGCATGTTATCTATTTGCAGAGGTAATATGACAGTAATGATCATTGAAGCACGAATAAAACCACAAGAGATGGCCGAATAATGTCAATCTAGATTGGGCAAAAAGTGTGTTACAAATATATGAAATATTTAAAACATGCAACACAGGATAACTTAATGAATCTATTTAGATTTTGCCGTATCTAATAAAGCCGATAACTGTCTTGCTTTCACTAAGCATATTGAGCAAACGCCTGCCGCACGGTATCTACTCAACAACAAAGCATAAGCAGAGACTTCTTGATTGTCAAGCAAAGATCCGCCGCACGATCATTGAAAACAAACAAGACTACTTGCATCACGTCTAAATCCACCGCATGATACTAAACATGATAACAAGGTTGTCGGAACTTACGGAGGTCGACGGATCGATGACTCCTCTCGAAGAACTCGACGACACGACAAAAGGACTCGAAAGTTGGCACGGGGCCGGTTGTATTGATTTGGTTGTGAACCTCTATTACAATGGTCGAGGGTCAATATTTATACCCTAGACAAAACACGAGTCCTAGAAGACTACGATTTACAAAGGAACTTCTAAACAAACTTGGAAACTTACGATTCCTTACCCTAAACTCTCATAGTCCTTTATTATTACAACTTTCATCTTTTCGATCGGCCTTGCTCGCCATCTTCGCTTTCCGAATGGAGTCACCGCCTCGAGTAACCGACCGCACAAGCATTTAGCCGATCGCTTGTTTTGTCTCGCCGAATACCCTTCTTCTTCCCGCATGCGGGTCCACCATCATCCTCCGTAATCGACCAAAATCCAAGTGTTAACACATGCCCCTCAATTTTGGGATAAAAGTTGTTTTTATTCTGAAATTGACCACAAGCTCCTTCTTCTTCCTAGGTCAAGACTGCTCAACACCGCACCACATCGCCCAAAAATTCAAGTTTTCAGCGCAACCTCGGACCTACTTGAATCTTCAATGGCGACCTGTGATGAAATCCAGAGGTAAACTTTACTTATATTCGGCAATTTTCATTTGATCCTCCTGCCTCTTTTGGCTTATTCCTCTTTGATTTCAATCACCTTCTAAAGGAATACAAGAACCAGATTTTGATCCCCTATGCTGCCAACCTCGATTCCTATTTCCTCGGCCCAATGGGAAATCCTGACCCTTCTGAGATTATCGAGAAGGAAACCCAAAGAATCCCCTTCAATCTGGGATCACCTCGCCAAACCGATGGCCAAACACGCTCAAGAATTGGCCATTTCCCCAATCACCGGATGGCGGAATTGGTACAGGAGAATGCTAGAGAAAAGCAGCAGCCACTGGGAAAGTCAAGACATCAGTCATTGTTTGGAATTATCCTTAGCAGAAACACCCAGAAACGATTCCCTCTTGATAGCAGCTTCCCATTTTTGGTCTGACACCATTAATGCCTTCATCTTTGGTCATGGTATGATGACCATCACTCTAGCCGACGTGTTCATGATGACTGGCTTGAACGTGTCACTACCAGTATACCCCTATAAGTACAAGAGCAAAAGTAATCAAAGAGCCGTCACTGGATGTGGATGGGTCAAACACATCCGTAACTACATGAATGCATCCGCACTGCTCTCGATAAAGAGTTGAAAGCTTTCATGAATATGTGGCTATGCAGATTCATCTTTTGTGGAAAATCCAATGAACCAACCCCGAATCACATGGTGATGGTCGAGGACTTAGCCGCAGCACTCGTGATCCCACTAGGCAAATATCTCTTAGGGTCATTATCATATGATGCATCGACATTACTCTTCGAGATGCGCCAAGGTGGAGAAATCTCTTGTGTGAATGGTCCCTCGTGGCTAATTCAAATGTGGCTCCAGCTATATATGCATCGAGATAACCTCTGTGAGCCTCCTCAATCTAAGTTTTCCTTCGATTAACTATGTCAAGGTAGTACAAAGAAAGGTTAAGGCTTGTCGACTTATGGGGAAGCAAAGATCATCTATCAAGATTGACATAGACATTGGCCATTTCTTCAAGCTATTTTTCAAAGGATTCGCAATGTACTCGTTCCCTTTACAAAGAAAATGAAAATTTGACTTTGCCTCGCAAGTTCAAAGCTATGAAATTGGTTGTTCAAAGTCAAGAATCCACGGAGATCTTCAACTCCTTTATCAAACCTTGCACTCGCCAAACCGAATTTCATCATGGGAGGTTAGTGCAGTCCACCTATGAATTCTACTATCCAAATATGGTGGCCGGGGACAATTAGGATGTGGCCACCGCCTCAAAATTCCTCTTCTCAACAATCATGAAGCCAAGGGAAGTAATAATGTAAAGAATGGAAGCCAAGAAAATCTTTGAATTAGGATGGGAATTGCCAACATACGAACCATCTCCATTTGGGCTAATAGATGTTGCTCATCCCTTCTTTGTCTCTTGGTGGCAAGAATGGCATGCTCATATCTTCAATATATCAGTTCATCCTTTATGCAAAAACTTGCAGCCTGACTTTGCTTCCGATAGTGAGATAACTCCATTAGGCTCATCATTTCCTCGCTTTTGAATTCACTTCCTATTTTAACATCCGGTTATGCATGTGATTTTGAGCCTACTTCCCGCCAAAGCAATCCAAGATTATTCGGCTGGTCCCAACTCGCTCGATTGGGATTTGATGCTCCAAAATTAAAGGAATTCATGAAAATCCTCGCAACTTTGGATTCAAGACTTTAAAGGCACTCATGAAAACTCCCGCTACTTCGGGTCAGCGAGATCTTCAAGAGGAAAAAACAAAAGGAAAACACCGAAAGTTTTCTTGCCCAAGAAACCAAGGACCAAGAAAGCCAAATTATCTTTTGAGGTACGAACCCTTTATTCTCTCAGGTTAACAACCCCACTTAGCAAAGAAACCCGACCACCTCTATATTCATTACTTCCATCGAGACGCAAGTCGAAATTCCCAGACTAGACAAGACTCTCAAAGAATTGCAAAACCAACTCCCCGAAGTTTCTACCGAAAATGAAGAAATTCATGATGTTGAAGCTTCAGAGACTCATGAAGTCAAGGTTCAAAGGCTCATAAACTGATGAAACTATAGGTAACATCGCTCGACTAATTTTCCTTTTCTCCTTTCTTTTTTTTTTTTAATAACATCTATCTCTTATGCTCATTATCATTTACTTTATTGAGGATAGATGAAATCTTAGATGAACCGGCAAGGAAACTTCTCTTGATCAAGCTCCAAACCCGTCCCTTCCGAACCTTCACCAAGTTCTCCAAAGAAGTCGTGGTATAACCCATCCCGATGATCAATCACCAAAGAGGTAATGCCTTGTCTTACACTATATTTTAGCAAAATTACCTAATCGGCTAACACCTCCTTTCTTCTCTTTTCTTTAGAAGAACATCACTAAACCGACCACCGCCACTCCTTCTCTATTGAGGACTACATCATTGATAAAAGTGAAGAGATTACTTCTCATCAAACCTTATCATTTGGAAAATCAGGCTCGGCTAAAAGAGATGATCATTCTCACTGAACAAGGATACCATTAGTCCGGTTCGTGATGCGCACTGATAAAAGACCTCCTTGAACTCATTGATCAAGATATCCCTCCGCTCTCAAGGCCCCCCCTAAAATCTCTGACCCATCTTGATGACCACTTTGCTATGGTGAGAAGGGCAACCAAGAACATATCTTTGAGGGCTGCTCCAGAAGGATAGATCTTTGAAGAAGCCGGAGATTAAAGATCTTCATTCTCATATCCGCACTACAAGAAATTCCTTGACAACCTTGGAGCCTAAACTGAAAGCCATGGAGGATGAAAAAGCAGATTAGAAGCTCAACTAGCCGAATCGAATGCCAAAATTCAATTCTCACAGGCCCATATAGCTAATTTGTCAAGAACATAGAGCAAACTTCACTAAAGATAACTTCGACCATCAAAGAAGACCAGCAAATCAAAACTAAGTTATCCAAAGATCCGAGCTCAAGATGAAGATCAAAAGTGCTAGATAATGTTAGTTAATCGTGTATGAAGCCATAGAGGCAATCAATCATCTTCTGAACAAGTAGACATCGGGCTTGTAATAAACTTAAATGTGATATCCTTTTTCCTTGATCAACCAACTTTATGTTTACATATTTTTACTTGTTCGAAAAAATGAAGCAATTGGTCATTTTCCTTAGATTACTCGATTAGAATGTAGCCGATTGTCTCCATTCTTCCAATAGCCGAACGAATCCTAATCCAAATGTTGTGAGGGTATAGCCGAACAATGTCTGGCTCCAACAAATCGTGGAGATAGCCGAGTGACATCCGATTTAACCCATGCCCGCCCCCATTTCAAGAGCGGCTGCCCAACCGAAGGGAAAACCCTACTCCACCGCTCAAGCATTCTCGCCCCACGACTTCGTAGAATTCGCCACGACTCTTCGCCTCCGGCTTATAAATAGACCCTCCGTTAGCCTTCATCGCTATCTCCGCTTTTAGCGTTCTCACATCCGTCTCCTCCACTTCCTTCGCTCGATTCATCCCTAAGAAAACCCTAACCTCCACCAAAGTAAATGGCAAACAGTGGCGACCGTGGCAAGCGTCCTGCCGATGGGGAGGCTGAAGGAAGCAGAGCATTACGCTGCCGGCGCCATGGGTACGATTTGGCTTTTTGCCCCTTGCAATTTTCTTGTTCATCTCTTAGTTTTAATTTTTTCTTCCTCATTCATCAGATAAGGGTCATCGGCCCAGCCAATATCATCTCCTTCCTCCCATGACAAAGAACTCAACGGGAACTCCATCATCCGGCTCTTCCAATTTCTTCAAGCTCCTATCATTCCAATCCTTGGGGCCCCAAGGAACCAAAGCAGATGCACACCATCCAGATTCTCACGAGGAGGCGCCAAGTTTCGCCAGAGAGGGATGAAGCCCGGAGGAGCTAGGCGATGTCTCCAAGAAATTCAAAGATCGAGCAAGCGAATGGGAGGACCAATGAAGCAACTTCGCTGACGCCATCACCGGTTTGATATCTTCATTTGGTTTTAGCATCCCGGCTTCCTCGCTTGTTGACCCATTTTCCTTTTCTCGCCAAATTTCTTTCAAGGAGAATGACCGCCTTGAAGGCGGTGGCGTAACAAGATCGCCGACAAAGTGAATGCCTGTGGGAGACATCCGAGGCACGCCGATGTCGTGGACGGCCGTGTTGATCGTGCCGTCATCCAAGGTGTGCACCTCGGTGTTTCTCTCGGTCTGGCGGCAATGACCTCCCGAACCAACGAAGACTACTCCTTCCAGCCCGGTCGGCTTCATTGGAGGACGCCCGAACGAGATCGACGACATCGATGAGCGTTTGGAGGTTCACGATGATCATGCCGCCGCCTCGCCGAATCCACACATCCCCAAATCCGTCCTCAACAAGTTATTTGAGGAGTAGTTTGTATTAGGATGGACTTCAGTAAATAAACTTGTCTTTGGAAGAATACTTATTTCTTTTGATCCCTTTTGGTAAAATTCTACTGCGACTATCGTAAAAATAATGAAAACAACCCGGTCTTGCATAAACATTCTTGTGTTAGAGGCGATGCAAGTCGATCGGTTATTTTGTGCTAAAGGCGATATGAACAATATCGGCTATTCTCGATCTTATATCTGATTTTTAGGCTAAAGGCGATTTTCTTTTATCGGCTTTTCGATCTACATTCATGAACCAACCTCAACACTGGGGTAATACTTCTTAAGAAATCTTCCATTGATAGCTCGTAAACTCCTCTCCAAATAAAGTCCTCAATATGTATGCATTACTGTGTACACATTCTACTATTCGTAAAGGACCTTCCCAATTTGGAGACCATTTGTTAACGCTTCTATCCTTTGTTCCAACGGCAATATAGTTTTCCAAACCAAGTCTCCTTCATGAACTCGCCTTTTTAACCCTTTTGTTATAATACTTGGCAACGCTGTATTTTATTTTTCTCAATATTTTCCAATGCCTTGAGACGAATCAAATGTAAATCTTCCAATTCATCCATCATCGATTCTTATAATCTTCTTCTACCAATTCTTTTCAGAATAACAACTCGCTTTGAACCCTAACTGTAATTCTCATGGTAGTATAGCATGATGCCCATAAACCAGTTCATAGGGAGACGTTTGAGTGGACCCATGACAAGCCATTCGATAAGCCCACAATGCTTCATTAAGAACCAAGTGCCATCTCCTTGGTTTTCATCAATCTTCTTCTCGGATGATTTTAATCATAACCTTATTTGATGCTTCGCCGACCATTAGCTTGTGCATAATAAGGAGAAGAATTATATAACTTAATCCCCATATCTTTGGCAAAATCACGTAATTCTAAAGAAGTAAATCGAGTTCCTTGATCGGGGTTGTTATAGTTTGAGGAATCCTCGAATCTGTGAATTATATGTTCCTTAACAAAATCGATCATATTCTCGACGTTACCTTCTTCAAAGGGATAGCTTCAACCCACTTGGTGAAATAATCCGTGGCCAATAGTACAAATTTGTGTCCCTTACTAGAAGGAGGATTGATCGACCAATTAAATCTACACCCCATCCTCCGAACGGCCAAGGCTTGATTATGGGATTCATAGCGATGTTGGAACTTTTTGAATATTGCGAATCTTTGACAATTGTGACACCCTTTGTAATATTCAAAACAATCCTCCAACATAGTCGGCCAAAAATAACCAGCTTCTCCTAATTATCCACTTCATCCGATAAAGATCGGTGTGCACCACACAATCCTTCATGAACCTCATACATCACTTTCTTGGCCTCTTCTTGACTTAAACATTTGAGCAATACTCCATCGATGGATTTGTAATATAACCGATTATCAAGGAACACAAATTTGAGAGCTTTGTATCCGAGTTTTTCGGGAAACTTTTTGAGATGGATCTTTCAGATAATTGGTAATTTCAGATCTCCAATCACCATCTACTTGATCAAGATTTAAAACACCTTCTTCTATAGCCAAAACTTCCCGACTCTCTCGATATCCGTATGTTTTGAGCTAACTTATTTGCTTCTTCATTATACTCTAGGATATGATGCAAGGTTACTACCGAAAAATTCTTCAAAAGTTCTCTACACTCCTCATAATATTCTCTTAACACATTGTTCTTGCATTCATATCGACCACTCGCTTGATTAATCACCAACTCGTAATCCCCAAAATTTCAACAAAGAATAGCCTTTACTTCTATAAGAAGTGAAGCCCTCTAAGTAACGCTTCAGATCTACCGATTATTAGTAACATGAAATTCAATAGGAATCGATACTCAAAAGTTTTTCCTTGTGGGGAAATCAAGAGAATACCAGCTCCACCACCTTTGTTACAAGATGATCCATCGAAGAACAAGGCCCAAGGCACAATGCTTATCGCCTCAATGTAAAGATCCCGATGTTGGGTAATAAAATCGGCAATAATTTGACCCTTTACCGCCTTTTGCCGATTCGCATCTTTAAATTAAATTCGACAACGCTAAAATCCATTTGCCAATTCTTCCATTCAAAATTGGCATCGATAGCATATGTTTGATTACATCAAAACTAGAAACTATCACGCATTCGGCATTCAACAAATAGTGCCGAAATTTGGTACATGAGTAATACACACACAAGCAAAGTTTTTCTGTAGCCAAATACCTTGTTTTCGGGTCTAGTAGCTTTCGGCTAATATAAGCTATGATTCTTTCTTTTCCTTCAAATTCTTGCATAAGGGCCGATCCTATCGTTAGGCTATCGGCCGCCACATACAACTTAAAAGGCTTGTCAAGTTGTGGAGGTACCAGCACAGGTGGCGCTTTCATATATTGCTTGATCTCATCAAAAGCCTTTTGTTGTATGTCACCCCATACAAATTTTTGATCCTTCTTGAGCCTTAATAAAGGAGAAAAGGGTAAAACTCTCTCTGATAGATTGGATATGAATCTTCTTACAAAGTTGATTTTGCCTAACAATGATTGCAATTCTGTGATATTGGTTGGCGGCACAACTTTGTCTATTGCTTCCATGCTCTTTTTCCCAACTTTAATTCCTCCTTTATGAACTAAAAATCCCAAAAACTCACCAGCCGAAACTCCAAAGGCACATTTGTTTGGATTCATCTTCAAGCCATGCTTTCTTGTGCACTCCAGAGTCTTTCTTAAATCGGCTAAATGTCCTTCACGGTCTCTAGACTTGACCACTACATCATCGATGTAGATCTCTACAATCTTGCCGATCAGCTCGTGAAAAATATAATTCATAGCTCTTTGATAAGTTGCACCGGCATTCTTTAACCCAAATGTCATGACTATCCATTCAAACAAACCAATATGACCGGGACATCCAAGGTCTGTTTTTGAAATATCTTCCATTGCCATAAAAATTTGATTATAGCCAAAGATTACCATCCATAAAACTAATGACTTCATAACCTCGTCACTTTGCATCTACTAGTAAATCGGCAATCGGCATTGGGTAACCATCCATGGAGTGGCCTTATTAAGATTTCTCAAATCTATGCAAACCCTCATTTTTCCATTTTTCTTGTATACCGGGTACTATATTTGAAATCCACTCTTGATACTTGCGGGGCCGAATGAAGTTTGCTTCTATTAATCTTTCAACCTCTTTCTTCACATCGGCCAATACCTCCTCTTTGTATATCTTCCGTGGAGGTTGTTTGTAAGGACGAAATCCAGGTTTAATGGGTAATCGATGCTCAACAATGGAACGATCCAATCTAGGCATCTCCGTATAATCCCAAGCAAAACAATCTTTAAACTCTTTCAATAGGTCTATCAACTTTGATTTATATTCTGGGTCTAACATTGCACTAATATACATTGGCCTCGGCTTAGAACCATCACTAACATCAATTTCTTCCAACTTATCAGCCGACATAAAACCACGTCCCAACTTTCCTTTGTTGCCAACCATGTGATTTCCCATTAAAATTACTATGAGAGCCGATCGCTTGGATCGGGTGTTGGCCCTCGCCAAAACATTTACAGGACCTTCTTTCCACAATTTTCTAGAGAAACAATCGACGCCTTCATATTCCCAGTAGGTAGATTCTGTGGCAGCAACACTTCACCGAATCGTCCGCGGTACAACTTCAACATCATCTCCAATCCATTGAATGAGAATTTGATGCATGGTCGAAGGAATGCAAAGAATTAGCATGGATCCAATCTCGCCCAAGAGTAGACTATATGCCCCTTGCCATCAATGACAAAAAAGGTAGTAATCGAGTTTTAGACCCAATAGTTAGCTCGACATGGATAGCACCTCGGTATCGTAAGGGTTTGGCAAAGTCCCTAAGCACCATGTCGGGTTTTCAACAATTCTTCATTAGTCATCCCAAGCTTTCAAGGTAGTATAAGGCATGATATTGATAGCAGCCCCTCCATCAACAAACATCTTAGTTAAAGGCTTGCCATTGACATATCCCTTTAAATAGAGTGGTCTCAAGTGACGATTCTTGATTGGTTTGTCAAAAACAGCCTGCGTTGTGTTAATACAAGCTGGGCCATCAACTCGACATTCACTTTCATCAAAATCGAGTACACCTCTTCTTGGACATATTGGCTTCGGGAGCTATAAACTCTAATGGGAGGAAGAAAGCCATGCAAGCATCACCAAGGACCACATCCATCAGCTTTTTTTAGGACGCCATATTTGCTTTGCTTGGTAACTTCCTGCTCCAACTCCCTATTCCTCGGTCGTTGAACTCTTCTTTTCTCGACTTTTTCTCAGCCCGAGGACACCACCGTCCTTTTTGCTATACGTATCTATAGGAATCACCTTCTTCATCCCGCACTCTATCATGAATCCAACCTTGACCTGCAAATCTTTTCCTTTGCCGATTCTCAAAATCATCTATTTTAAGCTACCGATCATCTTCGTGAACCTTCTTTCCAAGTCTTTCAGAGACGGACGGCGGTTGACTCGAGATTGTCTATATTCGAGTAATCGGGCGCTACACCTCCGGATAATTATTTCTTGCAGCAACCTCAAGCCTTCATTCCAACAATGCCTAAAGAATGAACAACCCCAATGAGATCGCTCCTGCTCATCACGTATTCTTCTTGCTCCCTTCGGTATACTTCTTCCTCATACCTCCCAGCATTCTTCAATAAACCATTGCTTCTTATAGTATTCCTTCTCTTGTTCTCTCCGCCACTTGTTTAGCAAAATACGTGATGTAACTCGGGTTTGAAGTTTGACCTTTCTCGGTTCGGCTATTCTAAAACCGAACTCGTTGTTCGCAGCTCTCTCATCGGTGACTTGCCGATCCGGGTCAACAAAGACCACTTTCCTTTGCTCTATCGAAGTCAACACCTTCATCTTGCCTTTACCTTTGAGATCATTGGCAAGAGACCATATTCACAGAGAAAGAAATCATATTTTGTGGAAAAGGTGATCATCAATTTTCATCTTGCCATCAAACTTCAAATGTCCCTCTTGGATAGCTTTTCGGATTCGGATTCGAACACCCGGCAATCATTAATAGAGTGAGAATTAGTGTTATGGAAGCCACAATACTTTTTGTCTTTCACTCCTTCAGACGTAGCATGGGATGTCCTTCCGCAGTTTGATGCGCCCTTCCTTTATCAACAATGCAAAAGCCCACATCGCTTTAGTAACATCAAAATCATAGGTTCCTTTTGTTGTTTCAACCAGCGTTGACTAACTTGAGTGGGTTCCTTTGCCCAATTCAACTCAAATTGCAGCCTATCTCATCTTCATCAATATACCCCACCGCTTCCTCCGTAAAAACCTTGATACACCTCATTAGTTGCATTGTTCTTCCGAAAGCGATTATCTCCCGAATCCTTGGGCTCGATTACTCATAGTCGCTAAACGCTACATAAGTTGGCCAAGATCATCAAACTCCATGCCGAACAACTTTTTCCCCGATATTCGCAACATTCTCGCTATAGCCATTCCGGGTAGTTGATCATCTGGTAAATTCAGAGAATAACACATATTCTTGGTCTCCCTAAATCTGCGAAGATATTCCAATGGTGTCTCATTTGTTCTCATCCTCGGACTCATGAGATCAACCAACTTTTTCTCATTAGTACCCGTAGAAATATGAATGAAACTTACGCTCTAGCTCGCCACGCACCAATGGAATGAGTTGGCAAAGACGTGAACCACGTGAAAGCTGGTCTGTAAGAGACAAAGGAAAATATCGAATCCTCCAAGCTTCATCCAAGCAGCTTCTCCAAGTCGCATCAAATACCGAATCGACGTGCTCTATGGTACTAGTATCATCTTGACCGTAAAACTTGGTCAAATCTGTTGGAGGCTTCACCCTTGGAGGTAACGCCACACTGTTGTACCACTGGATAAGGAGACTTATATGAATAGGATTGATTTTTTGGCTTCAAACCGAACCGATTACGCATCATGTCGCCCATCCCTGCATCAAAACATCAATGCTCGAATCCTCGATTTCCTTGCACTTGCACTCCGGAAGGCAATCTCAAACACTCCTATACCCTAGATTTGGCACAAAGATTGATAGCAATTGTAATCGGTAAATTCTTGATACCCATCTCCATACATATTCTTCTCGCAACTGCTTGATGTCGGAGAAACTCTATAAGTGAAGGTGGCACTTCTCTGTGGTACCAAATGTCACCGTCCATAGGTGGGATGTGATTGCTTTTCAGTGTGAGTCAATCCACCTATATTTGAAGTCGACGCTACTTCTTTTCCAACAGCTTCTCTTGATGCTTTGGAACATTGAAAAGCGTCGGTCCATCGAGTGGTCCAACATTTTCTTCAAAGTATTTATCAACCATTGGACCAAAAGTATCGATCATGATTGCCTCAAAGGTATTCGTAAAAGTCGTGTGATGGTTTGTCATGGTTTCTCCCATAGCTTTATAGACCGGGGCTGCCATCTTTCGAGCATCCTCCTCTTGATGTAATCAGTTTGATGCGGAAGAAGAACCCTTGGCATTGACCGCTTTTGAAACACTTTATTGCTCTTGTTTTTGGAAAAGACATCAAACACTTCCGTTGGTATTGCTCACATGCTTGTAGCACTAAATCCTCTGTAATTATCCGGCAATTCTCGCCATGCTCACATCCGAACATGATCATTGTTGATCTCAGACGCCATCTTAAACTAACAGATGGTCCCACCGAAAGCGTGCCAAAAGTGTGTTGACACAAAATGTGACGACTGCGTGCCTCACACACAGCAAGTTTCGGAAAGCGTGGTTTCAATCGGGTTCCGGGTGCTTCGTGAGGACCTTAAGCGTGCTACCACTTTGACTCGAAAGAACTAACAAAGGATAAAACAGTTAATGTTCAGACGGAACATGTCGGTGAGACCGCATAGTTCCATATATATACGCCCCGGGTTATTTTTACAACGACATACGACTATAGGAAGTCTGTTCGCCAACAAGTTTATAACCCATTCGGCTAATCGTAAGATGAACACACGTAAAGATCCGACATCGAATGCATGTGCATGGGAAGACATGTTTGAACAAGTGAAATTAATTATGAATTAATGCATAACCAAGCTCAACAATCCAACCGAAGTTGGGATCCATGAAGAAGGAACGTGCCAATAAACACGATTAAACTAATCCAAAACCTCAGATCCGCCGCAGACGACACCTAGTTCCGTCAAAGCTTAAACGTAATTATCATGCATGAACCCACAACATGTAACAATCTAGATTAAAATAATTCAGCCATTATGAGCATGTTATCTATTTGCAGAGGTAATATGACAGTAATGATCATTGAAGCACAAATAAAACCACAAGAGATGGCCGAATAATGTCAATCTAGATTGGGCAAAAAGTGTGTTACAAATATATGAAATATTTAAAACATGCAACACAGGATAACTTAATGAATCTATTTAGATTTTGCCGTATCTAATAAAGCCGATAAACCGTCTTGCTTTCACTAAGCATATTGAGCAAACGTCGCCGCACGACGGTATCTACTCAACAACAAAGCATAAGCAGAGACTTCTTGATTGTCAAGCAAAGATCCCGCCGACGATCATTGAAAACAAACAAGACTACTTGCATCACGCCTAAATCCACCGCATGATACTAAACATGATAACAAGGTTAGCCGGAACTTACGGAGGTCGACGGATCGATGACTCCTCTCGAAGAACTCGACGACACGACAAAAGGACTCGAAAGTTGGCACGGGGCCGGTTGTATTGATTTGGTTGTGAACCTCTATTACAATGGTCGAGGGTCAATATTTATACCCTAGACAAAACACGAGTCCTAGAAGACTACGATTTACAAAGGAACTTCTAAACAAACTTGGAAACTTACGATTCCTTACCCTAAACTCTCATAGTCCTTTATTATTACAACTTTCATCTTTTCGATCGGCCTTGCCTGCCATCTTCTGCTTTCCCGAATGGAGTCACCGCCTTCTGGAGTAACCGACCGCACAAGCATTTAGCCGATCGCTTGTTTTGTCTGCCGAATACCCTTCTTCCCGCATGCGGGTCCACCTGTCATCCTCCAGAATCGACCAAAATCCAGTGTTAACATTAGCACTATCTCCAAATGGACCAAAACGAGCTTCCACTTGAGCCTCATCACCTAGTGCTACCATCGGGTGCATCCAAAACAATTTCTAAGCCTATGGTACGTCTAGCGCAAACCAAGCACCAATCTTGCACCGACACTAACGTCTGTCTCCAAACAGAAAGAAGAGAGATTCCAAATGACCCACATCACCTAGGAGTTCCATTGGGTCCAGCCAAAAGGATTTTCGAGCATATGGTATGTTCGACGCAAACGGTGCACCTATCTTGCATCAAGATTAGCACTATCTCCAAATGAACCGAAACAAGCTTCCACTTGAGCCTCGTCACCTAGTGGTACCGTCGAGTGCGTCCAAAATGATTTCTGAGTCGATGGTACCTTTGGCGCAAACCGTGCACCTATCTTGCACCGACACTAACACTATCTCCAAAGAGAAAGAAGTGAGATTCCACATGACCCACGTCACCTAGGAGTTCCATCGGGTGCGTCCAAAACGATTTCCAAGCCTATGGTACGCTCGACACAAACCGTGCACCTATCTTGCGTCAAGATTAGCACTATGTCCGGAAGGACCCAAATGAGCTTCCACTTGAGCCTCGTCACCTAGTGGTACCATCGAGTGCGTCCAAAATGATTTCTGAGCCTCTAATACGTCTAGCGCAAACCATGCACCTATCTAGCACCGACACTAACACTGTCTCCAAATGGAAAGAAGCGAGATTCCAAATGACCCACGTCACCTAGGAGTTCCACTGGGTGCGTCCAAAATGATTTACCAGCCTATGGTACATTCGACGCAAACCGTGCTCCTATCTTACGTCAAGATTAGCACTATCTTCAAATGGAACAAAATGAGCTTCCACTTGAGCCTCGTCGCCTAGTGGTACCATCGGGTGCATCCAAAATGGTTTCTAAGCCTATGCAATGTCTAGCGCGAACCATACACCTATCATGCACCGACACTAACACTATCTCCAAATAGAACGAAGCGAGATTCCAAATGACCCACGCCACCTAAGAGTTCCATCAAGTGTGTCCAAAATGATTTCCGAGCGTATGGTACATTTGACGCAAACCGTGCTCCTCTCTTGCGTCAAGATTAGCACTATCTCCAAACGGACCGAAACAAGCTTCGACTTGAGCCTCGTCACCTAGTGGTACCATCGGGTGCATCCAAAACCATTTCTAAGCCTATGGTACATATAGCAAAAACCATGCACCTATATTGCACCGACACTAACACCTGTCTCCAAACGGAAAGAAGGGAGATTCCAAATGACCCACGTCACCTAGTAGTACCGTCGGGTGCGTCCAAAATGATTTCTGAGTCCATGGTACGTCGAGCGCAAACTGTGCACCTATCTTGCACCGACACTAACACTGTCTCCAAATGGAAAGAAGCGAGATTCCACATGACCCACGTCACCTAGGAGTTCCATCGGGTGCGTCAAAAAATGATTTCCGAGCCTATGGTACGTTCGACGCAAACCGTGCTCCTATCTTGCGTCAAGATTAGCACTATTTTGAAAGGACCGAAACGAGCTTCCACTTGAGCCTTGTCACCTAGTGGTACCATCGGGTGCGTCCAAAATGATTTTCTGAGACAATGGTACGTCTAGAGCAAACCATGCACCTTTCTAGCACCGACACTAACACTGTCTCCAAACGGAAAGAAGCGAGATTCTAAATGACCCACGTCACCGAGGAGTTCCACCGGGTGCGTCTAAAATAATTTACCAGCCTACGGTATGTTCGACGCAAACCGTGTTCCTATCTTGCGTCAAGATTAGCACTTTCTCCAAACGGGCCGAAATAAGTTTCCACCTGACCCTTGTAACGTAGTGTTACAATTGAGTGCGTCCAAAATGATTTATGAGCCAATGGTACGTCTCGCGCAAACCATACACCTATCTTGCACTGACACCAACACTGTCTCCAAACAGAAAGAAGTGAGATTCCACATGACCCACATCGGGTGTGTCCAAAACGATTTTCAAGCCTATGGTACGTTTGACACAAACCACATATCTTGCGTCAAGATCAGCACTATCCCCAAATGCGCCGAGCTTTGACTTGAGCCTCGTCACCTAGGGTTACCAACGGGTGCGTCCAAAACGATTTCTAAGCCAATGGCACGTTTGGCCCAAACTGTACATGTATCTTACACCGACACTAACACAGTCTCCAACTGGAGAGAACTGTGATTCCACATGACCCACATCACATAGAAGTTCCATTGGGTGCATCCAAAATGATTTCCGAGCCTATGGTACGCTCGACACAAACTGTGCACCTATCTTGCATCAAGATTAGCACTATGTTCGAAAGGACCCAAACGAGCTTCCACTTGACCCTCGTCACCTAGTGGTACCATCGAGTGCGTCCAAAATGATTTCTGAGCCTCTGGTACGTCTAGCGCAAACCAAGCACCTATCTAGCACCGACACTAACACTGTCTCCAAATGGAAAGAAGCGAGATTCCAAATGACCCACGTCACCTAGGAGTTCCACCGGGTGCGGCCAAAATGATTTACCAGCCTATAGTACATTCGACGCAAACCGTGCTCCAATCTTACGTCAAGATTAGCACTATCTTCAAATGGACCAAAATGAGCTTCCATTTGAGCCTCGTCGCCTAGTGGCACGATCGGGTGCATCCAAAATGGTTTCTAAGCCTATGCAATGTCTAGCGCGAACCATACACCTATCATGCACAGACACTAACTCTATCTCCAAACAGAAAGAAGCGAGATTCCAAATGACCCACGCCACCTAAGAGTTCCATCAAGTGTGTCCGAGCCTATGGTTCGTTCGACGCAAACCGTGCTCCTCTCTTGCGTAAAGATTAGCACTATCTCCAAACGGACCGAAACGAGCTTCGACTTGAGCCTCGTCACCTAGTGGTACCATTGGGTGCATCCAAAATGATTTCTATGCCTATGGTACATATAGCACAAACCATGCACCTATATTGCACCGACACTAACACCTGTCTCCAAACAGAAACAAGGGAGATTCCAAATGACCCACGTCACCTAGGATGTCCATCAAGTCCATCCAAAATGATTTCCGAGCATATGCTATGTTCGATGCAAACGGTGCACCTATCTTGCATCAAGATTAGCACTATCTCCAAATGGACCGAAATGAGCTTCCACTTGAGCCTCATCACCTAGTAGTACCGTCGGGTGCGTCCAAAATGATTTCTGAGTCCATGGTACATCTAGCGCAAACCGTGCACCTATCTTGCACCGACACTAACACTGTCTCCAAATGGAAAGAAGCGAGATTCCACATAACCCACGTCACCTAGGAGTTCCATCGGTGCGTCCAAAACGATTTCCGAGCCTATGGTACGTTCAACGCAAACCGTGCTCCTATCTTACGTCAAGATTAGCACTATTTTGAAAGGACCGAAACGAGCTTCCACTTGAGCCTCGTCACCTAGTAGTACCATCGGGTGCGTCCAAAATGATTTTCTGAGACAATGGTACGTCTAGCGCAAACCATGCACCTTTCTAGCACCGACGCTAACACTGTCTCCAAACGGAAAGAAGCGAGATTCTAAATGACCCACGTCACCGAGGAGTTCCACCGGGTGCGTCCAAAATAATTTACCAGCCTACGGTACGTTCGACGCAAACCGTGTTCCTATCTTGCGTCAAGATTAGCACTTTCTCCAAACGGGCCGAAATAAGCTTCCACTTGACCCTTGTAACGTAGTGTTACCATTGAGTGCGTCCAAAATGATTTATGAGCCAATGGTACATCTCGCGCAAACCATACACCTATCTTGCACTGACACCAACACTGTCTCCAAACAGAAAGAAGTGAGATTCCACATGACCCACATCGGGTGTGTCCAAAACGATTTTCGAGCCTATGGTACCTTTGACACAAACCACCTATCTTGCGTCAAGATTAGCACTATCCCCAAATGGGTCGAGCTTTGACTTGAGCCTCGTCACCTAGGATTACCATCGAGTGCGTCCAAAACGATTTCTAAGCCGTTGGCACGTTTGGCCCAAACTGTACATGTATCTTGCACCGACACTAACATAGTCTCCAAACGGAGAGAAGTGGGATTCCACATGACCCACATCACATAGAAGTTCCATTGGGTGCGTCAAAAATGATTTACGAGCTTCACGCACGACACAAACCATGCACCTATCTTGCAATCGACACTAACACCTGCTCTCTAAACGGAAAGAAGTAAGATTCCACATGACCCACATCGGGTGCGTCCAAAATGATTTTCAAGCCTATGGTACGTTTGACACAAACCACATATCTTGCGTCAAGACTAGCACTATCCTCAAATGAGCCGAGCTTTGACTTGAGCCTCGTCACCTAGGATTACCATCGGGTGCGTCCAAAACGATTTCTAAGCCGATGGCACGTTTGGCCCAAACAGTACATGTATCTTGCACCGACACTAGCACAGTCTCCAACCGGAGAGAACTGAGATTCCACATGACCCACATCACATAGAAGTTCCATTGGGTGCGTCCAAAATGATTTCCGAGCCTATGGTACGTTCGACGCAAACTGTGCACCTATCTTGCGTTAAGATTAGCACTATCTCCGAAAGGACTGAAATGATCTTCAACTAGAGCCTCGTCACCTAGTGGTACCATCGGGTGCATCCAAAACAATTTCTAAGCCTATGGTACGTCTAGCGCAAACCAAGCACCAATCTTGCACCGACACTAACGCCTGTCTCCAAACAGAAAGAAGAGAGATTCCAAATGACCCACATTACCTAGGAGTTCCATTGGGTCCAGCCAAAATGATTTTCGAGCATATGGTATGTTTGACGCAAACGGTGCACCTATCTTGCATCAAGATTAGCACTATCTCCAAACGGACCGAAACGAGCTTCCACTTGAGCCTCGTCACCTAGTGGTACCGTCGGGTGCGTCCAAAATGATTTCTGAGTCGATGGTACCTTTGGCGCAAACCGTGCACCTATCTTGCACCGACACTAACACTATCTCCAAAGAGAAAGAAGTGAGATACCACATGACCCACATCACCTAGGAGTTCCATCGGGTGCGTCCAAAATGATTTCGGAGCCTATGGTACGCTCGACACAAACCGTGCACCTATCTTGCGTCAAGATTAGCACTATGTTCGGAAGGACCCAAACGAGCTTCCACTTGACCCTCGTCACCTAGTGGTACCATCGAAAAGGCCCAAAATGATTTCTCGAGCTCTCGCACGCGTCTAGCGCAAAACCTAGCACCTATCTAGCACCGACACTAACACTGTCTCCAAATGGAAAGAAGCAAGATTCCAAATGACCCACGTCACCTAGGAGTTCCACCGGGTGCGTCCAAAACGATTTACAAGCCTATAGTACATTCGACGCAAACCGTGCTCCAATCTTACGTCAAGATTAGCACTATCTTCAAATGGACCAAAATGAGCTTCCATTTGAGCCTCGTCGCCTAGCTGCACCATCGGGTGCATCCAAAATGGTTTCTAAGCCTATGCAATGTCTAGCGTGAACCATACACCTATCATGCACCGACACTAACACTATCTCTAAACAGAAAGAAGCGAGATTCCAAATGACCCACGCCACCTAAGAGTTCCATCAAGTGTGTCCAAAATGATTTCCGAGCCTATGGTTCGTTCGACGCAAACCGTGCTCCTCTCTTGCGTAAAGATTAGAACTATCTCCAAACGGACCGAAACGAGCATCGACTTGAGCCTCGTCACCTAGTGGTACCATTGGGTGCATCCAAAATGATTTCTATGCCTATGGTACGTATAGCACAAACCATGCACCTATATTGCACCGACACTAACACCTGTCTCCAAACAGAAACAAGGGAGGTTCCAAATGACCCACGTCACCTAGGAGTTCCATCGGGTCCATCCAAAATGATTTCCGAGCATATGCTATGTTCGATGCAAACGGTGCACCTATCTTGCATCAAGATTAGCACTATCTCCAAACGGACCGAAATGAGCTTCCACTTGAGCCTCATCACCTAGTAGTACCATCGGGTGCGTCCAAAATGATTTCTGAGTCCATGGTACATCTAGCGCAAACCGTGCACTTATCTTGCACCGACACTAACACTGTCTCCAAATGGAAAGAAGCGAGATTCCACATAACCCACGTCACCTAGGAGTTCCATCGGGTGCGTCCAAAATGATTTCCAAGCCTATGGTACGTTCAACGCAAACCGTGCTCCTATCTTGCGTCAAGATTAGCACTATTTTGAAAGGACCGAAACGAGCTTCCACTTGAGCCTCGTCACCTAGTAGTACCATCGGGTGCGTCCAAAATGATTTTCTGAGACAATGGTACGTCTAGCGCAAACCATGCACCTTTCTAGCACCGACACTAACACTGTCTCCAAATGGAAAGAAGCGAGATTCTAAATGACCCACGTCACCGAGGAGTTCCACCGGGTGCGTCCAAAATAATTTACTAGCCTACGGTACGTTCGACGCAAACCGTGTTCCTATCTTGCGTCAAGATTAGCACTTTCTCCAAATGGGCCGAAATAAGCTTCCACTTGACCCTTGTAACGTAGTGTTACCATTGAGTGCGTCCAAAATGATTTATGAGCCAATGGTACGTCTCGCGCAAACCATACACCTATCTTGCACTGACACCAACACTGTCTCCAAACAGAAACAAGTGAGATTCCACATGACCCACATCGGGTGTGTCCAAAACGATTTTCGAGCCTATGGTACCTTTGACACAAACCACCTATCTTGCGTCAAGATTAGCACTATCCCCAAATGGGCTGAGCTTTGACTTGAGCCTCGTCACCTAGGATTACCATCAAGTGCGTCCAAAACGATTTCTAAGCCGTTGGCACGTTTGGCCCAAACTGTACATGTATCTTGCACCGACACTAACATAGTCTCCAAACGGAGAGAAGTGGGATTCCACATGACCCACATCACATAGAAGTTCCATTGGGTGCGTCAAAAATGATTTTTGAGCCTACATACGACACAAACCATGCACCTATCTTGCACTGACACTAACACTGTCTCTAAACGGAAAGAAGTAAGATTCCACATGACCCACATCGGGTGCGTCCAAAATGATTTTCAAGCCTATGGTACGTTTGACACAAACCACATATCTTGCGTCAAGACTAGCACTATCCTCAAATGAGCCGAGCTTTGACTTGAGCCTCGTCACCTAGGATTACCATCGGGTGCGCCCAAAAACAATTTCTAAGCCGATGGCACGTTTGGCCCAACAAAGACATGTATCTTGCACCGACACTAGCACAGTCTCCAACCGGAGAGAACTGAGATTCCACATGACCCACATCACATAGAAGTTCCATTGGGTGCGTCCAAAATGATTTCCGAGCCTATGGTACGTTCGACGCAAACTGTGCACCTATCTTGCGTTAAGATTAGCACTATCTCCGAAAGGACTGAAATGAGCTTCAACTAGAGCCTCGTCACCTAGTGGTACCATCGGGTGCATCCAAAACAATTTCTAAGCCTATGGTACGTCTAGCGCAAACCAAGCACCAATCTTGCACCGACACTAACGCCTGTCTCCAAACAGAAAGAAGAGAGATTCCAAATGACCCACATTACCTAGGAGTTCCATTGGGTCCAGCCAAAATGATTTTCGAGCATATGGTATGTTTGACGCAAACGGTGCACCTATCTTGCATCAAGATTAGCACTATCTCCAAACGGACCGAAACGAGCTTCCACTTGAGCCTCGTCACCTAGTGGTACCGTTAAAAGCGCCCAAAATGATTTCGAGTCGATGGTACCTTTTGGCGCAAAACCGTGCACCTATCTTGCACCGACACTAACACTATCTCCAAAGAGAAAGAAGTGAGATACCACATGACCCACATCACCTAGGAGTTCCATCGGGTGCGTCCAAAATGATTTATGAGCATATGGTACGCTCGACACAAACCGTGCACCTATTCTTGCGTCAAGATTAGCACTATGTTCGGAAGGACCCAAACGAGCTTCCACTTGACCCTCGTCACCTAGTGGTACCATCGAGTGCGTCCAAAATGATTTCTGAGCCTCTGGTACGTCTAGCGCAAACCTAGCACCTATCTAGCACCGACACTAACACTGTCTCCAAATGGAAAGAAGCGAGATTCCAAATGACCCACGTCACCTAGGAGTTCCACCGGGTGCGTCCAAAACGACTTACAAGCCTATAGTACATTCAACGCAAACCGTGCTCCAATCTTACGTCAAGATTAGCACTATCTTCAAATGGACCAAAATGAGCTTCCATTTGAGCCTCGTCGCCTAGTGGCACCATCGGGTGCATCCAAAATGGTTTCTAAGCCTATGCAATGTCTAGCGCGAACCATACACCTATCATGCACCGACACTAACACTATCTCTAAATAGAAAGAAGCGAGATTCCAAATGACCCACGCCACCTAAGAGTTCCATCAAGTGTGTCCAAAATGATTTCCGAGCCTATGGTTCGTTCGACGCAAACCGTGCTCCTCTCTTGCGTAAAGATTAGAACTATCTCCAAACGGACCGAAACGAGCTTCGACTTGAGCCTCGTCACCTAGTGGTACCATTGGGTGCATCCAAAATGATTTCTATGCCTATGGTACGTATAGCACAAACCATGCACCTATATTGCACCGACACTAACACCTGTCTCCAAACGGAAACAAGGGAGGTTCCAAATGACCCACGTCACCTAGGAGTTCCATCGGGTCCATCCAAAATGATTTCCGAGCATATGCTATGTTCGATGCAAACGGTGCACCTATCTTGCATCAAGATTAGCACTATCTCCAAACGGACCGAAATGAGCTTCCACTTGAGCCTCATCACCTAGTAGTACCGTCGGGTGCGTCCAAAATAATTTCTGAGTCCATGGTACATCTAGCGCAAACCGTGCACTTATCTTGCACCGACACTAACACTGTCTCCAAATGGAAAGAAGCGAGATTCCACACAACCCACGTCACCTAGGAGTTCCATCGGGTGCGTCCAAAATGATTTCCGAGCCTATGGTACGTTCAACGCAAACCGTGCTCCTATCTTGCGTCAAGATTAGCACTATTTTGAAAGGACCGAAATGAGCTTCCACTTGAGCCTCGTCACCTAGTAGTACCATCGGGTGCGTCCAAAATGATTTTCTGAGACAATGGTACGTCTAGCGCAAACCATGCACCTTTCTAGCACCGACACTAACACTGTCTCCAAACGGAAAGAAGTGAGATTCTAAATGACCCACGTCACCGAGGAGTTCCACCGGGTGCGTCCAAAATAATTTACCAGCCTACGGTACGTTCGACGCAAACCGTGTTCCTATCTTGCGTCAAGATTAGCACTTTCTCCAAATGGGCCCGAAATAAGCTTCCACTTGACCCTTGTAACGTAGTGTTACCATTGAGTGCGTCCAAAATGATTTATGAGCCAATGGTACGTCTCGTGCAAACCATACACCTATCTTGCACTAACACCAACACTGTCTCCAAACAGAAAGAAGTGAGATTCCACATGACCCACATCGGGTGTGTCCAAAACAATTTTCGAGCCTATGGTACCTTTGACACAAACCACCTATCTTGCGTCAAGATTAGCACTATCCCCAAATGGGCTGAGCTTTGACTTGAGCCTCGTCACCTAGGATTACCATCAAGTGCGTCCAAAACGATTTCTAAGCCGTCGGCACGTTTGGCCCAAACTGTACATTTATCTTGCACCGACACTAACATAGTCTCCAAACGGAGAGAAGTGGGATTCCACATGACCCACATCACATAGAAGTTCCATTGGGTGCGTCAAAAATGATTTTTGAGCCTACATACGACACAAACCATGCACCTATCTTGCACTGACACTAACACTGTCTCTAAACGGAAAGAAGTAAGATTCCACATGACCCACATCGGGTGCGTCCAAAATGATTTTCAAGCCTATGGTACGTTTGACACAAACCACATATCTTGCGTCAAGACTAGCACTATCCTCAAATGAGCCGAGCTTTGACTTGAGCCTCGTCACCTAGGATTACCATCGGGTGCGTCCAAAACAATTTCTAAGCCGATGGCACGTTTGGCCCAAACAGTACATGTATCTTGCACCGACACTAGTACAGTCTCCAACCGGAGAGAACTGAGATTCCACATGACCCACATCACATAGAAGTTCCATTGGGTGCGTCCAAAATGATTTCCGAGCCTATGGTACGTTCGACGCAAACTGTGCACCTATCTTGCGTTAAGATTAGCACTATCTCCGAAAGGACTGAAATGAGCTTCAACTAGAGCCTCGTCACCTAGTGGTACCATCGGGTGCATCCAAAACAATTTCTAAGCCTATGGTACGTCTAGCGCAAACCAAGCACCAATCTTGCACCGACACTAACGCCTGTCTCCAAACAGAAAGAAGAGAGATTCCAAATGACCCACATTACCTAGGAGTTCCATTGGGTCCAGCCAAAATGATTTTCGAGCATATGGTATGTTTGACGCAAACGGTGCACCTATCTTGCATCAAGATTAGCACTATCTCCAAACGGACCGAAATGAGCTTCCACTTGAGCCTCATCACCTAGTAGTACCGTCGGGTGCGTCCAAAATAATTTCTGAGTCCATGGTACATCTAGCGCAAACCGTGCACTTATCTTGCACCGACACTAACACTGTCTCCAAATGGAAAGAAGCGAGATTCCACACAACCCACGTCACCTAGGAGTTCCATCGGGTGCGTCCAAAATGATTTCCGAGCCTATGGTACGTTCAACGCAAACCGTGCTCCTATCTTGCGTCAAGATTAGCACTATTTTGAAAGGACCGAAATGAGCTTCCACTTGAGCCTCGTCACCTAGTAGTACCATCGGGTGCGTCCAAAATGATTTTCTGAGACAATGGTACGTCTAGCGCAAACCATGCACCTTTCTAGCACCGACACTAACACTGTCTCCAAACGGAAAGAAGTGAGATTCTAAATGACCCACGTCACCGAGGAGTTCCACCGGGTGCGTCCAAAATAATTTACCAGCCTACGGTACGTTCGACGCAAACCGTGTTCCTATCTTGCGTCAAGATTAGCACTTTCTCCAAACGGGCCGAAATAAGCTTCCACTTGACCCTTGTAACGTAGTGTTACCATTGAGTGCGTCCAAAATGATTTATGAGCCAATGGTACGTCTCGTGCAAACCATACACCTATCTTGCACTAACACCAACACTGTCTCCAAACAGAAAGAAGTGAGATTCCACATGACCCACATCGGGTGTGTCCAAAACAATTTTCGAGCCTATGGTACCTTTGACACAAACCACCTATCTTGCGTCAAGATTAGCACTATCCCCAAATGGGCTGAGCTTTGACTTGAGCCTCGTCACCTAGGATTACCATCAAGTGCGTCCAAAACGATTTCTAAGCCGTTGGCACGTTTGGCCCAAACTGTACATGTATCTTGCACCGACACTAACATAGTCTCCAAACGGAGAGAAGTGGGATTCCACATGACCCACATCACATAGAAGTTCCATTGGGTGCGTCAAAAATGATTTTTGAGCCTACATACGACACAAACCATGCACCTATCTTGCACTGACACTAACACTGTCTCTAAACGGAAAGAAGTAAGATTCCACATGACCCACATCGGGTGCGTCCAAAATGATTTTCAAGCCTATGGTACGTTTGACACAAACCACATATCTTGCGTCAAGACTAGCACTATCCTCAAATGAGCCGAGCTTTGACTTGAGCCTCGTCACCTAGGATTACCATCGGGTGCGTCCAAAACAATTTCTAAGCCGATGGCACGTTTGGCCCAAACAGTACATGTATCTTGCACCGACACTAGCACAGTCTCCAACCGGAGAGAACTGAGATTCCACATGACCCACATCACATAGAAGTTCCATTGGGTGCGTCCAAAATGATTTCCGAGCCTATGGTACGTTCGACGCAAACTGTGCACCTATCTTGCGTCAAGAATAGCACTATCTCCGAAAGGACTGAAATGAGCTTCAACTAGAGCCTCGTCACCTACTGGTACCATCAGGTGCGTACAATACGATTTCTGAGCCTATGGTAGTCTAGCGCAAACCATGCACCTATCTTGCACCGACACTAACACTGTCTCCAAACGGAAAGAAGAGAGATTCCATATGACCCAC
Organism: Miscanthus lutarioriparius; assembly: GCA_904845875.1. Lineage (NCBI taxonomy): Eukaryota > Viridiplantae > Streptophyta > Magnoliopsida > Poales > Poaceae > Miscanthus > Miscanthus lutarioriparius. The sequence goes on along the minus strand of CAJGYO010000011.1, from coordinate 54,986,101 downwards.
ATCACCTAGGACTTCCATCGGGTGTGTCCCAAACAATTTCTAAGCCTATGGTACGTTTAACGCAAATCGTGCTCCAATCTTGCGTCAAGATTAGCACTAGGTCCGAAAGGACCGAAACGAGCTTCCACTTGTGCCTCGTCACCTAGTGGTACCATCGGGTGCGTCCAAAACAATTTATGAGCCTATGGTACGTCTAGCTCAAACCTTGCACCTATCTTGCACCGACACTATCACTGTCTCCAAACAGAAAGAAGTGAGATTCCACATGTCCCACGTCACCTAGGAGTTCCATCGAGTGCGTCCAAAACAATATCTAAGCCTATGGTACGTTCGACGTAAACCGTGCACCTATCTTGTGTCAAGATTAGCACTATCTCCAAACGGACAGAGCTTTCACTTCAACCTCGTCACCTAGGAGTACCATCAGGTGCGGCCAAAATGATTTCTGAGCCTATGGTATGTCCACCACAAACCATGCTCCTATATTACACTGACACTAACATTGTCTCGAAACGGAAAGAAGCGAGACTCCAAAGGACCAACGTCAAATAGGAGTCCCATCGGGTGCGTCCAAAATGATTTATGAGCCTATGGTACATTCGACACAAACCGTGCACCTCTCTTGCGTCAAAATTAGCACTATCTTCAAACAGACCAAAATGAGCTTCCACTTGCGCCTCGTCTCCTAGTGGTACCATCGGGTGCATCCAAAATGATTTCTAAGCTTGTGGCATGTCTAGTGCGAACCATGCACCTATCTTGCACCGACACTAACACTGTCTCCAAAGAGAAAGAAGCGAGATTCCAAATGACCCACGTCACCTAAGAGTTCCATTAAGTGTGTCCAAAACGATTTCTGAGACTATGGTACGTTCGACGCAAACCGTGCTGCTATCTTGTGTCAAAATTAGCACTATCTCCAAATGGACCAAAACGAGCTTCTACTTGAGCCTCGTCACCTAGTGGTACCATCGGGTGCATCCAAAATGATTTTCTAAGCCAATGGTACGTCTAGCGCAAGCCATGCACCTATCTAGCACCGACACTAACACTGTCTCCAAACGGAAAGAAGCAAGATTCTAAATGACCCACGTCACCGAGGAGTTCCACCGGGTGTGTCCAAAACAATTTTCCAGCCTATGGTACGTTCGACGCAAACCGTGTTCCTATCTTGCGTCAAGATTAGCACTTTCTCCAAACGGGCCGAAATAAGCTTCCACTTGACCCTTGTAACGTAGTGTTACCATTGAGTGCGTCCAAAATGATTTATGAGCCAATGGTACGTCTCGCGCAAACCATACACCTATCTTGCACTGACACCAACACTGTCTCCAAACAGAAAGAAGTGAGATTCCACATGACCCACATCGGGTGTGTCCAAAACGATTTTCAAGCCTATGGTACCTTTGACACAAACCACCTATCTTGCGTCAAGATTAGCACTATCCCCAAATGGGCCAAGCTTTGACTTGAGCCTCGTCACCTAGGATTACCATCGAGTGCGTCCAAAACGATTTCTAAGCCGTTGGCACGTTTGGCCCAAACTGTACATGTATCTTGCACCGACACTAACATAGTCTCCAAACGGAGAGAAGTGGGATTCCACATGACCCACATCACATAGAAGTTCCATTAGGTGCGTCAAAAATGATTTCTGAGCCTACGTACGACACAAACCATGCACCTATCTTGCACTGACACTAACACTGTCTCTAAACGGAAAGAATTAAGATTCCACATGACCCACATCGGGTGCGTCCAAAATGATTTTCAAGTCTATGGTACGTTTGACACAAACCACATATCTTGCGTCAAGACTAGCACTATCCTCAAATGAGCCGAGCTTTGACTTGAGCCTCGTCACCTAGGATTACCATCGGGTGCGTCCAAAATGATTTCTAAGCCGATGGCACGTTTGGCCCAAATAGTACATGTATCTTGCACCGACACTAACACAGTCTCCAACCGGAGAGAACTGAGATTCCACATGACCCACATCGATCACATAGAAGTTCCATTGGGTGCGTCCAAAATGATTTCCGAGCCTATGGTACGTTCGACGCAAACTGTGCACCTATCTTGCGTCAAGAATAGCACTATCTCCGAAAGGACTGAAATGAGCTTCAACTAGAGCCTCGTCACCTACTGGTACCATCAGGTGCGTACAATACGATTTCTGAGCCTATGGTAGTCTAGCGCAAACCATGCACCTATCTTGCACCGACACTAACACTGTCTCCAAACGGAAAGAAGAGAGATTCCATATGACCCACATCACCTAGGACTTCCATCGGGTGTGTCCCAAACAATTTCTAAGCCTATGGTACGTTTAACGCAAATCGTGCTCCAATCTTGCGTCAAGATTAGCACTAGGTCCGAAAGGACCGAAACGAGCTTCCACTTGTGCCTCGTCACCTAGTGGTACCATCGGGTGCGTCCAAAACAATTTATGAGCCTATGGTACGTCTAGCTCAAACCTTGCACCTATCTTGCACCGACACTATCACTGTCTCCAAACAGAAAGAAGTGAGATTCCACATGTCCCACGTCACCTAGGAGTTCCATCGAGTGCGTCCAAAACAATATCTAAGCCTATGGTACGTTCGACGTAAACCGTGCACCTATCTTGTGTCAAGATTAGCACTATCTCCAAACGGACAGAGCTTTCACTTCAACCTCGTCACCTAGGAGTACCATCAGGTGCGGCCAAAATGATTTCTGAGCCTATGGTATGTCCACCACAAACCATGCTCCTATATTACACTGACACTAACATTGTCTCGAAACGGAAAGAAGCGAGACTCCAAAGGACCAACGTCAAATAGGAGTCCCATCGGGTGCGTCCAAAATGATTTATGAGCCTATGGTACATTCGACACAAACCGTGCACCTCTCTTGCGTCAAAATTAGCACTATCTTCAAACAGACCAAAATGAGCTTCCACTTGCGCCTCGTCTCCTAGTGGTACCATCGGGTGCATCCAAAATGATTTCTAAGCTTGTGGCATGTCTAGTGCGAACCATGCACCTATCTTGCACCGACACTAACACTGTCTCCAAAGAGAAAGAAGCGAGATTCCAAATGACCCACGTCACCTAAGAGTTCCATTAAGTGTGTCCAAAACGATTTCTGAGACTATGGTACGTTCGACGCAAACCGTGCTGCTATCTTGTGTCAAAATTAGCACTATCTCCAAATGGACCAAAACGAGCTTCTACTTGAGCCTCGTCACCTAGTGGTACCATCGGGTGCATCCAAAATGATTTTCTAAGCCAATGGTACGTCTAGCGCAAGCCATGCACCTATCTAGCACCGACACTAACACTGTCTCCAAACGGAAAGAAGCAAGATTCTAAATGACCCACGTCACCGAGGAGTTCCACCGGGTGTGTCCAAAATAATTTACCAGCCTACGGTACGTTCGACGCAAACCGTGTTCCTATCTTGCGTCAAGATTAGCACTTTCTCCAAACGGGCCGAAATAAGCTTCCACTTGACCCTTGTAACGTAGTGTTACCATTGAGTGCGTCCAAAATGATTTATGAGCCAATGGTACGTCTCGCGCAAACCATACACCTATCTTGCACTGACACCAACACTGTCTCCAAACAGAAAGAAGTGAGATTCCACATGACCCACATCGGGTGTGTCCAAAACGATTTTCAAGCCTATGGTACCTTTGACACAAACCACCTATCTTGCGTCAAGATTAGCACTATCCCCAAATGGGCCAAGCTTTGACTTGAGCCTCGTCACCTAGGATTACCATCGAGAAAAGGCCCAAAACGATTTCTAAGTTGTTGGCACGTTTTGGCCCAAATCGCACATGTATCTTGCACCGACACTAACATAGTCTCCAAACGGAGAGAAGTGGGATTCCACATGACCCACATCACATAGAAGTTCCATTAGGTGCGTCAAAAATGATTTCTGAGCCTACGTACGACACAAACCATGCACCTATCTTGCAATCGACACTAACATCGCCTCTAAACGGAAAGAATTAAGATTCCACATGACCCACATCGGGTGCGTCCAAAATGATTTTCAAGTCTATGGTACGTTTGACACAAACCACATATCTTGCGTCAAGACTAGCACTATCCTCAAATGAGCCGAGCTTTGACTTGAGCCTCGTCACCTAGGATTACCATCGGGTGCGTCCAAAATGATTTCTAAGCCGATGGCACGTTTGGCCCAAATAGTACATGTATCTTGCACCGACACTAACACAGTCTCCAACCGGAGAGAACTGAGATTCCACATGACCCACATCGATCACATAGAAGTTCCATTGGGTGCGTCCAAAATGATTTCCGAGCCTATGGTACGTTCGACGCAAACTGTGCACCTATCTTGCGTCAAGAATAGCACTATCTCCGAAAGGACTGAAATGAGCTTCAACTAGAGCCTCGTCACCTACTGGTACCATCAGGTGCGTACAATACGATTTCTGAGCCTATGGTAGTCTAGCGCAAACCATGCACCTATCTTGCACCGACACTAACACTGTCTCCAAACGGAAAGAAGAGAGATTCCATATGACCCACATCACCTAGGACTTCCATCGGGTGTGTCCCAAACAATTTCTAAGCCTATGGTACGTTTAACGCAAATCGTGCTCCAATCTTGCGTCAAGATTAGCACTAGGTCCGAAAGGACCGAAACGAGCTTCCACTTGTGCCTCGTCACCTAGTGGTACCATCGGGTGCGTCCAAAACAATTTATGAGCCTATGGTACGTCTAGCTCAAACCTTGCACCTATCTTGCACCGACACTATCACTGTCTCCAAACAGAAAGAAGTGAGATTCCACATGTCCCACGTCACCTAGGAGTTCCATCGAGTGCGTCCAAAACAATATCTAAGCCTATGGTACGTTCGACGTAAACCGTGCACCTATCTTGTGTCAAGATTAGCACTATCTCCAAACGGACAGAGCTTTCACTTCAACCTCGTCACCTAGGAGTACCATCAGGTGCGGCCAAAATGATTTCTGAGCCTATGGTATGTCCACCACAAACCATGCTCCTATATTACACTGACACTAACATTGTCTCGAAACGGAAAGAAGCGAGACTCCAAAGGACCAACGTCAAATAGGAGTCCCATCGGGTGCGTCCAAAATGATTTATGAGCCTATGGTACATTCGACACAAACCGTGCACCTCTCTTGCGTCAAAATTAGCACTATCTTCAAACAGACCAAAATGAGCTTCCACTTGCGCCTCGTCTCCTAGTGGTACCATCGGGTGCATCCAAAATGATTTCTAAGCTTGTGGCATGTCTAGTGCGAACCATGCACCTATCTTGCACCGACACTAACACTGTCTCCAAAGAGAAAGAAGCGAGATTCCAAATGACCCACGTCACCTAAGAGTTCCATTAAGTGTGTCCAAAACGATTTCTGAGACTATGGTACGTTCGACGCAAACCGTGCTGCTATCTTGTGTCAAAATTAGCACTATCTCCAAATGGACCAAAACGAGCTTCTACTTGAGCCTCGTCACCTAGTGGTACCATCGGGTGCATCCAAAATGATTTTCTAAGCCAATGGTACGTCTAGCGCAAGCCATGCACCTATCTAGCACCGACACTAACACTGTCTCCAAACGGAAAGAAGCAAGATTCTAAATGACCCACGTCACCGAGGAGTTCCACCGGGTGTGTCCAAAACAATTTTCCAGCCTATGGTACGTTCGACGCAAACCGTGTTCCTATCTTGCGTCAAGATTAGCACTTTCTCCAAACGGGCCAAAATGAGCTTCCACTTTAGCCTTGTAACATAGTGTTACCATTGAGTGCGTCCAAAACGATTTATGAGCCAATGATACATCTAGCGCAAACCATGCACCTATATTGCACTGACACTAACACTGTCCCCAAACAGAAAGAAGTGAGATTCTACATGACCCACATCGGGTGCGTCCAAAACGATTTTCGAGCCTATGGTACCTTTGACACAAACCACCTATCTTGTGTCAAGATTAGCACTATCCCCAAGTGGGCCAAGCTTTGACTTGAGCCTCGTTACCTAGGATTACCATCGGGTGCGTCTAAAACGATTTCTAAGCCGATGGCACATTTGGCCCAAACTGTACATGTATCTTGCACCGGCACTAACATAGTATCCAAACAGAGAGAAGTGGGATTCCACATGACCCACATCACACAGAAGTTCCATTGGGTGCGTTCAAAATTATTTCCGAGCCTATGGTATGTTCGACACAAACCATGCACCTATCTTACGTCAAGATTAGCACTATCTCCGAAAGGACCGAAACGAGCTTCCACTAGAGCCTGGTCACCTAGTGGTACCATCAGGTGCGTCCAATACGATTTCTGAGCCTATGGTACGTCTAGCGCAAACCATGCACCTATCTTGCGCCGACACTAACACTGTCTCCAAACGGAAAGAAAAGAGATTTCATATGACCCACGTCACCTAGGACTTCCATTAAGTGTGTCCAAAACGATTTCTGAGACTATGGTACGTTCAACGCAAACCGTGCTCCTATCTTGCGTCAAGATTAGCACTAGGTCCGAAAGAACCGAAGCGAGCTTCCACTTGTGCCTCGTCTCCTAGTGGTACCATTGGGTGCATCCAAAATGATTTCTACGCCTATGGTACGTCTAGCGCAAACCAAGCACCAATCTTGCACCGACACTAACGCCTGTCTCCAAACAGAAAGAAGAGAGATTCCAAATGACCCACATCACCTAGGAGTTCCATTGGGTCCAGCCAAAAGGATTTTCGAGCATATGGTATGTTCAACGCAAACGGTGCACCTATCTTACATCAAGATTAGCACTATCTCCAAACGGACCGCAACGAGCTTCCACTTGAACCTCGTCACCTAGTGGTACCATCGGGTGCGTACAAAATGATTTCTGAGCCTATGGTATGCTCGACACAAACCGTGCACCTAACTTGTGTCAAGATTAGCACTATCTTCAAATGGACCAAAATGAGCTTCCATTTGAGCCTCATCGCCTAGTGGTACCATCGGGTGCATCCAAAATGGTTTCTAAGCCTATGCAATGTCGAGCGCGAACCATACACCTATCATGCACCGACACTAACACTATCTCCAAACAGAAAGAAGCGAGATTCCAAATGACCCACGCCACCTAAGAGTTCCATCAAGTGTGTCCAAAATGATTTCCGAGCCTATGGTTCGTTCAACGCAAACCGTGCTCCTCTCTTGCGTAAAGATTAGCGCTATCTCCAAACGGACCGAAACGAGCTTCGACTAGAGCCTCGTCTCCTAGTGGTACCATTGGGTGCATCCAAAATGATTTCTATGCCTATGGTACGTATAGCACAAACCATGCACCTATATTGCACCGACACTAACACCTATCTCCAAACGGAAACAAGGGAGATTCTGATATGAACCCGCTAGGGTGAATCCCGATCTTTCAATGAGAGAAGGTGGATAACTCGATTTGGGGATGGAGATGACATTCACGGCCCGACTACAACCATCCAAGGATGCTGCGCCTTAGCAACCGATACACCACCTCCAACGGCTGTCGCGATCTTGTGGAGCACGATCAACCAAACCACTAGGGTAATTCCTACAAGCAATCGAGGAACAAGCAAGAACAAGTAGAACAAGCAACTCAATTGCAAATATGGAGATGAAAAACCAATCTGAACTCACAAAGTTGGGGTTCTGAATCAAGTAGAACGGATGGTCTAGTCGACACACGCGTCTACAAGGAAGTAGCAATGGCTAAACTTTCAACAAACAAAACCCAACTGTTCTTGGTGGCGGCTAAGGGGTATATGAAGGTGGAAGGACGACCACCAGGGTGTTGGGGTCATGCTCCAACCCTAGGACGCATCCCTAATGGACCCAACTTGATACACGGCCCATTGGACCAAACTAAGGCGACGCAGCACCTTTGAACAGAAAACCTCTCGATAGTAATTCGGTCATTGCGGCCGCCTCAGAACAGATATGGACTTGATTCCAGATCCGTGTGAAAATAGACTTCATAAGGATTCCATGAAGTACTTGAACGTCTCAATCCGAGTCCGTATGCGACCGTGGTGAACATCATAAGTTGGAGCTATCCTGGAGTCCGAATCCCAAAACGTGCTGGATTTGATCTCTTTCTTTCCTTGGACCAAAAGTGACGTGGTGTCCAGGTGGAGGACGTTGGGAATACTTGGATTTGGTCCCCAATCAACTTCATTAACCTTCCATGCTTTCCATATGCAATCAAACCTTCCCTTAATCCATGTAAGTAATTCTGAAAATGAAAATATACACATTTTATGGTGGAGCACCAATTCATCAAATGCATCAATGATAAGCCTCATATAGAATGGTTGCACCTTTAGTATAGAAGTGGTTGGCATGGTCATATTTGAGCCAATGATGTCCTCATCATTCTCCCCTTCTTGACAGCAAACCGTCCTCGGTTTGACCTTTGTTGGAGGATGTGTTGTAGGTAAAAGTGAACCGTGCTCCCCTTCTTGATATTTATCCTGTTGCATATGGGAAAAACTAGGAAAACTTTGCAAGACATCATTAGTGTTAGTGCAGCCCTCAATTTGATCATGGTATTGTGGCCCAAAAGGATATTTCATATTAGAGCAAATATAAACTTTATGCACCAAATATTCTCCTTTTTGTCATATTTGCCAATTGCATGAAGCTTAACAATGATTAAAACTTGGCAAACCAGAATCAAATTTAAGTTTCTCTTTTAGACAATTTAGATTACATGAATATCAAATTCAATATAACCCAAAGTATTTAAAGAGGATAGCAAATTCAGTTCATCTTGTGCACATGTAATAGGATGAAAAAGCTTATCTTCACATATATTTGTATGGTTCCAAACCAAAAGTATCACACTTATTCGTTACTTGTGGCATAGGAGTAAAAGAATCATCAAGACACAACTCCTCTTTATCACAAGGAACAGCAAGTAATTCATTTTGTGACAAAGGAAAATCAGTAGTGGGTTCCACTATTTGTTGCTCTTCATTAGCATGCAGAGTGGACAAATTTTGGACATTATGGGTCACATCATTCTTATTCACAGATAATAGAATCTCTTTTTCAAAGATTGAGAGCAAGACAAAACAATTGACCAATATGGCAATATGATTTGCTAATTAACAAGGTTCGAATTTCAGAATTGAGCCCGCTCATGAACCTACTCATAACATCTTTCATGCATTCATCCAATCCACTAAACATGATACAAATCTTAAAATCATGGTAGTATTGTTTCACGATCTTACTACCCCGCTTCAACTTGTCTAATTTTGCAAGCAAATAATCAGCATAATATCTTTGGAATGAATGCATCTCTAAAAATAAATTTGAAGTCTTCCCAAGATTCTAGAACTTTCTTGTGCCTACAAATGTGTTTCCATTCTAGCAAAGCAAATTCAGTTAAAACATTGGAGGCAATATAAATCTTTTGTTTCTTAGACAGGTCATGCTCATCAAATTCATTATCTACTTTTAGCTCCCAATCAATGTAAGCTTTAGTATCAAACTTACCATCATATACCGGCAAGTGTTGAATGACATCCTAAATATGAGGGTCTAATTTCAACAACTCAAAAATCTTCGTATCACCGCCATGATTAGTAGAAAACAAGAAACACAAAATAATATGTATCCTCCCGTCAACTACTAGGATGTGTCTTTTGTAATTCTGATATTCCCTCAAACTCAACTTGTTCAAAACAAGCCCTTACAGTTCTTACCAAGCCAAACAGGAGGTGACGGCAACCAACAAGTCTGCAACCGTGGAGCGAAGTGTATCGGTGCGCATGACAACAAAAACCTCTCAAGCTGTGTAGTCGAATATGTGGAGTGTAGGTGGGCTAAAGAAAAGAAGTACTAGAACCACGTTAGTTGCAAGCAAATTGAACAAACGCTCAACGACGTTATTATGCTTTGGTCCTAGGCTAGTACGTGCTAGAGACGCGAGCCTGGACACAAATGAAGTCACCGAAGCTGCAAAGAAAGAAGGATCACAAGGGCAGGAATAACAACAAAAGAAAAACTCTTCTTTTCTTCTTCTTTCTTTCTTTCTTTCTTTCTTTCGTCTTTCTTTTCTTTCTTTCTTTTCTTTCTTTCTGTCTTTTTTCTTTTTTTTTTCTTTCAACTAGCACAAAACTGAAATTTTGCAACAAGAAATAACAAGCTACTTACTGCAATTAAATGTTTCCTTGGGAAGGGTGATTCAGTAGCAAAGTCAAACAAGTGGTTGTTTTGCAAAACCAAAGACACGCAAGCAAATCTCTAGGGCAATTGCGAAGCGCTTTCGAATGAATTTGGGACTAAGCTCGATCCGTTGGAAAGAGGACAAGCTAAGGTTTCAGATTGTATTTAAACTCCCTATTCGGGCTCTCGACAAAGGAAATATGGTGCTTTTCTTTTCAAGATAAAACAGGACTCGAATCGAATTCTATCTTGATCTTGTTGGATTTCCTTTTGTAGATGGAAATATGGACGTGGATGAAACCTCCAAGGACGTGGCTAGGATAATGGTGGTAAACAAAACAAAGGAATTTGAAAATCCACTCGGATTCCTAGAGAGAAACAAATAAACTCAAATCCGAGATGGTGATGTAAACGTGACTAGAACTCGAAACTCTAAACGACTAGACGCTAAGACCAAAGAACTTGCACGATGATGCAACCGTTAATTCAATAAGCCCTAACTAAGCAAGTAATAGTATTAAGCTCAAAGGGGTTTTGGGATTATGAAGAACTAATCTACTAATTTTGTTTTGGCTTTTTCGGACCATAGGAGATTAAAAACACCAAAGAACTAGAAGTCTCTCACCGATCAACCTTGCTCGATTACCAAGCGATATGAACCCGCTTAGGTGAATCCCGATCTTTGATGAGAGAAGGTGGATAACTCGATTTGGGGATGGAGATGACGTTCATGGACCGACTACAACCATCCAAGGATGCTGCGCCTTAGCAGCAACCGATACACCACCTCCAACGGCCGCCGCGATCTTGTGGAGCACGATCAACCAAACCACTAGGGTAATTCCTCGTAAGCAATCGAGGAACAAGCAAGAACAAGTAGAACAAGCAACTCAATTGCAAATATGGAGATGAAAAACCAATCTGAACTCACAAAGTTGGGGTTCTGAATCAAGTAGAACGGATGGTCTAGTCGACACACGCGTCTACAAGGAAGTAGCAATGGCTAAACTTTCAACAAACAAAACCCAACTGTTCTTGGTGGCGGCTAAGGGGTATATGAAGGTGGAAGGACGACCACCAGGGTGTTGGGGTCATGCTCCAACCCTAGGACGCATCCCTAATGGACCCAACTTGATACACGGCCCATTGGACCAAACTAAGGCGACGCAGCACCTTTGAACAGAAAACCTCTCGGTAGTAATTCGGTCATTGCGGCCGTCTCAGAATAGATATGGACTTGATTCCAGATCCGTGTGAAAATAGACTTCATAAGGATTCCATGAAGTACTTGAACGTCTCAATCCGAGTCCGTATGCGACCGTGGTGAACATCACAAGTTGGAGCTATCATGGAGTCCGAATCCCAAAACGTGTTGGATTTGATCTCTTTCTTTCCTTGGACCAAAAGTGACGTGGTGTCCAGGTGGAGGACGTTGGGAATATTTGAATTTGGTCCCCAATCAACTTCATTAACCTTCCATGCTTTCCATATGCAATCAAACCTTCCCTTAATCCATGTAAGTAATTCTAAAAATGAAAATATACACATTTTATGGTGGAGCACCAATTCATCAAATGCATCAATGATAAGCCTCATATAGAATGGTTGCACCTTTAGTATAGAAGTGGTTGGCATGGTCATATTTGAGCCAATGATGTCCTCATCAGATTCCAAATGGCCCACGTCACCTAGTAGTTCCATCGGGTCCATCCAAAATGATTTCCAAGCATATGGTATGTTCGACGCAAACGGTGCACCTATCTTGCATCAAGATTAGCACTATCTTCAAACGGATCGAAATGAGCTTCCACTTGAGCCTCATCACCTACTAGTACCGTCGGGTGCGTACAAAATGATTTCTGAGTCCATGGTACGTCTAGCACAAACCGTGCACCTATCTTGCACCGACCCTAACACTGTCTCCAAATGGAAAGAAGCGAGATTCCACATGACCCACGTCACCTAGGAGTTCCATCGGGTGCGTCCAAAATGATTTCCAAGCCTATGGTATGTTCAACGCAAACCGTGCTCCTATCTTGCATCAAGATTAGCACTATTTTGAAAGGACCGAAACGAGTTTCCACTTGAGCCTCGTCACCTAGTGGTACCATCGGGTGCGTCTAAAACGATTTTCTGAGACAATGGTACGTCTAGCGCAAACCATGCACCTATCTAGCACCGACACTAACACTGTCTCCAAACGGAAAGAAGCGAGATTCTAAATGACCCACGTCACCGAGGAGTTCCACCGGGTGCGTCCAAAACAATTTACCAACCTATGGTACGTTCGATGCAAACCGTGTTCCTATCTTGCGTCAAGATTAGCACTTTCTCCAAATGGGCCGAAATGAGCTTCCACTTGAGCCTTGTAATGTAGTGTTACCATTGAGTGCGTCCAAAACGATTTATGAGCCAATGGTACATCTAGCGCAAACCATGCACCTATCTTGCACTGACACTAACACTGTCTCCAAACAGAAAGAAGTGAGATTCCACATGACCCACATCGGGTGCGTCCAAAACGATTTTTGAGCCTACGGTACCTTTGACACAAACCACCTATCTTGCGTCAAGATTAGCACTATCCCCAAATGGGCCGAGCTTTGACTTGAGCCTCGTCACCTTGGATAACCATCGGGTGCGTCCAAAACAATTTCTAAGCCGATGGCACGTTTGGCCCAAACTGTACATGTATCTTGCACCGACACTAACATAGTCTCCAAACAGAGAGAAGTGGGATTCCACATGACCCACATCACATAGAAGTTCCATTGGGTGCGTCCAAAATGTTTTCCGAGCCTATGGTATGTTCGACACAAACCATGCACCTATCTTACGTCAAGATTAGCACTATCTCCAAACGGACCGAAACGAGCTTCCACTTGAGCCTCGTCACCTAGTGGAAACGTCGAGTGCGTCCAAAATGATTTCTGAGTCGATGGTACGTTTGGCGCAAACAGTGCACCAATCTTGCACCGACACTAACACTATCTCTAAAGAGAAAGAAGTGAGATTCCACATGACCCGTGTCACCTAGGAGTTCTATCGGGTGCGTCCAAAACGATTTCCAAGCCTATGGTACGCTCGACGCAAACCATGCACCTATCTTGCGTTAAGATTAGCACTATATCCGAAAGGACCAAAATGAGCTTCCACTTGAGCCTCGTCACCTAGTGGTACCATCGGGTGCGTCCAAAATGATTTTCTAAGCCAATGGTATGTCTAGCGCAAGTCATGCACCTATCTAGCACCGACACTAACACTGTCTCCAAACGGAAAGAAGCGAGATTCTAAATGACCCACGTCACCGAAAAGTTCCACCGGGTGCGTCCAAAACAATTTTCCAGCCTATGGTACGTTCGACGCAAACCGTGTTCCTATCTTGCGTCAAGATTAGCACTTTCTCCAAACAGGCCGAAATGAGCTTCCACTTGAGCCTTGTAACGTAGTGTTACCATTGAGTGCGTCCAAAACGATTTATGAGCCAATGGTACATCTAGCGCAAACCATGCACCTATCTTGCACTGACACTAACACTGTCTCCAAACAGAAAGAAGTGAGATTCCACATGACCCACATCGGGTGCGTCCAAAATGATTTTCGAGCCTATGGTACCTTTGACACAAACCACCTATCTTGCGTCAAGATTAGCACTATCCCCAAATGGGCCGAGCTTTGACTTGAGCCTCGTCACCTAGGATTACCATCGGGTGCGTCCAAAATGATTTCTAAGCCAATGGAACGTTTGGCCCAAACTGTACAAGTATCTTGCACCGACACTAACATAGTCTCCAAACAGAGAGAAGTGGGATTCCACATGACCCACATCACATAGAAGTTCCATTTGGTGCGTCCAAAATGATTTCCGAGCCTATGGTATGTTCGACACAAACCATGCACCTATCTTACGTCAAGATTAGCACTATCTCCAAACGGACCAAAACGAGCTTCCACTTGAGCCTCGTCACCTAGTGGTACCATCAGGTGCGTCCAATACGATTTCTGAGCCTATGGTACGTCTAGCGCAAACCATGCACCTATCTTGTGCCGACACTAACACTGTCTCCAAACGGAAAGAAAAGAGATTTCATATGACGCACGTCACCTAGGACTTTCATCGGGTGTGTCCCAAACAAGTTCTAAGCCTATGGTACGTTCAATGCAAACCGTGCTCCTATCTTGCGTCAAGATTAGCACTAGGTCCGAAAGGACCGAAACGAGCTTCCACTTGTGCCTCGTCATCTAGTGGTACCAACGGGTGCGTCTAAAATGATTTATGAGCCTATGGCATGTCTAGCGCGAACCATACACCTATCATGCACCGACACTAACACTGTCTCCAAACAGAAAGAACCGAGATTCCAAATGACCCACGTCACCTAAGAGCTCCATCAAGTGTGACCAAAACGATTTTCAAGCCTATGGTACGTTCGACGCAAACCGTGCTCCTATCTTGCGTCAAGATTAGCACTATGTCCAAACGGACCGAAACAAGCTTCCACTTGAGCCTCGTCACTTAGTGCTACCATCGGGTGCATCCAAAATGATTTCTAAGCCTATGGTACATCTTGCGCAAACCATGCACCTATCTTGCACCGACGCTAACACCTGTCTCCAAATGAAAAGAAGAGAGATTCCAAATGACCCACGTCACCTAGGAGTTCCATCGGGTCCATCCAAAAGGATTTCGAAGCATATTGTATGTTCGACGCAAACGGTGCACCTATCTTGCATCAAGATTAGCACTATCTCCAAACGGACCGAAACGAGCTTCCACTTGACCCTCGTCACCTAGTGGTAATGTCGGGTGCATCCAAAATGATTTTTGAGTCGATGGTACGTTTATTAAAACCGTGCACCTATCTTATACCGACACTAACACTATCTCCAAAGAGAAAGAAGTGAGATTCCACATGACCCGTGTCACATAGGAGTTCCATCGGGTGCGTTCAAAACGATTTTCGAGCCTATGGTATGCTCGACGCAAACCATGTACCTATCTTGCGTTAAGATTAGCACTATGTCTGAAAGGACCAAAACGAGCTTCACTTGAACCTCGTCACCTAGTGGTACCATCGGGTGCGTCCAAAACGATTTTCTGAGCCAATGGTACGTCTAACACAAATCATGCACCTATCTAAAACCGACACTATCACTGTCTCCAAATGGAAAGAAGCGAGATTCTAAATGACCCACATCACCGAGGAGTTCCACCGGGTGCGTCCAAAACAATTTACCAGCCTATGGTACGTTCGACGCAAACCGTGTTCCTATCTTGCGTCAAGATTAGCACTTTCTCCAAACGGGCCGAAATGAGCTTCCACTTGAGATTTGTAATGTAGTGTTACCATTGAGTGCGCCCAAAACGATTTATGAGCCAATGGTACGTCTAGCGCAAACCATGCACCTATCTTGCCCTGAGACTAACACTATATCCAAACAGAAAGAAGTGAGATTCCATGTGACCCACATCGGGTGCGTCCAATACGATTTTCGAGCCTATGGTACCTTTGACACAAACCACCTATCTTGCGTCAAGATTAGCACTATCCCCAAATGGGCCGAGCTTTGACTTGAGCCTCATCACCTAGGATTACCATCGGGTGTGTCCAAAATGATTTCTAAGCCGATGGCACGTTTGGCCCAAACTGTACATGTATCTTGCACTGACACTAACATAGTCTCCAAACGGAGAGAAGTGAGATTCCACATGACCCACATCACATAGAAGTTCCATTGGGTGTGTCGAAAATGATTTTTGAGCCTATGGTATGTTCGACACAAACCATGCACCTATTTTACATCAAGATTAGCACTATCTCTGAAAGGACCGAAACGAGCTTCCACTAGAGCCTCGTCACCTAGTGGTACCATCAGGTGCATCCAATATGATTTCTATGCCTATGGTATGTCTAGCGCAAATCATGCACCTATCTTGCACAGACACTAACACTGTCTCTAAACGGAAAGAAAAGAGATTTCATATGACCCACGTCACCTAGGACTTCCATTGGGTGTGTCCCAAACAATTTCTAAGCCTATGGTACGTTCAACGCAAACTGTGCTCCTATCTTGCGTTAAGATTAGCACTAGGTCCAAAAGGACCGAAACAAGCTTCCACTTGTGCCTCGTCATCTAGTGTTACCATCGGGTGCGGTCAAAACGATTTATGAGCCTATGGCATGTCTAGCGCGAACCGTGCACCTATCTTGCATCGACACTAACACTATCTCCAAAGAGAAAGAAGTGAGATTCCACATGACCCGTGTCACCTAGGAGTTCCATCGGGTGCGTCCAAAACAATTTCCGAGCCTATGGTACGCTCGACGCAAACCATGCACTTATCTTGCGTCAAGTTAGCACTATGTCCGAAAGGACCGAACAAGCTTCCACTTGAGCCTCGTCACCTAGTGGTACCATCGTGTGCGTCCAAAATGATTTCTGAGCCTCTAGTACGTTTGGCACAACGCGTGCACCTATCTTGTCGCAGAACCGACCAATTTATAAGAGTACAAGTACAATGGCGGCTTGCAAGCGGTCGCACTGTCATACTTGCACCCATATAAACCTGGTAGTCCATCGAGTACCACGACGGGTCTCGATAAACGATTTACAACAACCAAGATCGTACATGATTCAACATACATGTCACATATTACATAAAGTTCACAGATACATTTTCATCATCAGAGTATGAAACCAGTTATTACAAACCGAGTTTGATAGATAAAAGCGGAAGCAAATTAAGTTTGAAAGTAAAGTTTCCAACATAGTTTAGTACAGTGTCGAAATAGGATCACAGTCCACAAAAGCAAATAGAGGGATTAATAAAGAAGCCTGCCCAAGGCTTACTCCTCATCCACGGCGGGATAGAAGCAACTCTTGCAATAACCATGATACACAGTTCCATCTGCAACAATGGAAAATAAAACCCTTAGTACGAGAAGGTACTCAGCTAGACTTACCCGTCATAAACCAGAAATAAAATGACTCCAAGGATTATGCAAGGCTGTATAAGTGGGGATAGCTTGACAACATTTTGCATAAAAGTGATTAACTTAGTTATACAATTATGGTTCCAATATCAGGTTAATTATAACTATCCATCTCTAGATTAGCAACTATCCTGTGCCAAACATGTGGTATATCCATTTAAAAGCATACAATAGTAACCATAGCAGGTATTGTAATTCCATGTTTATCCGAACCATCATATTTCATAGTACAATTACTACGATGTTGGGGCTAGCCAAGTTTCTCACTATCCGGGAGAGACGGCGATTCGAATCGATTTCAACCAGTTGAGAATTTATTCCTAACACAAACCCAGGCAGACCAGATCATTAGTCGCCTTAGGTCACCTTTGGTACAACTCAGGTACACATTTCGTGGGTCCGTACCACGCCGCACAATCTGGGACACCAAATGCCAGGTCGTTCAGCCTAGCTCGCCTTTTGGCTCACCGATCGCCCCGCAAGGAGCGCACAATAGAATGGGTCCCTTACCGAGTTGAGCTACTCGGCTTCGCGGTCGGAACGAGTTATCCGGCCAGCTAAGTGATAGGCATGCGTTCAATCTTGTCAAAAGTACCAACAATGGTACGGTCCTTAATCGACACAGACGGGGATAGATCCACACCCAAGACCTCCATGTCTTATTGCTTCTCTATCGACATCCCGCCCGGTCTCGATTTACTTTTACCCCATGGTTCTTTTCCACGATAGCAAATATAGCCAACCATGCTTCGGTATCCACCTATATCTCGCAGGTGATAGGAAATCACCCGACTTCTACCGGTCTAAGCAGGGCTAAGCATATATTCGATCCTGGACCTATACAGGGTGAAAGGTGTATATATCTTGACAAGGTAGTTCCATGCATCAAGTGTTTCCAGACAACTCCTATAACCTAATGCATCAATCCTAAGTACTTAAGTAATCATTTGTAAAATATTAGGAGACTTATAATGCTCCGGGGCTTGCCTTTCAGAAAGGAAGTAGGGCGGTGATCGGGGCACTCCGGAAGCTCTTCAGGATTTTGCTCCTCACCTTCGGGAGCTGCGGCTTGAGGATTCTCCTGCTGGTCCCCTTCGTCTACTTCGTCGAATTCCAGCAACGTTATTTCCTCTGTCGATCCTATATGCATGAATATGGCATAAGGTATTGCGAATGCATACATGCGTACAAGTATAAAATGATGACACATGATGAATGCATTCATATAAGTATTCTTAACAGCATGGTGTTAACAAATGCATCATAATTTACCGAGTAGGTGCATATCTCTTCTTGATTACTTAATCAAACATATTTACAATTCATTCACTACACACAAAATAGCAGCTGCTTGTTTTACTTATAACTGAAGTTCTACTTATCCAAATGCTGTGATCTTAGACTTTCTGGAAAGCTTATAAAATTTTCTAAAACTATTATTTAATCACCAAAAGCTAATTCACAATTTATCTTAACCAAAATAGACAATCAATCCAGCACTATTCAGAAATTCTAGAGAGCAAGCAATTCAGAAATACTAACTTTAAACAGCTATAAATCCTAAACCGTTTGACCTATGGTCCTAAAATTTTAACACAATATAGATGAAGAAGTTACCTACAACTTTGTTATTAACCATTTTTACAGCAACCATCATTTTGACTACGTAACATTCTAAACCACAGAATCGGTCCGAAAACTCTTCTCCCCCGAATTATAAAGCAACAATATTTCTATTGCATATAAACATTCCAAATTTGACTTCACCAATCATACCAACAGTACAAGTACATCAAATACACTCAAGAAAACATAATGGCTATGCCCAAACTATTTATTTAAATGCCTTTATCAATTTACTAAGATACTTAGGTTAAATAATAAACATATACCAAATGTGCATCATAAATTCACTTAAAATTACAGTGGCTTACTAGTGCTACCAATAGACTACTGTAAAAGTTTCATGCCATTTTACCAAGAAAAACATTCTATACAAAAATGACAAGGCAGCAAGGCTTGAAATAGCATAAATAGAAAACCCTAGTGAAAAGTGTCAAGCAACAGATTTCCTATTTTTCTTATCATCCTTATGGTACTAGGATAACCTCCAACAAATTTCATGAATATTAGATTCATAAATAATTTATAAAAATTCATACAAGGATCTCCTAATTATAAAAGGAAAATCTATAACTACAAATCTACTCATGCACTGACCCTAAAATTTTTACCAGAGCTCATACATGTCAAGAATCGATTACCACAAAAATTTCATAATTTTTGGAGCACAGGAACTCTAGATATAAAATAAACAAGTTTGCATGCATTCAGAAACACATTTCAAATCTCCATTTAAATCTCCCAAAATTTCTACTGTAAGTGTCAAGATCATATTTTTCTTAAATACTTCACTCCCTAAGGAACACTACCAAATTTATTTCACCATTTTTGAAGCTACCAAATTAGAGATCTAAAAATTACAAAACACACTCAAATCTGGAATATATGAACTATCCTAACTCTCACTGCCGCTGACTAGTGGGACCTGCTGGACAGAGGACCCACACCTTAGTGAGACGAGAACAGAGCAGGCGGCGCTACGCTACTGGCGCGGCCAGAGCTCGCCGACGGCGAACTCGCCGGCAGTGGCATCTACACATCATGACCCCACTACCTCCCGGACCTATTGACCTACTTGACCGAGCCTATCATCGGAGCTAAGCACGGTGGCGGCATTCATGGTGGCACGGCAGAGCCGGACAACGGCGCTACGCCGGTGGAGACCACGACGAAGCAATATAAAGCGTGGACGAGCTTCCACGGACTCAGGCGAACCTAGCGCACAAGGTTGCACGGCCGATGGTGGAGGGAGGTGCTCCAGCCACGGTGACGAGCGCGGCGGGGATGCTCCGGCGAGGCTCGGGCACGGTGCTGAGGCCTTACCGGCGCGGCTAGTGGCCAATGCGAGCGCGGTGAGTCTCTGAGGTGACGGTGGAGTGGTTGCAGTGGTGGGGAAGCGAGGCGGAGCTTAGCCGGTGCCGGGAATGGCGACGGCGGACGCTCAGCGCTGCGGCTGCTGCTGTGCACAGACGAAGAAGGAGGCCGAAAACGAAAATGGTCAGCGCGGGGAGGGAGCGGGCGAGTGTGGGGTGATAATGGCCTGCTCTGGCTCGGAGGGACCGTGCTGGGCAGGGCGCCGGTGACGCGTGGCCGTTCCCATGTCCACGTGGTGCGCAAGCTCTGCGCCTGTCGGCCACCGAAGCCAGCCGATTCAGTCGGTTCAGTCACGCGAGGAGCAGCCTGACAGCGCGTTTTCAAAGTGATTTAACCGCTAAACCGTAGCTCCATAACATAAATTATCTACACGACTTTTGTAGCCCTATGTACCAGCTTCAATTGTTCTTAAAGAGTCATGTGCGAAATCTCAACCAAACTCGAGTTATTTCATTCCAAAGTCAGGCTTCTCAAACTGTCGGTGTCAAACACTTATAAAATTTTCCTAAGTGCTAAAAACAGTGAATTGTTGAAACTTGTGAGCTCAAAAAGACTAAGCTATGCACCTTGTTATCTCATGACCCAAAAATAAAAGTTGTTCCCCATATCAAATACTACAACTTTGCTTTAGTGACCACCTACATGCATAGCCTCTATCATATGATTCAAACATGGTCAAACCTTGTACATTCAAAAGATCACTTCTACAAGAACTATGACTTAGTGACTCATTTAGCCCTAGCCATGAATACCAAAGTTGTTCATAATGATACTCTATACATGTTTAAGCTATTTGCAAGGTCACATACTCATTTCATGCATTGGTCACACATAGGGCTATCCAGGTCAACACATATAACATCACTTAAGTGCTTGATCATGAAAGGTGACCTTCATGAACAATGTTCCATTTGCTAACCTAAGTGTTGCTAATATGTTTTAGTGACTCACATCAACTACTTACACTTATTCACTCATGATCATAAGCATACACAAAGAAAACATGAAATAACAAGGCATGTTTCGTATGTTTCATTCATATGTTTCAAATGTAAAAGCGTAAATATGAATGCTTGATGCTCATGCTCATGCAATGCAAGTCAATTTATGCAAGGCTAACACCTAGGGTGTTACATATCTTGCAGCAACACTAACACTGTCTCCAAACGGAAAAGAAGCGAGATTTCACATGACCCACGTCACCTAAGAGTTCCATCGGGTGTGTCCAAAATGATTTCCGTGCCTATGGTACATTCGACGCAAACCATGCTCCTATCTTGCGTCAAGATTAGCACTATGTCCGAAAGGACCGAAACGAGCTTCCACTTGGGCCTCGTCACCAAGTGGTACCATCGGTTGCATCCAAAATGATTTCTGAGCCTATGGTACGTCTAGCGCAAACCATGCACCTATCTTGCACCGACACTAACACTGTCTCTAAACGGAAAGAAGTGAGATTACACATGACCAACATCACCTAAGAGTTCCATCGGGTGCGTCCAAAATGATTCCTGAGCCTATGGTACATTCGATGCAAGTCGTGCACCTATCTTGCGTCAAGATTAGCACTATCTTCAAACGGACCGAAACGAGCTTCCACTTGAGCCTCGTCACCTAGTGGTACCATCGAGTGTGTCCAAAATTATTTCTGAGCCTATGGTATGCCTACCACAAACCATGCACCTATATTGCACCGACACTAACAGTGTCTCTAAACGAAAAGAAGCGAGATTCCAAATGATCCACGTCACCTAGGACTTACATTGGGTGCGTCCAAAATGATTTATGAGCCTATGGTACCTTTGACGCAAATCGTGCTCCTGTCTTGCGTCAAGATTAGCACGATCTTCAAACAGACCGAAACGAGCTTTCACATGAGCCTCGTCACCTAGTGGTACCATCGGGTGCATCCAAAACGATTTCTGAGCCTCTGGTACGTTTCGCACAAAGCGTGCACCTATCTGGCACCAACACTAATACTGTCTCCACATGACCCACGTTACCTAAGAGTTCCATCGAGTGCGTCCAAAATGATTTCAAGCCTATGATACATTAGATGCAAACCGTGCTCCTATCTTGCGTCAGGATTAGCACTATGTCCGAAAGGACCGAAACAAGCTTCCACTTGAGCCTCGTCACCTAGTGGTACCATCAGGTGCGTCTAATACGATTTCTGAGCCTATGGTACTTCTAGCGCAAACCATGCACCTATCTTGCACTGACACTAACACAGTCTCCAAATGGAAAGAAGAGAGATTCCATATGACCCACATCACCTAGGAGTTCCATCAGGTGTGTCTCAAATAATTTTTAAGCCTATGGTACGTTCGACGCAAACCGTGCTCCTATCTTACGTCATGAGGAGGCTCTGCCAACAGGACAAATGGCAGCGCTACCATGAGTCCTGGCAAAGGCTCTCCAAGCAAGTGAGGTCAACACCACCAGAAGAGGCTGCTCATGGATTTTGTACTCAGAGATCTTCCGCTGGCCAAAGGGTGGAGGTAGCAGTAGTAGGTGAACATAATTCTCCATCATGACTGACACCCGGACCTAGGGATCAATTCCAAGTTCATCAATTGACTAGAGACATTGGTCAGGACGACACCCTACCTAGCCCTGAGAGATACTCCTCACGGCCAGATGATGATAGCCCTGCCGAAGAGGAGCCCTCTCAGCAAACTCCCGTCTCCCCCACCCACAAAACAATGAAAATTGCCAAGGTTGGTATTACCTTATAGACGTCTATCAATCAATTTACACTAGCTATTTGATATCCATGTAACTTTTCTAACAATCTGAATGTATGAAAACTGTGTAGTACCATTGCTGGGAAGAGTGAGGAAGCCGAGGCCTCGAACTCGTGGAATTATGCTTAACAAAATGAGCAAATCACTAGGAGGAGTGAGGATGGGCATCTCTATTGCCGAGGGAAACAGAAGGCCACATGATCCAGTGCAAGCTGCTAAGTTTGCCTCAGAGGAAAGTGTATTAGTCAGGAATGAAGTACCAATTTTGACGCATTGGAAACAATACAAGGGGAAGAGGTCCGGCTCCGTCTATTGCACAAGATTTGTGGATAGGCTAAATGTATGTATGGGTATCCCCTCTTGACATTCAACTCTGTTTTGAGCAACTTTTAACGGATTTACTTTTCATTCACACTACTGTGTGCAACGAAGGCTGCACGTTAACGGTGCTCACTCACCAACAAAAGAAGCTTGTTAGAATGTAATGCGGTCTGCGGTATGGCAAGCACGCTACAGGTTGAAGCAAAAATACTTTATTGGTGTACCTACTGATCAGATCCGTATAACCTCTCCTGTCTCGTCCATGAACGATGCACAGTGGTGTGAACTTATCAAAATTTGGTCTAGTGCTAAGAACAAGGTGTGTGAACCCATCGATTTTCTGTCTAGTCTTGCTATGGTCTACTTGTGCTGTAGTCTAACACAAATGAAGCTATAGGAAACATCTGAGAAGAACAAGCGAAACTATGCGAAAGTGAAGTACCACCAGGCTATAGGATCTCGCTCCTATGTTGTCCAGATGCAAAAATTTGTAAGTGATGGTTGTGTTTTATTGTTACTCTTGCCTTTGTATAAATATAAAGCGAAACTCATGTGCAATGTGAATAGAAGGAGAACAAAAGGAAGGCAACAAAACACCATCAAGGACTTGAAGAAGAAAATGGTCCACCTGATGAAGATGTTAATGCTGTGGAAGTCTTCAAGGACTTTCATACCAGTAGGAAAAAGGGCCTGAGTGATGCTGCAAGAGCAGCAGTTGTAAGTACCTTCTTTTGCTTCCTTTGAAATCTACTGAAGTCAACTGAAGCTTATATAATTTCTATCAGCAGTAGGCTGAGGAAGACCTATGCATTACTTGTTATGAATCAATCTCTTGGGTTTTCAATTGAAGTCGTCTTACACTATCTGTAACATAATGTTTTACTGATTAAATTTCGCAGGAAGCTATGGAAACTATACAAGCAGAACCTGTTGTTGATGGGCAGCAACCAATGACTAGTGCTGATGTTGTTTGCAAGGTTCTCTGCGTCTACTAGGGCAAGTCCCCCCTCTTAAGGAAGCGACAACAACCTTTTTTATAGAATGCTGGTATCAATTCATTAAGAATTTGGACTAAAACATGTCTTTGATTTCAGTTGCTAGAAACTCAAAATGCATATGCCAGCAATCCGGGTACCAACAGACGCAGCCACGCACGAGCCACAAATAGGTATAGTGGGGATCCGTGTCCAAAGTCTCCTACTGTTCTAACTGAGTGCATATAACTGAACTAACTGAGTGCATATAACTGAACTTTAGCCTCATGGTTCTTTACTGGGATCAACAGATATGCCTCAGTTCTGAACTGCTGCTACCAACTGATGGTGGCTGTTTTTCCAGTTCGATAACTTTGTTTACTTTCATATACAAATGCACAGGTTAATGAAAAGTTAAGACAAAGAGAATAACTGATCAGTGGCTCCTTGATTAAGCAATCAAATCAAAAGGCCAAAATAATGTAATAACTCAGTAGCTGATTGTTGTCACTACCTTTCTTTGTTGTACACATAGGTGTTCCTGCTTGCTCGGTTTAGTTAACATCATGCTGCCCATCAATTGAAAACTTGAGAACCAGTATAAGCTTCTGCTAACCAATCATGATCCTGCTAGTTTGTTCGAATTGTGTTTTTCCAACTATATATTGCCTGCCAACTGTATTATAACATGCTTACTAAAATGGATAGAAATTTGTCTTTTTCAGGCAATAAAAACAAGAATCATGACATGTGTGTACTACTCAAAAAGATGTGTGCTCTGTCTTTGCAGAGAATGAACTCAGTGGTTGTGTACTAAGAGCTCGAATTATGCTAACATATGGATGCTTTGACCGGTAGTGTGCAAATAGTGAATTCTCCGACTCATAGCTTATTGATCTTTGATATTGACTTGCTACTTGCCATCTGTATTTTGAAATTTAGTTGTCAATTTCAATAGTAAATTATACTGTATATATGTCTTGAATTATATTTTGGCTTTGGCAGATAAACAATTATTTATCAAAAATTAAAAAGAGACAACTAAACTAAGAATTGAATTTTGCACCCGACACTAAGCAATCAATGGCCTAACCACTAGATCACAAACTTATTTATAAAAATCCTAGTTACCTGACTGAGGAAGACAATATTACACACATGAGACATACTGAAAAAAGGAAAATTTATTACAAATACAATAATATAGTAACCTTTGAGCAATATAATTATTTAAAAATGTTGAAACCTTTGTCACCACATAAATTGGGCAGCCGGCGCGTTATGAATTTTTCACGTGCGCGTGACAGCACTGGCAAAAGATTCAACCCGCAGTTTTTCTTTGACCCGCCTAAACTCTAGGAGGCGGCAAGCAAAAAAACGAACGGAAGAAACAAAACACACCCGAGCATGGCACCCATTTATTGGGTTCTTCATTTTCTGAGGAATATGCTTTCTTATTGTTCTGCTTGCTTGTTCAATGTGTATAGGTGAATGTTGCTGAGTGTACTTTGAGTATGCAACTCATATATATTTTTAAACAAACGGGCAACAAAGAAACAATCTTTTAGAATTTTTTTGTATCAGCTATTTGAAATGGATATGTTACTCACCTATGCTCTAATACAATAAGACTAATTTGGATATTTTTTCTTGTATTCAGCCTGTTCGCAGGTTGGTTTCTGGACTGATAAGCCCGACTGATACTGGTTTGTTGTGAGAGAAAAACACTATATCATGGCTGATAAGACCTGGCTGAAACCAACAAGCGAACATGCTGATTGTGCACAACATGCAGAACATTTTGGCAACGAACACCATCAGGAATACTGCTGGAACAAGAGGCCCAAAGAGAGTCTCCATGCCACCTGTTGGCCAAGACTGGTTTTGGTGAGCCTGTGAAGGAAGCAGTTGTAAGTACATGTCTAGGTTTTGTTTTTTGCTATGTTGATAAGCATTATCAAAATTAAATGGACTGTTCTAGACTTGAAGCTATTTTGTTGTTTCATTTCTTGTTCCAAGTGTATATCTATGTTCCTTACTGATTTTTGTTTGTACAAGATCTAGAATTTTCTAGATGAAACAAAAGTTGTGGAACTTGATGGACCAAATAGTAATACCCCTTTTGGATGTTGATATTGGAGCCTAGACATTGGAATTGGAATCAGGTTTTCTCAGTAACGATATTGTCAATATACTGCTGCCATATGTTATGTTTTTCTTATAAGTCAGCCATTGTTTGAAATTTTCGAACATTTGCATATATACTAATGCAAACTATTTTTCTTACCATGTTAGGCTCAAATGGATGCTGCCATGGCTTAGCCTACACCAAAAGAGGAACAACCAGTGACTCCTGCTGAAGCTGTTGCCATCAGGGAAATTTCTTGGTAATGTTGGCCTTGAGCCAGCAGCCCCAAAGAGAAGCGCTACTGCTGCTGCACGTGTACAGGAGTTGGAGGTTCAAGTTGTGGCAGAGAACAGTTGGAGGTTCAAGTTGTGGCAAAGAACCTGGTCATCTTTTGTAGTGGTTGGTAATTAGTTTGTCGCTTGTATGAACCACGATGTATATGTGTATATATGACCTACATAGTTGGCATGTAAGCACTATATGTGTTGGTAGTTGGTTTGTACTACCTCTGTCCACAAAAAAATACAATTGTAGGAACCGTGCCGGTCAAGCTAGCTCATGTTTGATCAACTTTATAGTAAATAATATTAGTATTTATGTCTCTAAATAGCTTTATTATAAAAATATATTCTATAAATAATTTAACGATACTTATTTTTATATCATCGATGTCAGTACTTTTTTATACAAATTTAGTTAAAGTTTCCTCGAAAAACAATAATTGCATTCTTTTGTGGACCGAGGGAGTGAACTAATGTTAATTTGTGGCTATGTCGGGAACCACGAGATATATGTATATATGACCTGGTAGTTGGTATGAACTAATGTAAATTTCGTGATTATGTTTGCCTCCAGAAATTTGACTAAATACATACTAGTATACTTAACAAATAATTATTAGGCTGAGAATAAGAATACCCTAGTATGCTAATAACATGAATTAAATTAGAATTGCATAAGTCTACAGCATGGGAGACTACATGTCTACGCGATCGTCGGGCAACGTGAATCAGGTTGCAAGCATTGTCAATGCAGACCACAAATATCAATTGACTGGATTAGGAAAAGATGCAAACATTAATAGCCGATTAGATCAACAACTGAGACATGATCAAACTAAAGTAGCTATAGCTGGCGCGGCCATGCACTTGTTGCTCACCGCGTGCTTGTCGTCAAGAGCCAGCAGCGACGAGGCCAAGG
The DNA here is from genome assembly GCA_904845875.1 of Miscanthus lutarioriparius. Classification (NCBI taxonomy): domain Eukaryota; kingdom Viridiplantae; phylum Streptophyta; class Magnoliopsida; order Poales; family Poaceae; genus Miscanthus; species Miscanthus lutarioriparius. The sequence continues at coordinate 54,958,538 of CAJGYO010000011.1, read as the reverse complement.
CACTTTCCCTTCTCTCGCCAGAGGATTGAGGAGAGTCCTGATTCCTTGATCGATCGACGGGCACCGCGCCATGCGCCGTTGCGTTGTTTTCCACGGCGATAGACGTCGGGAGTTGAGGAGGGCGACAATAGTTCTCGTAAGCCGCTAGTTGAGATGAGATGACTCATTTGCAGGCATGGGCCCTTTTGCTATACCGAAAGCCTACTAAGTAGAGGTGTTTCCTACAGCAGCATATTACAACGACGCTAGGATTTTATAGCAACCAAACCGACATGTGGCAATAGCAACATACTATTGCCTCGCTTTAGATATTTAGTTGCAATAAACCGTTACCTATTGCAATGGTCGTGATAAATATTACAACCAAAACAAATTGTGGCAATAGCAACATATTATTGCATCATCTTAGAAATTTAGTTACAATACACAGTCTACCTATCGCAATAGTCGTGAGAAATATTACCACCCAACAACACTATGGCAATAATTTCAAGCAATAGCAATAATGTTCTATTTGGTTGCAAAAGCACCAGACAGTTGCAACGCCAATCAATACTAATGTAACTAAATGCTATCATGGCAATATTATTAACCAATAGCAACACTTTTCAAAATGGGTTGCTATAGGTCTCACCTCTTGCAACACCAAATGTAAAAATTGCAATGCACTATTTTTGTGGCAACACTGTCCCCCTATTGCCACGTTTTTGGACAAATGTTGCAAAACACACCCCTACTACAACATAATTTGTGGTGATGCAAATGACGTCAAGTGGCAATAGGGTCGAAATCTTGAAGTGGCACCTGAATGATCAGTGGTCATGTATTTGGGGGCCCTTGTACATGAGCAAGTAGGCTTATAAAACTATTATGGGAAGTTCTCCGAGATTGCAACAATTCAAGTGGCTTTGGAGGAGTGGCCATAGAGGAAAGTATAATTTTTTTTCTGGTTATTGTTCTTGGATCGTCGAAACACCAAAAATATTCTACAGCGGAAACATATGCACCTGTCTTCTTACTCTTGTGTCTTATGCAGCCTAAATGTGGAAGAAATAGAGGACCATTTATTTTTTGAATGCTCTTTCAGTGCTTGGTGTTGGCGGCTGCTTCACATCACCTGGGACATGAATGCTCCAATCGTTGATAGGCTTGCTCTCAGCCGGTAGTCCTTCGGGCAACCTATTTTATGGAGCTTGTGATAGTAGCGGCGTGGTGCATCTGGTCCATGCGCAATGGCATTCAGCACGTTCGGCTGGTGGACTGAACAGTGAATTTTGAATGGTTCTGGATGATTTAATAGTGTTATGTGAGGAAAAATAAGCTGAAACAATCTGGATCATGACCCGCCAAACAGGGTTACGTCAAATCTCTTTCTTTGTGGCGTTGGAAATCCCTCCTGCGTGAGGAGTTTAGCCTTACTGTTCTTAGGTGCAAGTCTTCAAAGAAATCTCTTCTTTAAGGACTGACTTTCTTTATTTTAGCTTTTGTAATCTTGTTTTTCTATTTTGTATAGACTTATCTATATACTCTTATAAAGCTAAACACCACTAGATGAATTTTCTCTTCATGCAATGTGTCCACGTCATTTTCCACGAAGTGACCCACTAGATATTCTATCTCTTCATGCAAGGTGTCCACATCATTCCCCACTAAGTCCATGTCATCCCTTATTAATTGCAAAAAATATCCACGTCATCTCTACCACGTGCAATACTTTGTTTCATCACATATTCCTCTATAATTAATCAAATATTCTATTAGTTTTCTTCTATTAGCTTATCGATTTTTAACTAAATTTGATACAATAAAATAACATGCAAGTCAAATTCATATATATATTATACAGTATATAGAATACCATACAGTAGTGCTACGAATGTAATAGATTTATTTTTAAGAAAATTCCGCACCAACGCGTGGAGTGGTCTTCTAGTATCTATAAAATTGAAATTAGTAGGGGGCCTTTTCCCCTCTGTTTCTTAAAAAAAATGTAGTAGAGGGTGCAATTATATTAGTCCAGGCTTTAGTCATTCTAATTTTGCTTTTCAAATTGATGTAATATTGAATGAAAAAACTTCTTGTAACCCTCTTAGACTAGATGGTGGTACCTTACCACTACAGGAAACTGGTAACCCCACCAACATGTATGCTGGCAACCAAACAATGCTCGTGCATGTTCCAAGTTTAATACAGGCAACCAAATGCCTGATACTTCTGGCTTGGCTGCAATGAACCAAGTAGGGATGAAAACGGGATACGATACGAACGGATATCGCCGATATTACATTTGTTTTCATATTTCTATTCGGGTTCGGATTTGGATTCGAATACGAATAATATTATATACATCGGATAGGATAAGAATAGATATCGATATCCCTAGCACATGCCTCATTTCTCACAATCCAAACACCACCTAAATCAAAACACTGGATATGATTTCCATCTAGCCTCGTATCTCTATCCCAGACCTCATTTCCCACAATCCAAACATTGGCCATGTTTGGATAGGGATAAGGATTCGGAGATATTATGTCTAAGCCATCCGTTCTTCGTACTTCATTTAATCTAGTCATTTGTTCATGAGGAAAATTAATGGCCGGTCCCTCAATTTGGCACGAGGTGTTACTTAGATCCCTCAACTGTCAAAATGCTATTTCTAGATCCATAAACTTGGCCAGTGCCAAACCACGCTAACAAGAGCAGCAGCAGAAACGCCCATGGCGACAACAGCTAGAATGGTAGTGGCTTGTCTGATGACGGCCATGGCGAAACGGACTGCACGAACGCGCTGGTGGGCCTGGCGGGTGCGCGGGCTCGCTGTCGTGCCGCCGCAGGCTGCCCCACCACCGCGGCGAGTCCAAGTGGCTTGGCGGCGCACCGTCACGACGCTGCTGCGACCTGCTCCACCGACCTCTCTTGCCTGCTCCGTCGCGTCGGTCTCGCCCGCTTGGAGCCGAGGAGCTCGCACGACCCGATCTCGATCCCATCCGCATCACTCGGAGAGAGAGGTGAGAGAGAAAATTGACATGTGGGCTCCACATGTAGGAGCCATGTCAATGTACCGTCAGCGCCACGTCAACATCCGAAGTGAGTTTGGACCCGTTTAAATTTGGATGACACCCGAAACTAAATTTATAGACCCATAAATATCATTTTGATAGGTGATGACAAAGTTACACCTCGAGCAACTGGAGGGACATGAATTTTGCTCTTTGTTCATTTCGCTTTCCCTGTACTGCCCCCTGTATCTCGATATGCAAACGGTTGAGGTGGAATCAGTAGCAGCTGCAAGATTCAATCGACCCACCGGCGATGGGGCGGGAGGCGACGGAGCCCTACGCTGAGCAGCAGCAGCTGCTGGTACGCCGTTGCCGCCGGCTGTTCTCCGCCGAGGAGCGGTCGTTCCGCATGGATCGGCGCTCGCGAGCCGCCGCCGGCCTCCGCGACGCCGTCACAAACGTGCTCCCTCGTTTCCTCGGCAGCTACACCGACGACACCCTCGCAGTACGCCCGCCACCCCAATCCCTCTACCCCTCTCTTCTCCCAGGTTCGAGCCGTAGGACGTGGTGCCGCCAGAGATGTGCGGCTCGATGCGGTGGGCGAAGGGATCGATGCTGTCGCGCAAAATAAGTTGGCGCTGCTATCGTAATACATATAGTTGGGCCCGGGTGGGGGGGGGGGGGGGGGGCGGCGCAGGATTTTAGTGGGTTTGAGGGAGGGTAGGAGATGATCATGTGGTTGATTTGTTCAGTGCGCTTTTTCTGTCGAGTAAAAGTAGCCAATTCCAAATGGAAGCTGAAGCTGGGAAGCGGATGATGCGTCAGGTGAATGTCTCCACTGAATGTGAGAAGGGAAGACTTAAGCGCCAACTCTATGCTGTCTCAACCTTAGGTGCATCACCTGTGCCATGAAAGGGCAAGTGCATCACCTGTGGCCATGAACGGCCTTTTTATTGTGGTGGTGTGATGAAATTTGCATTTAACTGTATCTGTATCATGGCCAATTCTCACCATTTCATTATCTTCATTTCACCTGGTTCACACACTAGATTCCAGTTGCTTATATACTTTGTTGGACTTTTGAACATTTCTGTTCACAACTTAAGGATTGCAGTATTATATGCATGCAATTTACTACTGCCCTACAATGTCTAAACTCATGAGTTATGAAAAAACATGCAACATGCATGTATATAATTGGACTTGGTGGATCCATCCTGAGTCAAATCCTAAAGAATGCGGCTGGTTTTAGTTTAACATAAGATGTTTAGTGCTGCTTCATTAACATGGGTAAATTTAGAGAACTGATAGGTAGGATAATTATTGGTTGACAGTGGATACAAATCATGCAGTTGGCATCAGTATTTCCATATTGATTGGAGTTATAAGTGAATAGCCTGAGTACACTATATTAAATTTAAGTTGTCTCGCTATACTTTTTAGATTGGCAAGTTGACAAATTCATATAATGAAATGAGTGAATGAGAGGATTGTCTGATGAATCTTGTTAGTGAAGAAAGCAACTTTCGGAAAGAGTATATTCCTCACTGCAGTGAGTTCTGAACAGTCCTTCAATTTAGCAAACTCGAATTCGAATACCAATGTCTTTTGATGAAGCCTGCTCACCACATAGTCTTCTTTGACATTATTTGTATGGAACTGGGGCGTCTTAGTGACAAATGCATTATTTGAATGGGGCATATTATGGTAGCACAAATACCTTGCTAGTCAAATCTGTTGTTGGTTATCTTTTTTTTTCCTGAATGATGACTGATTATGTTTCTTTATTCCTCGTGTGAAGGAGTACATTGTGATTTTAATCTGTAATGGAAAACATCAATATCAAGCGCGTGATGACTTGGAGGTCTTTCTCGGTGATGACAGTGCAAAATTTGTTGCATGGTATTCTAAGTGCATGTTAATCATTTAGTTGTATTTTGCAATTTTTACACTTACAATTTTTTGATGCGTTTATATGCCTATAAGCAGGCTTTGGAGTTATCTGAACAAACAGGCAGTGGCATCAGCTGATAATTGTAAGGTTCAACATAATATGAACAATGAGTGTGGGAACTTGAATGAGAAGAAAGATCTTGTTGCGAAATCCCACCGTGGGGATGTTCATATTGTAAGGATATTTTCATATTCTCTGTAGTGATAATTAATTCCATGCAACTATTATACATTAGCATTGAATGTATTTGTTCAATTATGAGGACGTTTTGCCAAACTTGTGCACTGTTGGTCAGGTAAACTCAAAGATCTCAGTACTAGAAACATACAATGGTCTTCATAAGCTTGAATCTACTACAGGACGAAATGTGCCTCAGCGGTGTATCAGCTCCACTGTTATAAGTTCTCCTGAAAGATTGGGCTGTGACCAGTGCATCTGGGAGAATCAGCATCAAAAGGTTGAAATACTACACCTTCAGTTTTAACTTTGCTATTCTATCAGTGTTCACTATTAATGCAGTCATCTGAATTGATCAACCTCTATATTAAAGCAGAATGGTCAACATGCAGCATGCAGCAGAAGCTTCTCTGAAAGGACTGCAGAAATATTAATGAAAGGTGCACATTTTTCATGTGTCTTAATCCCAGCTTAAATTTTTCAATGTCCTTATAAAAATAGCAACTGATATAAACTTGTTTGCGAAAATTATTTTCAAATCTATCGCTTTGACCATACTTCTGGTGTGTCCAAACCACACTACCATGAGTACGAGGGATATATTGGCATAGCAAGAGTGTCATCTTGAATCACCACTGCACCTCTTGTTCCTGTGTGTTAGTTTGGGTTTGCCACACTGGCATTAGTGGTGTGTAAGAGCGAAGCCTTGATACTATGATTTGTAATGTTAGCCTCTCAGGAGCGGACATTTTAAGTTGGTGTTAGTATTCACAATCGTGAACACTTGTCTTCATTGTCAGGGATCTAGGCCCAAATATATACAGGTACATGTATTAGCAAATATGCACAAAACCCCTTATATAATGGGGAAATACAAAAGTTCTGCATCTAACACCCACGCATACTCAAGGTGGATCAATCACACTGAGTAGTCGAGTAGGTGATGTGCTTGGATCTCTTCCCTACCTGCCTCGTTGTCTGTGCAAGCGAGGATTTCTCTTGCTAGCCTGGGTAAGTTGATTTGGCTCACCTGCGCTGGCAAGGCTTACCTTGCTGAGCGAGGCTAGGCCAGAAAAGCTAGCAAGAGAACCAAACTTATCGTAAGTCTGCCCCCCCTCCCCCCCCCACCCAAAAAAAAACTGAAGCTTTGAAGGCACATATCGAAGAGCTATACCATCATCTTGTATTGTGCTAGCGTATAAGAAGCATCAACACCAATGTGCTTAGTGAGTCCATGCTTTATTGGATCACGAGCAATGATGAAACAGATACACAAAAATCCTCAAGCAATGACAGAACCACCAAGAAAAACATAATAGGCAGAAAGAGATAGATGATCAGAGGAATCACTAGCCCAAGTAGCATTACAATATGGCTGGAGCTGTAAAGAGCTAGAGCGAGGAAAAAACAGATGATGAGATATAGTTCTACGAAGATATCAAAACATTAAGACTGCTATAGTGGAGCTGAAACGAACTTATTCAAAATATGCAGGGAATTAGCAATATCAGTACGAGTGACACCAAGGTATACAAGACTCCCAATAATGTGATGGTAACATGTAGGATCCGCGAGAGGTTCACCATCAGTCGTGCGATGATCAACATGTGGGATCATAAGTGCTAGGTGACAACTGTGGACCAAGAGGGTCAAGCTGAAGCCAAACCACAGACATCTGAGCAAAAAATTTCTCCATTGTAGCATCACCCTGCTGTAACAACTGCTCTTGACATATAGCAGCAATATACGTAGACTGACCAGTGGGATCATAATGAGTACAAAGACACATGTGATGTGCACAATCCAGATCATCATCATAATCAGCAAGCAACTCCGTCTTCTCTTTATCAGTAGCTTTCTCAGGAATCATTGGCACAACTGGAGAAATAGGAGAAGCTGGGTGTGAGTTAAGCCTAGTGCTTACTCCTCTATGTATCTTACTGTGCCTTGTCATGTTATTTTTGGCTGCTAAAGCCTAGCAATTAGGATATGCTCATCATCCACTTTAGTGGTTAGGGTATATGCTGGAGCAGGTAGAAAGTAGAGGCCCTCTGCCCATAAAAGCAGGGGCAGCACCTGTGTAAGACTTAAGCCATTTGCATTTCAATTCCAACAAGCGGCCTAGGGCCAAGCTGCCCTCTGGCCTTTACCCAAATCTGAATCTGAGATCCATTTGTGTTTACCTAGCCAACAATTGGTATCTAGAGCCTAGGGTTCTTGAGTGAGCAGCCATGTCCACCGCCAGCCAGATCGTGAGAGCGCGCGCCGCCGCTGCTGCCGGTGCGGTGATCAACCCCGGTAGTCCAACAGCAAGAGGAGACGACAATCGCACCGCACGCCTTCCTGCCGCAAAGGCAAGGACTACAGCGGCGGTCGAGATGGCCAGGCAGGCGGCGACTGCGGTCCAAGCCGCGGCGGCCACGGTCGTAGCACTGCGCGTCGAGATGGAGTGGAGGCCGGCAGGTGGATCGTGAAGCCCAGTAGGGCGTCGTCCTTAGTCGCTGTCACCAGAGCGGTCCGGGGACGCCGCGGCCGCTCGCTGGTGGCGCAGCCGGTGGTGCAGACCGTCTACCGCGACTCGGGAGCGGGGATGCCATGGCCGATGCTCACCAAGTCGAACTACCACGAGTGGAGTCTCCTGAAGGTAAAGCTACAGGTTCGGCATCTCTGGGAGGCGGTCCACATCGTCGTCGGCAGCTATGACGACGATCGCCGGGCGCTGGAGGCGCTGCGCTGCCATCCCCACCGAGCTCGGCGCCTCCCTCGCCAATAAGACCACGATGAAGCTGGCGTGGGAGTCGATCGCCGCAGTGCGCATCGGCGGTGATCGTGTCCGCCGGGCAACCCTGCAGCGGCTCTGCCAGGAGTGGGAACGCCTCGCCTTTCAGCCCGGTGAGCAAGTGTGAAGACTTTGCTCTCCGGCTAACCAACCTAATGGAGCAGATGGCGCACAACGGCAACACCGACCTCACGGAGGAACGCGTGGTGGAGAAATTCCTACGCTGTTTGCCAAGGAAGTACTCCCTGATCGTGATGGTGATAGAGACGCTCCTTGACTTCGAGCAGCTCTCCGTCAAGGACGTGACCGGGAGGCTCAAGGCTGTACAAGATCGCGAGGAGGGGCCTCACACTGAGCCGGGCGCCGCTGGAGGCAAGCTGTTGTACACGATGGAGCAGTGGTGCGCCTTCGAGGAGGAAGGCTCCGGCTCGTCTGGCTCCTCCAAGGAACGTCGCCGGCGTCCACGTAGTGGCAAGGAGGAGAAAGGACCCCGGGCGCAGGCTGATGCTGATGGCGGCGCCACCGGCGAGCACAAGGCGACCTGGGATGACACCTGCCTCAACTGCGGCAAGTGCGGCCATCGGGCCAAGGACTGCTGTCACGCCGCGGTGGGCAAGCTCACGTCACGCAAGCGGAGGAGGATGCTGCCCTGTTCCTGGTGCACAGGTGCGTCGAGCTACAACAAGAAACAGGGGAGGGGGGAAGTTCAAACTTTTCGCTTCCCGCGTCGGTTGGCTCCGCCCTTCTCCACCTCGACGAAACGCGCGCCTATGCCTTCCTCGGCAATGGTACCGGTGATAACAAGATCGACGGCTGGTACCTCGACATCGGTGCTACGCACCACATGACCGGGCGGCGCGAGTTCTTCGACGTGAAGGGCTCTGTCAAGTTCGGCGATGCCTCCGCCGTTGAGATCAAGGGCGTCGGCTCCGTTATCTTCAAGGCCAAGGTGTGGGAGCACCGCCTACTCACCGGCGTGTACTACATCCCGGCCATGAGGAATTCAATCATCAGTGTCGGGTAGCTGGACGAGAACGACTCGCGGGTGGAGATTGAGGACGGCGTGCTGCGCATCTGGATAGAAGCCTCCGTCTTCTCGCCAAGGTGAACCGGGGAAGCAACCGCCTTTATGTGCTTCATGTGCAGGTGACGCACCCCCTTTGCCTTGCCGCGCGCCGGGACGATGAGGCATGGCGCTGGCACGAGCGCTCGGGCACCTTCACTTCGAAGCCCTGAAGCAGCTCAGCAAGGAGGAGATGGTCTGTGGTATAACAGAACCGTCCAATTTATAAGAGCACAAGTACAATAGCAATCTCCGAAGCGATCGAACCGTCGTACTTGAGCCCAAATAAACCCGGTAGTCCGATGAAATCACGAAGGATCTCAAACAAACCAACATACAAACTAAGATCGTACATGATTCAACACAACCAGTCACATGTTACATCACAGTTCACAAATAGTTCACAAGTATTTTACATACATCGGAGTTCACATAGTTATTACAAACCAAATTCAAATAGTGGAAGCAAAGTAGTTTGACATCAACATCACACTTAGTTCAAATACATGCCAGTACTACGGTCATTTCCAGCAAAAGCAGAATAGAGGAGATAACTCAGGAGTACCATGCCCCATGGTTTAGTCCTCATCCACGACAGGATGAAGGCAGTTCTTAGAATACCTATGATATATCATGTCATCTGCAACAAGAGGGAATAAACCCTGAGTACGAGAATGTACTCAGCTAGACTTACCCGTTGTAAACCAGAAATAATATGACATCAAAGAGTATGCAAGGCTTTATCACCTGTACTAGAGCAATCACTTAATTAAGCTAACAAGCATTAGTAACCATATCCGGTTATAATAATAATTTGAGCATCATCATAACCAGCAAGTTTCCATTAAGTTACTCTACGTTGCCGTTGCTCAGTCAAGTTCTCACTATCTGGGAAAGACAGCGATTCGAATCGATTCCTACCCAGCTGGGGAATTATTCATAACACAAACCCATACTTCCCCCGTCGGAGTCGCATTGGGTCACCTTTGGTACAACTTAGGAACCAACTTCGCGGGTCCGATCAGCGTCGCATCCTCAGAGATTCTACCAATCTACTAGGAAGATCGGGACTCGAACCCGCCCTTGGACTCACGCCATTTGCTCTCCGCACATCCTTACTGCCTCCAGTGTGCGCACTTTCACTTACCGGGGTCCGGTCTGAATTGAGCTACTCGGCTTCGTGGTTGGAACGACTTATCTGGCCAACTAAGTGCTAGGCATGCGTTCAACGTGACATGAGGATGTCCAGAGAATCGGTCCTTAACCGACACAGACGGTGATAAATAGGCACTAAGACCTCCATGCCTTGTGCTTTTCTATCACAGTCCTGTCCGGTCTTCTTTTCATTCATCAACACATGGTTATTTCCACGATAGCAATTATGGCCAACCGTGATCAGATATCTACCTATATGTTTCAGGTGACAGGAAATCATCTGACTTCTACCGGACTAAGTAAGGCTAAGCATGCATTCAATCCTGGACCTTTAAGGGATTCAAGATATATTTGTCTAGAAAAGGATAATATATGCAGCAAGTGTTTTAAATCAACTCCTATCACATAATGCATCAAACATAAATGACGCAAGTGATATTTGTAAAAGCATAGGAGGCTTATAATGCTCCGGGGCTTGTCTTTCAAGAACGAGGAAGGTTGGTGGTGAGGACACTCAGGGAGATCTTCTATGTTGACTATTCCTTCCGCTTGAACTTCCTGCTCCTGGGCTACCTGCTGCTCCTCCTGATGCTCGGGTTCGAACTCGAGAAGCGTCGCTCTTTCCGAGGAACCTATTGCATGCATATGCACAAATGAGTATCACGAATGCATAAGAGATGAGATGGTATGATAAATTGTACATATATGAGCATGGTTATCCGCTGGAGGTATGATAAGTCTAACATTCGTTGACCAAGTAGATGTATAACTTTCTTCTAGTTGCTCTTTACTGAGTAGGTGCATATCTCTTCTATAATACAAGAAACATATGCTCATCAAGTTCTACCAACCTACGGTAAAGTTGTTCATCATCTGTAATTGGCCTAAAACTTGCAGCTAATAACTAATCTCAATTAGCCTAAGCATCTACACAAGCATCACATAAGACAAACAACTATAATTGACTTAGTCATTTCCGGCTGTAAACAACAGCTACTTATTTTGGCTATATCCGAAGTTTTACTCAACTAAATACTATGATCTCGGACTTTCTGGAAAGCTTATAAAATTGCCTACAACTTTTATTTAATCACCAAAAGGTGATTCAACCATTATCCTAGTCAAAATAGGTAAACTTCCCAGGTCTTTCCAGAAATTTCTAGAGAATAAGCATTTCTGGAGACCAACTTCTAACAGCTATAACTCTCAAACCATTTAGCCTATGGCTATAAAAATTTGACACAAGCAAGATAAGTAAGTTATCTACAACTTTGTTATTGACAATATTCACAGCAAACATCGTTTTATCTATGCAATTTACTTCACAACCGAAACTATCCAAACGGTTACTAAAATTGAATTATAGAGCAATTAATATTTCATTGCATACAAGCAATCAAATTTGGGTACAACCAATTGTACCAACAATTCATAGGCATCATACACACTTTAGAAAACATGATGGTCAAGCTCAAATAAATTATTTAAGTACATTTATTAATTTATTTGGACACTAAGGTGAAATAAAGAAAATATATCAAAAGTGCACCATAAATTCTGAGAAAATTACACTAGCCTACTTATGTCCCTAAAAGTCTACTGTACAAATTTCATGCCATTTGGATAAATATAGCCATCTCTACAAAAATGACAAGTTGCATAGGCTTATTTTAGCAAAAATAGTTTTGCCTAGTGAAAAGTGTCAAACAACAGATTTCATATTTTTCTTACATTCATCTTAGCACCATAACATTGTGTAAAAATTTGCATGATCATTAGTTATGTATTTTTGCCCCATTTATTTTCACTAGAAACTAGCAATTATTTAGAATTAAATAGGAAGACCATATTCTAAGTATGCTTACTGTAGGTTTAGTATTTTTCTTAGCTAGAGCACGTCAACATAAGATCAGCAAAATTGGAATCACAATTTTATCACTTTCCTAGCTCAAATTTTGCATTTTACAAGATTGAAAACAATTAAAAAGCATTTATCTAGCTTCATTTTATTCTCCCAGAAAAATATCAGAAACAGTGCATTTCATATTTTTATCAAATACTAAACTTCACGAGGAATCCAACAAAATTTGGTTCACCAAAATTGGACATCTACAACTCTACTTATGAATTTTCAAAGTTTGCTTATATTTCTGAAAAAGAATAATTTCAAATTTATACCGCAGCCGCTGACACGTGGGACCTGCTGGTCAGTGGGACCCGCTGGTCAGTGACACCGAAGCAGGGGAGGTGCTCCGGCCAGCCCTAACTCGCCGGCGGCGAGATCACCGGCGACGAGGGTGACACCAACATGTTTCCCTCATCAAGCCGCGTCGGGTGGTGGTGACTACGTGACCTAGGTCTAACCGGAGACAGCTCGCCGACGGTAATGGCGGACGGCAGAGGTAGCGCCGCGGTACGCCGGCGTTCTCCGGCCATCACGTGCTCTGGTGAGGTGCGCTATGGCTTCGTGGAATCCTAGCGAAGCTATCTAGGGTGGTTAGGGTTCCGGTGAGGCGGCGCTGAGCTCTGACCGTGTGCATGTCCACGCGGCGGCGCACGGAGCACGGCGGTGCTCTCACCGTTTCGGCTAAACGGCGGCGAGAGGCGGGTCTCCGTCATGCCATCCGCTGGGTCTAGGCTTACTCAACCTAAGGCGCGCGAGAAAGGAGAGAGGCGCTGGGTCAGCTCGGCAACGGCGAGCTCGAGTGCCACGGCGGCCATGGCGGCCGCGCGCAGAGCGGCGGCCCGTTCCGGCTCAACCAGGTGGTAGCGTCTAAATGAACGATGGGTTTAGATGCTAGGACCTACGGCGATGACCAAACGAGGCAGAGAGAGCGGAGGTGCACGTGTTGTGGCTGGCCACGGTGAGCCGAGCGCGCGGCGGCGCTCCGGTGATGGTGCGGTGGCGGCGAGGCGAAATGCGCCCTTACCCTGGCTCTGCAAGTGGGGCTAGCGGGTCGGGGTGGAAGAGGTGACGATGGCGGAGCTGCCGGCGAGCTGGATTGGGCGGTGGTCCAGCGACGATGGCGCACGAGCACGGCGGAGTGACGGCGATGACGCGGCGGTGCGGTGCTCCGCTTTGCTCCGGCGTGGGCGAGAGAGCGGGGTGCGAGAGCGAAATGGGGCGAGCACCACAGGCGTGCTCCTTTTCCCCCGCGCTGGCCTGACCGGCCGGGTCAGCACCGGCGTACTGCTGCCACACGGCGCGCCTGGCCTGCCCCCGGTCGACCACTGACGGCGCGGCGTCCGCGACCATCAGGCCCGCAATCAGTGACTGATAGCGCAAGTTCTTCCACCTCTATCTCCTAATCCGTGCGTTATTTGCAAAAACTTCATTAACAAGAATTGTAGAGCTAGATGAGATCTACAACTTTGATTTATAAAGTTTCCTCTAATTCGCCACCATTTTCAAATTGCAAAGCTTCAAAGTAGGGTACATTGAAACTGAAAATCATTTCATGACAATAATTTTTTCTAAGTTGAAAACAGTATTTTGTTGATTTTTGTGAGCCCTATTTGACCATGTTAGGCACTGAATTAGTTCTTGACCCAAAAATAAAAGTTGTTACTCTAGTCAAGTACTACGACTTTGCTTAAGGGTGCATAGCCATGCAAAGTCTCTAGGGTATAGTTCAACTTAGGTCAAACATGCGACTTGAAAATGGTAGATTACACTATAACCATGACTTAGACACCAATTTGGTCCAAGTCATGAATACCAAAGTTGTTCCATGTGACATTCTAAGCATGTTTAAGGTACTCCTAGGGTCCCACAAGCATTTTATATATTGGTCACATGTAAACCCTAGCATATGTAAAGCATCTAGTGACAAACACATGTGATATAAGCAATCATAGAGATAAAATTTGAGATGCTCATGCTCATGAATGATCAATGATGCTTGTGCTCATGCAATGCCAATGCCAAATGCATGCTTAACACCTAGGGTGTTACACGTGGCATGCCCCACGTCGACCACGTCGAGTAGCTCTGCGACACCTGCGTGGTGACCAAGCAGGAGCGCCGGCCTTTCCCACGTCAAGCCTCCTACCACGCCACCAAGAAGCTCGAGCTCGTGCACGGTGACCTCTGTGGTCCTGTGTCACCAGCCACGCTTGGAGGATGCCGCTACTTCCTGCTACTTGTTGATGACGCCTCCCGCTACATGTGGGCTGTGCTGCTCGACTCCAAAGCAGCAGCTACAGACGCCATCAAGCGCCATCAGGCAGCCGTGGAGGAGTGTGGCCGCAAGCTCAAGATGCTGCGCACAGACAATGGCGGCGAGTTCACGGCGGCCGACTTCGCCGCGTACTGCGCCGACGAGGGGGTTTAGCGCCACCCGCACCCTATTCACCGTAGCAGGTCGGCGTGGTCGAGCGCCGCAATCAGACGGTGGTGGCAGCGGCGCGCGCCCTGATGCAGCGCGGCATGCTAGCGGTCTACTTGGGAGAGGCCATGATGACTGCCGTGCATCTGCTCAATCGCTCGCCAACCAAGACACTCGACGGCAAGACGCCGTATGAGGCCTGGCACGGGCACAAGCTGGCGGTTGGCTACCTGCGGGTCTTCGGTTGCCTGGCCTTCGTCAACAAGCTGAACAACGTCGGCAAGCTCGAACAACATCGACAAGCTCGACGATCGAAGCTCGCCGGGGGTCTTCATCGGCTATGCAGAGGGGGCTAAGGCCTACTGCGTGCTCGACTCGGTGACGTGGCGTGTGCAAGTGGCACGCGACGTCGTGTTCGATGAAGGCCACGGCTGGGCATCGAACAAGGTGGTGGATGACGGGTTGGCGGCAGCGCTCCCCGACTTCACCGTCGAGTATGCGTGGACTGGAGGTGCTGGGGGAGCACAGTGTGCATCTCCATCGGCGTCGGGATCATCATCACCAGCGTCGTCCACTTCTTCAGCCCCGCCGCGATCGCCTTCACCAAATCCAGGGTAGCCTGGAACCTCATCGGCGGCGGCGGGCACTCCACCAGCACCCCAGCATGCTACACCACCTCCGACCTCAACTACGGCGTCCCCTGCCTCACCTACTGCAACACCAGCGCACTGCGGCCAGCCCGAAGTCGAGTACGCGACGCCCCTGGACGACGATGAAGATCGCCTGGACGCCTACTACGACGACGAGCCACTTCGGCACCGCACGGTGACTAACATCATCGGTGACGGGACTCCACCGGGCTAGGCGCCGCGACTCTTCGCTCAGCTGCACTTGACGCACACCGGCGAGCTAACTACCTATGCCGAGGCACAAGGTGACACAATGTGGCGTGCGGCGATGGAGCAGGAGCTGAAGTCCGTCAAACAGAATTGCACTTGGGAGCTAGTGCCTCTGCCCGACGGCCACCACCCCATCACCCTCAAATGGGTGTTCAAGCTCAAGAAGGACAAGCAGGGCGCGGTGATCAAGCACAGGGCGCGACCGGTGGTGCGCGGCTTCGTCCAGCAAGAGGGGATCGACTACGACGACGCCTTCGCCCCCATGGCGTGCATGGAGTCGGTCCGTGTCCTCGCGCTAGCGGCTCAGGAGGGGCGACAGGTCCACCACATGGACGTCAAGTCCGCCTTTCTCAACGGCGATCTCAAGGAAGAGGTCTACGTGCACCAGCCGCCAGGCTATGCCGTCGTCGGAGAAGAAGGGAAGGTGTACCGCCTGCGCAAGGCACTCTACGGCTTGCGCCTGGCATCGCGCGCCTGGAACGCGAAGCTCGACACTATTCTCAAGAAGATGGACTTCAAGCAGAGCGCGCACGAGGCGGCGGTCTATCGGCGAGGCAGTGGGTGCAATGTCCTACTCGTCGGTGTCTACGTCGACGACCTCATCATCACCGGCGCTGAAGAAGGAAGAGTGGAGGCGTTGAAGGCGTAGATGAGGAAGGCGTTCGACATGAGCGACCTTTGCCTCCTCTGCTTCTACCTCGACGTTGAAATGCGCCAAGACGCCAGCGGCATCGCCCTTCGCCAAACCCACTACGCCAAGCGCATCCTCAAGCTCGGAGGCATGATGGGCTGCAATCCAGCCTACACCCTGATGGAGGAGCGGCTCAAGCTCAGTCGGGACAGCACGGCGGAGGAGGTCAATCCAACCCACTACCGTCGGCTAATCGGGAGCTTGCGCTACCTGGTCCATACCTGGCCGAACCTCGCGTTTGCAGTCAGGTATGTGAGCCGGTTCATGGAGAGGCCAACGATGGAGCACTTGCAGGCCGTCAAGCGCATCCTACGCTACGTGGCGGGCACCCTCGACTACGGTCTTCACTATGGCAGGGCCTTGACATGGCGCGCTTCGTCGGCTACTGCGACAGCGACCTCGCCGGCGAAGTGGACACCAGCAAGAGCACAACCGGGACCATGTTCTTTCTCGGTGATTGCTTGGTCAGCTGGTAGTCCCTCAAGCAGAAGGTGGTGGCCCTCTCAAGCTGTGAAGCGGAGTACATTGCCACCACCACTGGAGCAATTGAGGCACTATGGCTGTCAAGGATGCTAGCAGAGCTCCTTGGCAGGAAGGTGGATGTGGTTGAGCTGAAGGTGGACAGCAAGTCTGCTCTAGCTCTGGTCAAGAATCCCGTCTTCCATGAAAGAAGCAAGCACATTCGCATCGAGTATCAGTTCATCAGAGGTTGCTTGGAGGATGAGAGCATCAAGGTCAGCCATATCGCCACTACTGATTAGCTGGCTGATATTCTCACCAAGTCGCGGGGAAGGGAGAGGATTGGGCTATAGCAAATCACCTCCAAGGCTTAGCACAAGGCTTAGGGGTAGAATTGTGAGTTAAGCCTAGTGCTTTCTCCTCTATGTATCTTCCTGTGCCTTGTCAGGTTATTTTCGGCTGCTAAAGCCTAGCAATTAGGATATGCTCAGCATCCACTTTAGTGGTTAGGGTATATGCTGGAGCAGGTAGAAAGTAGAGAGGCCCTCTGCCTATAAAAGCAGGGGCAACAACTGTGTAAGACTTCAGCCATTTGCATTTCAATTCCAACAAGCGGCCTAGGGCCAAGCTGCCCTCTGCCCTTTACCCAAATCTGAATCTGAGATCCATTTGTGTTTACCTTGCCAACACTGGGCAGGGTAGATCACTAGTAAACCACACATATGTAGGTGTATATGGAAAACCCACTCGCGATAGTTGGTGCCATGAAAAATAACTGGACAACGTGGAAGCTGTACACCAGACGAAGAACTCAGAGACACCACCTACAAGGAGCAGTAGTCGACGGCAAGAGCACAAGAGAGAAGCAGCAGCGACTGCAAAAACACAGAGAATAGTGGCGGCAGCAACATCAGTCTTGAGTGGACAGAGGAAGCAGGTGACCACAACTTGAATTGGACGAGAGAGCCTCTGCAGCAAATCGGTTGGACAATGAGATGCGTGGGGAGCCGTAGGCCAGCACAGACAGGCGACAGCCATGTGAGGATGGACAGTCAGTCGATGAAGAACGGCGGC
Source organism: Miscanthus lutarioriparius (assembly GCA_904845875.1). Taxonomy (NCBI): domain Eukaryota; kingdom Viridiplantae; phylum Streptophyta; class Magnoliopsida; order Poales; family Poaceae; genus Miscanthus; species Miscanthus lutarioriparius. Next base: position 54,940,957 of record CAJGYO010000011.1, on the reverse strand, counting down.
GATGTGCGGTGAAAAAAAATCGTCTGTGGCAGCCTGAGAAGAAGTTTAATCCTAGTTTGATTCAGTACCATGTTACCAATATCACTTGTATTCATTATGAGGGCTCTCGGCCCAAATATATACAGATGGTATAGCAATTATGCGTAAAACCTCTTATACACTGAGGAAATACAGAAGTCCTAAATGTTAGTCGTTGAATTCTCACTCTCGGTAGTAGCAGAATTCTTACTCTCATCGAGAGAGGATGACACTAGGAGTTTGAGCAATTTTCTGGTTTATTTCTCACACAAACTCACACAAATGCCCTGCCAACCTGAGGGGTTGGGGATACATATTTATAGGCTGCTAGCTAGCCAAGCATATGCCAAGATGCTAGTCTAAGATGCTATCCTAAGGATGCTAAGATGCAAGTCAAGGATGCTGCTACTGCTGTCCTCTGTCCAGGATGCTGCTGCTGCTGTCCTCTAAAGATGCTGCTGCTGCTGTCATCTAAAAACAGACCACAAAGACTGCTGCAGCCCCACAAAGACCACAGAGACTTATCCATCACTAAACTGTGTTTAACGGAGCTAAACCGTTGGTAGCTGTAATAGCGGAACAATTGGCAATATTGTAGCTGTAGGCATCTAAAACTGCTATGGCAGGCTATTTAAATGTCATGGATAAAGGGTCCACTATCTTAAATGTCTACAAATTTTTTTTTTCTTGCTAAAAATCCACAATTTCTGCCCCGTAAAGAATCTGACATCAATATAAATTGTATTGTCTATTGTGTGTAAGCTTTGCATAAGTTCATTTAACCAATTTGTCTCTATCAAAGTTAAAAAAAAATGTCTATCAGCTAGAATATTTGTCTAGTACAGCATTTGGCTTCTTCTGTGCTCTTGCTTCGTTAAATTTCTAGTTTGTGTCCAAAGCATCTGGCGATATTTGTGTGAAAGACTTATTTGTGTGAAAGACTTTAAAACCAGTCCCTTTATATTTGAAGATTGAGCTCAAACTTGAGCACATAGAAGAGGATAGATTTTACCAGCTTCCAGTTGAAACTTGATGTAATTTTCCATACAAGGAGAGGAATTGTGTTATTTTCCTTTTTTTATTTATAAATTGCATGATGATGAAAAAATTGATGGAAGAGACAGAATTTGTTATGTGCTTGTGCCTTTTAATCTGATGTGTAATTGATGCACGTGACTTATATATTTTGGAATCCCAAGCTATTACATTTGGTTGAGCATTATTCATGTGTTTTAGTATTTGGATGTATTGATCTAGAAAAAAAGGTATGGTGTGATGTTTTGGGATCTACCGTCTATCAGATAGCAAACAGCTCAAAGGTAAAAGTTATTGTTTGAAACTAATATATTATATCGTTGGAAACTTAATGCAGAGGAATTCCACCATGGTGAGCACCTTGGTAAAAATGCTTCTACAAGATGGTTGTCTGAGGCTGGAGAAATTTATGATGGAAGATCACCAGCTTCCTTGAAACGGCGTCGCAATGTCTGGGATAGGCTAGGGAAGCCGGTGATAGAAGATCATGGTTTAGTTAGAGAAACTCATGAAATACCTATTCAAAATGGAGTACATAAGATGTCCAAGTTAATGGTGGCTGAGCATGAAACAAAATACCATGTCCCCTCAAATGCTCGACATGATGCATTTGATAAAGCAGATTCCCGAAAGTCTACCAATAGCTATGCAGATGCCAACAAAGTGCAAGTGCATGATCATGCGGGGATGGCAAACAGAAGCAGGCTTGTTGGCCGGATAAGTTTTGGTGAAGGAAGTGTGTTTCATGGTGCTGTGGGGCGCAATAATCTTGAAGATAGAGATGTTATCAGCCATAAGTCCAGTTTATCCGTGCCAATCAAAAGCATTCATTCACAAAGTTTTAATGAGTTCACATCTGATATGAGGGGTTCACCTGCTGCTGTTTCTGAGCCCACATGTAAAATATCTACACCATCAAAAGGGCATGCTTCGGCCTCTACAAAATTGCCTCCAATAACTATGCGGAGAAGTTTGGAAACTGAAGTATCTCATAGTGAGCAAGTTGGCAGCCCTGCAAAGTCAAAGACTCCATCTTCTGTACATGAAGGTGGTAAGAGCTGTAGGATCAAGCCTGTGAAAGAAGTAAGCTACACTTTTCTTGATCGACTCCTTACCATTTGAGCACTTCTGACCAGCTCTGTCTTCTTTTATCTTACCTGATTATGCAGGAAATTTTGGATGTCAAACTAAAGCTCAAGCAAATGGAACAAGATGTCCTCAAGCTCCGTTCCAAGCAGTCACAGATAAACAATGGAAAGCAAGGAGCCCTATCATTAGGTTTGTTCATGATGCCTTGCTTTAGACCCTTTTCTACCTTGAGGTCCCTGGGGAACAGATTTTCAAATTGGAGGAACTGAAAGGAGAAATTGAATATGCTCTGTATTCCACCCAAAGGGAGAAACTGCTTCACTCTTATTCCACTGGATTTTCTTTTTCCAGAATTAGACTCTCAAATCATTTATTGTTTCTCACAGTGGTACTAGTATGCCTGGTATACTCACTTCACCCCTAATTGAGTTACTCCCCTGGATTCCCCTTACAGGGTCCCTATAATGAGCCAGGATCTTCAGTCTGTTTAAAAGATAACATTCCTTTTCAGCTACTAATTTTTTATCGACTACCTGATCTGCTCCCGAAAGTCCCCTCTTTTGAACTTATATAATACTTCTTTGCTAGGGTCTTCTATCTCCTGCGAGTGTGATATTAAGTGGGCAGAGAAATATTTGCCCTCAAGGCTAATTCTATTTGACGTTGAAGGCTTTTGACATGGCTCACCCGTTGCTGTGCTGACCGTATTTATCAGTTATTTTCCTTCCTATTTCTATTTATCTTTCACTCCATCCAAGTCCCCCTCGGCTCCTTCCTGATGCTTTCACGTATCAGTCGTCATAGGGGCATAGGGGTGGAAACACAGATACACATGCAATGGGATACGAATGTCACTATTTACCATATTTTTTGTTGGATACGGATATAGATCCGAATGTCCCTAGATACCAATACAAAACAGATAGTTCAGATATCGATTTGCATTTGGATATCCATTTAACTTTGTTAACTATAAATATCTATCCAAGGATTTTAGAGAAACAAATCATGTAATGAGATATCAAAATATAATAAGTATACTACCTCCGTTCTAAATGATAAGACGTTTTGGCTTTTCTAGCTACATTGTTTTTACTATATATCTAGACATAGTGTGTATTTAATTGCATAGCAAAAACTACGTATCTAAAAAAAGCCAAAACGTCTTATAGTTTGGAATGGAGTAAGTTCTATACATAAAGAAACAATAATAAAACTACATTGTTAGTCATACTAATTATCATATTAATTACAAATTACAACAACAACAACAAAGCCTTTAGGTCCCAAACAAGTTAGGGTAGGCTAGAGTTGAAACCCAGTAGAAGCAATCAAGGTTCAGGCACGTGAATAGCTGTTTTCTAAGCACTTCTATCTAAGGCTAAGTCTTAGGGTATATTCCATTCTTTCAAGTCTCCTTTTATTGCCTCTACCCAAGTCAACTTCGGTCTTCCTCTGCCTCTCTTCACGTTACTATTCTGGCTTAGGATTCCATTACGCACCGGTGCCTCTGGAGGTCTCCGTTGAATATGTCCAAACCATCTCAACCGGTGTTGGACAAGCTTTTCTTCAATTGGTGCTACCCCTAATCTATCACGTATATCATCATTCCAAACTCGATCCCTTCTCGTATGACCGCAAATCCAACGCAACATACGTATTTCCGCGACACTTATCTGTTGAACATGTCTTTTCGTAGACAACATTCTGCACCATACAACATAACAGGTCTAATCGCTGTCCTATAAAACTTGCCTTTTAGCTTCTGTGGTACCCTTTTCTCACATAGGACACCAGATGCTTGGCACCACTTCATCTACCCTGCTTTGATTCTATGGCTAACATCTTCACTAATATCCCTGTCTCTCTGTAGCATTGATCATAAATATCGAAATGTATCATTTCTAGGCAGTACTTGACCTTTCAAAGTAATATCTTCCTTCTCCCGAGTAGTAGTGCCGAAGTCACATCTCATATACTCAGGTTTAGTTCTACTGAGTCTAAAACCTTTGGACTCCAAAGTCTCCCGCCATAACTACAGTTTCTGATTCACTCCTGTCCGGATTTCATCTAGTATTACATCGTCCGCGAAAAGCATACATCAAAGGATGTCCCCTTGTATGTCCCTTGTGACCTCATCCATCACTAAGGCAAACAGATAATGGCTCAAAGCTGATCTTTGATGTAGTTCTATCCTAATCGGGAAGTCATCCGTGTCTTCATCACTTGTTCGAATACTAGTCACAACATTGTTATACATGTTCTTAATGAGCCCGATGTACTTCGTTGGGACTTTATGTTTGTCCAAAGCCTACTACATAACATTTCTTGGTATTTTATCATAAGCCTTCTCCAAGTCAATAAAAACCATGTGTAGGTCCTTCTTCTTCTCCCTATACCGCTCCATAACTTGTCTTATTAAGAAAATGGCTTCCATGGTTGACCTTCCGGGTATGAAACCAAATTGGTTTATAGAGACCCGCGTTATTGCTCTCAAGCGATGCTCGATAACTCTCTCCCATAGCTTCATAGTATGGCTCATCAACTTAATTCCCCGGTAATTAGTACAACTTTGAATATCCTCTTTATTCTGGTAGATCGGTATCAATATACTCCTCCACTCGTCAGGCATCTTGTTCGATCGAAAAATATGGTTGAACAGCTTGGTTAGCCATACTATAGCTATGTCCCCGAGGCATCTCCACACCTCGATTGGGATACCATTCGGTCCCATCGTCTTACCTCCTTTCATCCTTTTCAACGTCTCTCTGACCTCAGATTCTTAGATTCTCCGCACAAAGCGCCTATTGGTGTCATTAAAAGAGTCATCCAACTGAAAGGTTGTGCCCGTATTCTCACCATTGAACAATTTGCCAAAATACTGTTGCCATCGATATCGGATCTTATCATCCTTCATCAAGAGATGCTCCCTTTCATACTTAATGCACTTAATTTGGTTGAAGTCCCTTGTCTTTCTCTCACGAACCCTAGCCATTCTATAAATGTCCTTCTCTCCTTCCTTCGTACTCAAATATTGGTAAAGGTCCTCGTACGCTCTACTCTTTGCCACACTTACAGCTCGCTTTGCAGTCTTCTTTGCTACATTGTACTTCTCTATGTTGTCCACACTCCTGTCATGGTACAAGCGTCTATAGCATTCTTTCTTCTCCTTAATAGCCCTTTGGACTTCCTCGTTCCACCACCAAGTATCTTTAGCCTCGCCTCTACTTTGATTACTCCACACACATCTGAGACCATCTTTCGAATGCTAGTTGCCATCTTCTCCCACATGTTGTTTATGTCCTCTTCTTTCTTTCAAGAGCCCTCTTTGATAACCCTTTCCCTGAATACCTCTGACGTCTCTCTTTTCAGTTTCCACCACTTTATTCTTTCAATCTTAGCTTGTTTATCCCTACGGGCACGCACCTGAAAACGAAAGTCTGCCACTAAAAGCTTATGTTGAGAAACAACACACTTCCCTGGTATCACCTTGCAACCCAAGCATGCTCGTTTGTCCTTTCTTCTTGCGAGGACAGTCAATCTGGCTAGAATGTTGTCCCCTACCGAATGTCACTAGATGAGATTCTCTCTTTTTAAAGAAAGTGTTGGCTATCATCAGATCAAAAGCTACCGCGAAGTCCAAAACTTCCTCCCCCTTCTGATTCCTACAACCATACCAAAAATCTCCATGAACTGTCTCAAAACATGTGCTTGTAGTACCTACATGCTCATTAAGATTTCCTCCTATAAAAAGCTTCTCACTACTAGGTACAGCTCTAATCAGGCCATCTAAGTCTTTCCAGAACTGTCTCTTAGCACTTTCGTCGATGCCTACTTGGGGGGCATATGCACTAATTACGTTCAAGACTATATCACCAACGACAAGCTTGACTACGATAATTCTATCTCCTTGCCTTCTCACTCCCGCCACACCATTCTTGAGGCTCTTATCAATCAAAACTCCTACTCCATTTCTATTCGCGACTGTCCCCGTGTACCAAAGCTTGAAACCTGTATTGTCCACCTCCTTCGTCTTCTGACCCTTTCATTTAGTCTCTTGAACACATAATATATTTACACGCCTCCTAGTCACGGTATCAACTAATTCTCTTAACTTACCTGTAAGCGACCCTACATACCAACTACCTAAATGGATCCTAGTTGGTTCAACTAGCTTCCTTACCCTTCGCACCCGTCGACTCAGATGTGAAGACCCTTGCTCATTTTTCACTATACCCGGGCGCCGATGTAGCGCGCCACTAAGGAAACGACGACCCGATCCTTGCTCACTTGACACCATGCCCAGATCGCGACACGGCGCGTCACCAAGGGGGTTATTAACTATATAAATTATAATTCAATAATCTTATTAATTATTTGCGCATCATTACTGCTTAAAATAAAGTTATAGTTTTAAGTACGAATATCAAGTGTAACCCGTACATGGTCTGATCTGTTCCACGTACTCAGCTGCAGCTAATGAATCCCCCCCCCCCACCCACACACACAACGAAGCACCACCACATGCACACACACATAGGGATGAAACGGATCGGATATCACTGATATTACATTTGTTTTCATATTTTTGTCTGGATTCGGATTCGAATATGGATAGTGTTAACCATGCCGGATAGGATACGATTGGATATCGACATCATAAATATGTGATTTGAGTATTTGTATACGGATGTTATCGGATGTTGAATATTTGGACTCGGATATGGACAGATCTAAACCCTCTATACGGATTCGGTCTCGAATACGGTCGGAAAATATCCGTACCGTTTTCACCCCTACACACACCCTTCCGCCACCTCCTCCTATCACTTTTTTCACCTCCCTTATTTCCCGAACTGGCTGCTGCTTGCCGCCTTCTCTCTGCTCCACCCTTCCTCCTATCCACCCACCTCCGAGATCCCTTGAGCTTGCCCCTTGGATCTGCCTCAGTCCATGGCCTACATGACTCCAACGGTGGTGATTGCCATGGCGTCCAAGGAGGGAGGCAATGACATAGCGGTGTGGAGTTGGCCCCGACCTTGTCCCCAACATCCGTCATTGGCTGAGGTCTACTGTCGGCTATAGGGATGTGTCACGGTCCACTATGGATGCAAGTGGGGCAGGTTGTGGCTGCCCACCGTGTCTGCATCGACCACTAGCTTGCATGCAGGCCAAAGCTGCAGCCCTATAGTACAAGTTTTTGGTGGTATTTGTGCAATCCCAAATCACCGGAAGCCACTAGCTTGTCTTGCTGCCCCTCATATGTCGAATTAGCCTGGGTCTTGTCTTGTATGTGGGTGTCGATTAGTTGCAGCAGTCGGCTCTCATAGCCTTGACACATTGCGCATCCACCTCCCTCTTTACCACCTCTAACCAATTCCCTACCTATTTGTCATGTCGTTTTTTCCATTGTCATGTCGGTTTTTCCACCAGCTACAGATGCCCCTACAGGCGATGGCTATGATGTAGACATTAAGTCGTATACTCGTATGCGACGGGGTTGGTCCCTCCAGAGTGGGAAAGTGACCCTCCTGGAATCCCTGCCTAGCAACAGGCCATGGAGCGAGGCAGCCCACGATAGGGAAGTTTGGCATGCCATTGAGGTTGCCGTGGTAGAAGCGAGAGGCAGTGGGGATGGTGCTGTTGTTGAGGACAAGGAGGGTTCGTGTGACAGCTATAAGTCTTGTGCTTATCTACTTAGGATGTTTATCTAGTGTAGTTGGTGCCTGTGTCAGCACCCTTATCTTCTATCTTATCCTACTTTAGCATCTACTTTAATAGTTGGAATATGTTGTAGCTTTCTTAAGTTGCAAGCAAGGTACCCTATATGAATCCCCAACCTGCCATGGTTTGTGGCAAGGCTAGTGAAATGGAAATCTAGCCCAAAACCTGTGTTTTGTCTCCAACAAATGGTATCTAGAGCCTAGTTATCTTTCGTGTGTTCTTCCCATCCAAATCCCGTCGCCATGTCCTATCCTCCCCGTAACCACTCCTCTGCTGTTTACACCCAACATGTCCGGTCGGCTGGCGATGGCGGCGCTGCAGAGCCTTCACGGGCGGCGGACGAGCGCGCAGCAACCCAGGCCGCTGCAGATCGGCGGGAGGAGGTGGCGGCGGTGCGGGCACATGTGGCCGCTCGGGCGGAGTGGCTAGCGGCTGCCGAGCTAGCAGCAGCGCGGGCCACCGAGACGTCCGCGGTCACGGCTGCTGCGGCTCAAGCGGCGGCAGCAGAGGCCGCTGTTCTGCGCGAAGGAGTGGGCGGTTTCGGCGCAGGTGCTGGTGCGGACGCGTGGGAGAGCGCGGTCGCGGCAGAGCAGGAGCCACGGGTTGCGCAGGACTTCGGCGAGCGGGCGGCGGGAGCTGCACGCGCGGACGCCTGGCTCGAGTGCGAGGACCTGCGGGCGGCGCGGGACGCATGGGCCCGGGACCGGCGCAACTTCGATGGACTCGGCTGGGATCCGCGCGGAGCGGGCGTGCGTGCGTGGGATGTCCGTGCGGGCCACGAAGCAGAGACCGAGTGGACGGACGCTGGCACGCGGAGCCCTCGCAGGCGGCGCGCCTCGCCTTCCTCGGATCGGCGCCGTGGTCGCCGTGGCCGCCCTGGCTCTCCTCGTCGTCCAGACTGTCGTCAAGGATTCTGGCGCCGGCGGTGGATGGCCCATGCTCACCAAGACCAACTACGCCGAGTGGTGTGATGAAGTTGAAGATGCAGGCGTGGTGCATGTGGGACGCGGTACGGTACGGCGACGTCGACTTCGACGAGGATCGGCGGGCGCTAGAGGCGCTTCTTGCTGCTGTTCCGACATAGATGCACTCCCTCGCGAACCGCCAAGAACGCCTGGGACGCCATCGCTGCGGCATGCATCGGCAGCGCCCGCGCCCGCAGGTCCACGCTTCAGAAGCTATGTCAAGAGTGGGAGAACTTGGCTTTCAAGCCGGGTGAGGACATCGACGAATTCTCTCTCCGCCTCAACACCCTGATGCAGCAGTTGGCGCGGTACAGCAACGACGACATCGACGAGGAGAGAGCCGTCGAGAAGTTCCTCTGTGTCGTCCCCAAAAAGTACTCACAGGCCGCGATCGCGATCGAGATGTTGCTAGACTTCTCCGAGCTGTCGATCGAGGAGGCGACGAGTCGCCTCAAGGCCATCGACAACAGCGAGCAGCTACCTCCCTCAGAATCGGTCACTGTGGCAAGCTTCTCTTCACCGAGGAGCAGTGGCTCGCCCGCCAGCATGAGTGGAAGAAGGGGGAGGCCTCGGGTTCTTCGGCTTCGGGTTCGTCAAGCAGCCGCAAGCGTCGGCTGCGCAAGCGGGACAAGGCGCGTGGTGGCGCTCCTGACGGCACCGACGGCGAGCTCAAGGCTACCCGCGACGACACCTGCAAGAACTGCGGGAGGACCGGCCACTGGGTCAAGGACTGCCGGTAGGCGAAGCGTGGCGGTCAGGCACACGTCGTGCAAGCGTAGGAGGGTGACGAGCCTACTCTGTTCTTTGTACACGGGAGCATCGAGCCACACTCCTTCCCGCGCCGGCTGCCGCCGCGCTCCTCCACCTCGACGAGCCACGGGTCCACGTCTTCCTCGGCAACGGGTCCGACAGCGACAAGATCGACGGGTGGTACCTCGACACTGGCGCCACCCACCACATGACTGGGCGGCGGGAGTTCTTCTCCGAGCTCGACTCCAGCGTTCGAGGCTCCGTCATGTTTGGGGAGGCCTCCGCCTTGGAGATCAAGAGCGTCGGCTTCGTCGTCTTCACCGCCAAGACCGGTGAGCACCGGCTGCTCACCGGTGTCTACTACATCCCCGCGCTGAGGAACTTCATCAGCTTGGGACAGCTGGATAAGAATGGCTCGCGCGTGGAGATCGAGCACGGGGTCCTATGCATCTGGGATCGCCATCGTCGCCTTTCTCGCCAAGGTTAACAGAGGCACCAACCGCCTCTACGTTCTTCACGTGCAGGTGGCGCAGCCCGTGTGTCTTGCAGCCCGCCACGACGACGACGCCTGGTGGTGGCACGAGCGCTTTGGGCACCTCAACTTCGAGGCCCTAAAGTAGCTCGGCAACAAGGAGATGGTGCAGGGCATGCCGCGAGTCGAGCACGTGGAGCAGTTCTGCGACACCTCCGTCCTCACCAAGCAGCGGCGACTCCCCTTCCCCTGCCAGGCGAGCTTCCGCGCCAAGGAGAAGATGGAGCTCGTGAACGGCGACCTCTGCGGCCCCGTGACACCGGCCACACCTGGAGGCTGGCGCTTCTTCCTGCTCCTCGTTGACGACGTGTCTCGCTACATGTGGGCAGTCCTGCTCGACACCAAGGCGGTAGCTGCGGATGCCATCATGCGCCATCAAGCTGCTGCGGAGGAGTGCGGCCGCAAGCTTCGGGTGCTGTGCACCGACAATGGCGGCGAGTTCACGGCGGTTGAGTTCGCGGCGTACTGTGCCGACGAGGGGATCTAGCGCCACTTCTCCGCCCCGTACACCCCGCAGCAGAACGACGTCGTTAAGCGTCGCAACTAGACGGTGGCGGCCACCGCCCGCGCCCTTCTCAAGCAGAGAGGGATGCCGACAATCTACTGGGGTGAGGCGGTGATGACCGCCGTTCAAGCCCTCAACGGCAAGACACCATACGAGGCCTGGCACGGGCGAAAGCCAGTGGTGAGCCACCTCCGCGTCTTCGGCTGTCTCGCCTTCGCCAAGGAGCTCAACCACGTCGGCAAGCTCGACGATCGGAGCACGCCGGGGGGTCTTCATTGGCTACGCGGAGGGCGTCAAGGCCTACCGCATCCTTGACCCTTCGACACATCGCGTCCACATCTCCTGGGACGTCGTGTTCGACGAAGGGCGAGGTTGGGCCTAGGACAAGGCGGTGGACGGCGGCTCTACTTCGACTCTCAGAGACTTCATCGTCGACTACGTCCACTTTGAGGGAGCCGGGGAGCTAGCAGCTCATCATCACCTAGCTCGTCTACCTCAACTCCCTACTCACCATCAGCTCTGGCGAGTCCACCGCCTACACCACCAGCGAGTCCTCCACCACTTGCACCACCGTCTACGCCCCGCTCTCCTACACCGGCTCCCCAATCTCCTGCATCGGCGCCCACACCTTCGAGATCGGCACCAACAACTTTGGTCTGTGACGTGCAGTGCACGATGGAGTTCGCCACAACGCTGTCCGAAGATGAGGATCGCGTCGATGCCTACCACAACGACGAGCCTATGCGCTACCGCACCTTGGACAACTTCTTCGGTGATCAGCCCGTCCTTGGACTGGCGATGCACGACTTCGAGGCGGAGTTGCACCTAGCGCACGAGGACGGCGAGCCCCGCTCCTTCGCTGAGGTGGAGGGAGACGCGGCATGGCGTGCCGCGATGCAGTAGGAGATGGACGCAGTCGAGCGGAACCGGACATGGGAGTTGGCGGATCTTCTTGTCGGCAACCGCGCCATCACCCTTAAGTGGGTCTACAAGCTCAAGAAGGATGAGGCCGAGGCGGTGATCAAGCACAAGGCGTGACTGGTGGCGCGCGGGTTCGTTCAGCAGGAGGGAGTCGACTTCGACGACGCCTTCGCGCCCGTTGCGCGGATGGAGTCCGTTCGTCTTCTCGTGCTGGCGGCCCAGGAGGGTTGGCGTGTGCACCACATGGACATCAAGTCCGCCTTCCTCAATGGTGACCTGAAGGAGGAGGTCTATGTCCACCAGCCGTTGGGATTCGTCATCCCCAGCAAAGAGGACAAGGTACTTCGCCTGCGCAAGGCCCTCTACAGCTTGCGGCAGGCGCCCCAAGCTTGGAATGCCAAGCTGGACTCCACCCTCAGGCAAATGGGGTTCCAGCAGAGTCCACACGAGGCTGCAGTCTACCGACGGGGCAAGGGAGGCAATGCCCTGTTGGTAGGCGTCTACGTCGACGACTTGGTGATCACCGGCACCAAAGAGGCCGAGGTGAAGGCGTTCAAGGAAGAGATGAAGGCCACCTTCCAGATGAGCGACTTGGGCCTTCTCTCCTTCTACCTGGGGATCGAGGTCCACCAGGACAGCTCCGGCATCTCCCTTCGCCAGACCGCCTACGCCAAGCGCATCGTTGAGTTGGGCGGGCTCACAGGCTGCAAGCCAGCCCACACTCCCATGGGGGAGAGGCTGAAGCTGAGCCATGACAGCACGGCGAAGGAGGTCGACGCCACGCGGTACGGGCGCATTGTGTGCAGCCTTCGCTACCTCGTCCACACGCGGCCGGACCTGGCGTTCGCTGTTGGCTACGTCAGTGGGTTCATGCAGCGACCGACGACGAAGCACGAACAGGCCGTCAAGAGGATCCTCCGCTACGTCGCGGGCACCTCCGACTACGGCTTGCACTACCCGAGGTGTCTCGGTGCGGAGCACTTCATCGGGTACAGCGACAGCGACCTCGCCGGCGACATCGACACAAGCAAGAGCACCAGCGGGACGCTATTCTTCCTCGGTAAGTGTCTGATTAGCTGGCAGTCGGTCAAGCAGCAAGTGGTGGCTCTGTCCACTTGCAAGGCGGAGTACATCGCTGCCACAACCGCTTCGACTCAAGCTCTGTGGTTGGCTCGGCTGTTGGGCGATCTCCTGGGCAGAGACGCAGAAGCAATGGAGCTCAGGGTGGACAGCAAGTCCGCCTTGGCCTTGGCAAAGAACCCCGTCTTCTATGAGCGTAGCAAGCATATCCGAATCAAGTACCACTTCATTAGGAGCTGCTTGGATGAGGGGAGCATCAAGGCCGGCTACATCAACACCTTGGACCAGTTCGTCGACCTTCTCACCAAGTCCCTTGGGCGGGTCAAGTTCCAGGAGCTTCGCGCCAGGATTGGGATGGTTCAAATTCCCCAGAAGGCGCCACACAAGACTTAGGGGGAGAATGACAGCTATAAGTCTTGTGCTTATCTACTTAGGATGTTTATCTAGTGTAGTTGGTGCCTGTGTCAGCACCCTTATCATCTATCTTATCCTACTTTAGCATCTACTTTAGTAGTTGGAATATGCTGTAGCTTTCTTAAGTTGCAAGCAAGGTACCCTATATGTATCCCCAACCTGCCATGGTTTGTGGCAAGGCTAATGAAATGGAAATCTAGCCTCAAACCTGTGTTTTGTCTCCAACACCGTGGAGGATGCCCGCAGGGATAGGTTTATGTGTTTTGTCGATAGGTTGCAGTTTGTAAGTTGTAATGTATATATTTAGTTAGTCTTTTCTTTTCTCGAACACGCAGGAGAGCTGCGTATCAATATATTAAGAAGAAAAGGGTTTAAGAAACCCAAGGTACAGCCAGGTTTTTAATGGAGAACCTAGCAGGAAAAAACAGAAAGAAAAAAACATCTAAAACCAAGAGGGATAGGACCTGACCCCGGAAAAATCTCCTAACAGAAACTTAAACCTGCAAAGGGGGCAGGGCGAGGAGATGAGAGACTCCTCTAGCTCCAACCACACTCCATAGGCGCATCTCCTCTATCAGAACTGACAGCACTCCATTGAGGTTAGGGGGGATCCCATCAAACACACACCGATTTCGGTGAATCCAGATTGACCAGGCCCCAAGAATGATGATGGAATTCAGGCCTTTTTTAGCTTGACTTTCTACTCTATTGCTTGCTGCATCCCACCAGTCATCAAAGGAAACCTCTAGCTGTGGGGTCAAAGCCTGCAAGCCGACTCCCTGCAGTACACATAACCAAAATTGTCGGGTGAAGACGCAAGAGACAAGCAGATGATCAATTGTTTCCTCCTCTTGATCACACAAAGGGCTGCGCTCTGGATGTGGCAAATTTTTCTTAGCAAGGTGGTCGGCTGTCCAACATCTGTTGTGGGCTACCAGCCACATGAAGAATTTGCATTTGCCAGGGTAGTTAGTCTTTACTCTATTGTAAAATTTTACTGATTGCAAATGTTGTTAAGTCGTCAAGTTATGTTGGATTAATAGTCCGGTTTACCTTGCAGTAATTGGCTCTGTCCAATCTAAAAGCTTCACAATCTTGTTGTTCACTTGTTAGTAGAGTACTGTTTGACACTACAGTGTCTACGTTTGATGGATGCGTACATCAAATGTTTACAGTAGTCTTTGCAAAAACAGTTATGGGTGTTAACTTTGTGGTACCAACTCATCCTGGAAGGAGATGGTCCATTATGGGATCTTTCCCATTATTTTGATGAGATGACTCTGTTCCTGTAATAGATGAAATTGGTGATGGACTGACTGATTTCAATCCTTAATCCCAGCAAGTGATTGGACGCCCACTCCTAAACCAAACAGCATGTTAAGATCTGGTGGCACTTATGTAAGAAACTTGAGATTTCTGTTGATGGGTACCTTTATAACAGAACTAATATTTATCACTTAAAACTAGTAATATATGATTCATAGTGTCTTCTAATGGATGCTACTTTCACACCATAATGCATTAGACATTGTTTCTTGCCATATTGCGTTGTCTATTCTTTATTGTTGTTATATGATTGGTTAACCAGCTCAAATTTGTGTCACGATCCATCTTGAGATGCAAGCAGGCTAGCTCGCGGACCTGCATATAGGCTTATTTTTGCGGGTTGCTGCGGGTTACCCACAAAGTCAACCCTATATATTTGGGTTTGCAGGCTAGCCAGCTTGCATTATGCTTGTGGCATGTGAATTATTATGCATGTATTTATATAATTTCTTTTTACTAGCTCAGTATTTTGACTATCATATCCTTATCAAAGTGTTGATCTACTGTAGGGACCCATGCTTATTCGGAAGAGGATGCTGACTCCAGAACTGTTCTCGTGATAAATGTATGTAAGAAACATCCATTTCTAATGTGAAAATAGATCCTTGCTTTCCTTATATTGTACTATTCTGTAGAATATAAATTTGACTCTAGTGTAAAGTAAGAAATCTATTGGGGTGTTTGGTTTGAGGAATAAGGTAGTCCATTTTCTCACTCACTTTTCTGTTTGGTTTATGGAATGAAAAGAATTGATCCATCATCACCACATTTCTCACAAGCTAATAATTACTCCCTCTGTCCCCAATTATAGGTTATTTTGGCTTTTCTAGGTGAAAGTATAAGCCTATGTGCTTCTATCTCTAGATGTCTTTAGTTTGTTAGAGCTGATCTCACCTTCTTATCTTCTAAGCACTTTAGTGATTGAGTTTGCACTTTAGTTGTCTTGCTTTTTCTGTAATCAATGCTGCATTCTATATATGGAACAAGCAGCCATTCTCAATGCTGCCATCTGAAACCAATTCCCAATTCCAAATTGTGGTTCTCTAGTTTGTCTAACTTTTGGTATCTAGAGCGTAGGGTTCTTACCTGGCCATGTCGACCTCCTCAGTTCGCCGCAGGGTGGCGGCGGCCACTGCATCTGGCACCGAGGTGTTGTCCACCTTGTTGAGCTAGCGCAGGGCTGCTGCCGTGGCCGGCGAGTTTGAGGCGCGCATCAGAGCAGGCGACGTGAGCAGTCGGGGCGGCCAGGGTGGCTGCTGCTGAGGCTGCAGCGGTGTTGAGGACATCATTGGCTCAAATATGATCATGCCAACCACTTCTATACCAAAGGTACAATCATTCTATATGAGGCTTATCATTGATGCATTTGATGAATTGGTGCTCCACCATAAAATGTGTATATTTTCATTTTCAGAATTACTTACATGGATCAAGGGAAGGTTTGATTACATATAGAAAGCATGGAAGGTTAATGAAGTTGATTGGGGACCAAATCCAAGTATTCCCAACGTCCTCCACCTGGACACCACGTCACTTTTGGTCCAAGGAAAGAAAGAGATCAAATCCAGCACGTTTTGGGGCTGGATTCGGACTCCAGGACAGATTCAACTTGTCACACCACGGTCGCATACGAACTCGGATTGGGGCGTTCAAGTACTTCATGGAATCCATATGAAGTCTATTTTCACATGGATCTGGAATCATGTCCATAACTGTTCTAAGGCGGCCGCAATGACCGAATTACTATCGAGAGGTTTTCTGTTCAAAGGTGCTGCGTCGCCTTAGTTTGGTCCAATGGGCCGTGTATCAAGTTGGGTCCATTAGGGACGCGTCCTAGGGTTGGAGCACGACCCCAACATCCTGGTGGTCGTCTTTCCACCCTCATATACCCTTTAGCCGCCACCAAGAACAGTTGGGTTTTGTTTTGTTGAAAGTTTAGCCATTGCTACTTCTTTGTAGACGCGTGTGTCGACTAGGCCATCCGTTCTACTTGATTTAGAACCCCAACTTTGTGATTTTAGATTGGTTTTCATCTCCATATTTGCAATTGAGTTGCTTGGTCTACTTGTTCTTGCTTGTTCCTCGATTGCTTGCAGGAATTTTACCCTAGTGGTTTCGTTGATCGCGCTCCACAAGATCGCGGCAGCTGTTGGAGGTGGTGTATCGGTTGCTAAGGCGCAGCTTGGAAGGCTGTAGTCGGGCCGTGAACGTCGTCTCCACCCATCAATCGAGTTATCCCACACCTCTCATCGAAAGATCGAGAACAAACCCTAGCGGGATCATATCAGTTGGTAATCAGAGCAAGGTTTATCGGTGAGAGATTTCAAATCCTTCGCTGTTTTTAATTTTTCCTATAGTCTAGAAAAAGCCAAAAAAATATAGTAGATTAGTTTACCCACAATCCTATAAACCCTTTGAGCCTTTGCTAGCATTGCTTAGTTAGGGCTTATTGAGTTTTCGGTTGCATCGGGTTGTGTTGAGTTCTTTGGTCTTAGTGTCTATTCCTTTAGAGTTTTGAGTTCTATCACGTTTTGGTTACCACGAGATCCACCATCACCATATACATCGTTCTTTGCGTTTACGCCACCACGGATCCATATGATGTCCGATTTGGGAGTTTAAATACAATCTGGAAACTTGAAGTTGTCTTCTTTCCAACGGATCGACCTTCTTGCCGCAAAATTCGATCCGAGCACTCCACAATTATCTTAGAGATTTCGCATCCGTGGTATTATCAAGAGTTGTTAAATCTGAATTCAAAGGGGTCAAAGTAATAGCCTTATTGTTTGGGTTGTCATAGTACCAAATAAAACATTTAGGCCTCTACTAAAAAAAAAGAAGAAAAAAAGGAAAAAAAAGACAAGAGAAGGAGAAGAAAGAAGAAATTTGAATCATTTATTTTCTTCGTCTTTGTGCTAGTTGCTCTTTTCGGTGACTACCTTTGTGCCTAGGCTCATGTCTTTAGCATGGTTTAGCCTAGGACCAAAGACCTGATACTCACCGTTGAACGATTATTCAAACTTGCTTTTGTGACTAACGTGGTGCTAGTACTTCCTTGTTTCAGCCCACCTATAGCTCCACATATTCAACTACAGCTTGACAGTTTGTTTTGTTGCTGTGGCACCAATACACTTTGCTCTATGGTTGTAGACTTGTTGGTTGCCGTCACCTCCTGTTTGGCTTGGTAAGAACTTGTAAGGGCTTGTTTTAACAAGTTGAGTTTGAGAGAATTACAACCAACACATCTTAGTAGTTGATAGGAGGATACATATTATTTTTGTGTTTCTTGTTTTCTACTAATCATGGCAGGTGATATGGAGATTTTTGAGCTGTTGAAACTAGACCCTCATATTCAGGATGTCATTCAACACTTGCCGTTATATGATGGTAAGTTTGATCCTCAAGCTTATATTGATTGGGAGTTAAAAGTAGATAATGAATTTGTTGAGCATGACCTGTCCGAGAAACAAAAGATTTGTATTGCCTCTAATGTTTTGATTGAATATGCTTTACTAGAATAGAAACACATTTGTAGGCACAATAAAGTTACAGATTCTTGGGAGGACTTCAAATTTCTTTTTAGAGATGCATTCGTTCCTGCATATTATGTTGATTATTTGCTTGCAAAATTAGACAACTTGAAGCAAGATAGTAGGACTGTAAAAGCATACTACCATGATTTTAAGATTTGCATCATGTTTGGTGGATTAGATGAATGCATGGAAGATATTATGAGTAGGTTCATGAGAGGGCTCAATTCTGAAATTCAAACCTTGTTAATTAGCAATTCTTATAGCCATATTGGTCAATTGTTTTGTCTTGCTCTCAATGCTGAAAAGGAGATTCTATTATCTATGAATACTTGCAAGAATGATGTGACCCATAATGTCCAAAATTTGTCCATTCTGCATGCTAATGAAGAGCAACAAATAATGGAACCCGCTGCTGATTTTTCTTTGTCACAAAATGAATTACTTGCTACTGTTCCTTGTGATAAAGAGGACTTGTGTACTGATGATCCTTTTACTCCTATGCCACAAGTAGCGAATAAGTGTGATACTTTTGGTTTGGAACCATACAAATGTGCTGAAGATAAGCTTTTTCATCCTACATGTGCACAAGATGAACTGAATTTGCTATCATCTTTAAATACTTTGGGTTATATTGAATTTGATATTCTGTGTAATCTTAAATTGTCTAAAAGAGAAATTTAAATTTGATTCTGCTTTGCCAAGTTTTAATCATTGTTCGCTTCATGCAATTGGTAAATATAACAACAAAGGAGAATATTTGGTGCATAAAGTTTATATTTGCTCTAATCTGAAATATCCTTTTGGGACACAATACCTTGATCAAATTGAGGGCTGCACTAACACTAATGATGTCTTGTAAAGTTTTCCTAGTTTTTCCCATATGCAACAGGATAAATATCAAGAAGGGGAGCACAATTCACTTTTACCTACAACACATCCTCCAACAAAGGTCAAACCGAGGACGGTTTGCTGTCAAGAATGGGAGAATGATGAGGACATCATTGGCTCAAATATGACCATGCCAACCACTTCTATACCAAAGGTGCAACCATTCTATATGAGGCTTATCATTGATGCATTTGATGAATTGGTGCTACACCATAAAATGTGTATATTTTTATTTTTAGAATTACTTACATGGATCAAGGGAAGGTTTGATTGCATATGGAAAGCATGGAAGGTTAATGAAGTTGATTGTGGACTAAATCCAAGTATTCCCAACGTCCTCCACCTGGACACCACGTCACTTTTGGTCCAAGGAAAGAAAGAGATCAAATCCAGCACGTTTTGGCGTTGGATTCGGACTCCAGGATAGATCCAACTTGTCACACCACGGTCGCATACGGACTCGGATTGGGGCGTTCAAGTACTTCATGGAATCCTTATGAAGTCTATTTTTACATGGATCTGGAATCATGTCCATAACTGTTCTGAGGTGGCCGCAATGATCGAATTACTACCGAGAGGTTTTCTATTCAAACGTGCTGCGTCGCCTTAATTTGGTCCAATGGGCCGTGTATCAAGTTGGGTCCATTAGGGACGCGTCCTAGGGTTGGAGCACGACCCCAACACCCTGGTGGTCGTCTTTCTACCCTCATATACCCCTTAGCCGCCACCAAGAACAGTTGGGTTTTGTTTTGTTGAAAGTTTAGCCATTGCTACTTCTTTGTAGACGCGTGTGTCGACTAGACCATCCGTTCTACTTGATTTAGAACCCCAACTTTGTGATTTCAGATTGGTTTTCATCTCCATATTTGCAATTGAGTTGCTTGTTCTACTTGTTCTTACTTGTTTCTCGATTGCTTGCAGGAATTACCCTAGTGGTTTCGTTGATCGCGCTCCACAAGATCGCGGCAGCTGTTGGAGTATGGTGACGCTGACTTCCACAACGATCGACGGGTGTTTGAGGCTTTACTCGTCGCCGTTCCACCGGAGATGGGGGCCACTGTTATGGGGCTGCTAGGATTGAGAGGAGAGAGACGAGGGGAGCGACGGCCGGGCAAGAGGGAAGGAATTTCCTTCTTAATTCTTGCTTGGTTAGATTGATACATCTCCTCTCCTTATATAGAGAGGTTTACTTGACTCGTAAGCAAGCGGCCCTTATCTCTAATTAAACCTAACATTAATGGGCTATACATCCAGCCCAGGCCCAATAGGCCCCCTGCCATACTCTAACACTACACCCCACCTGGACATGCAGCTCGTCCTCGAGCTGCAACCTAACCAACTTATAACGATGTCTCGACACAAACCTATCACTTAAAAACAAGCCTTTTACATCTCGGCTTATTTTATTATTATCAACCGAAAATAGATGTGAACTCTTTATTTTTGCAGCCTCTTCAATTGATGGTGGACACCAGCCCGACGCATAAGCTGCTCGTAGACAACCACCTGCATGTATATGGCCACCTAGAAGTAGTCGCAACAATGGCCAGCGAAGGCGCCCTCGCGGTGGTCGGTGGCGGAAAGCGGTTGTGCTAGGCAGTGTGCTCCCGCCGGTGACACCATGCCTTCTCTCCGCCGGACGGATGCTGGTCTGCACCGCACAAAGAAGAGCGGATGGCTTTCGACGGAGAACGACAAGGGGAGTGCCTCCCCAACCGCCGCCACCGTAGAGTTTGAGTTCGCCGCCCGCGAGAAAAACAGCATGCCCGTCACCCGTGGGGGAAACTGCCGACACCTGGTGTGTAAGCATCTTCCCCGCCGGCTCCATCGCGATGTCCGTCGGCTGCTTGATCTACCGTGACTTCTCGCCCGCGTCTTGGATCTGTTGGACGCCGGCGCCCCTATAGAAGATGCCATCGGTGAATGGGTGCTGGAGGCTCGGCCCACCGGAAAGGACAACAGCGCCAGTGGTGGGCGCTGGAGGGACTGTCGTCGTGGCCGCCGTGGTGCTCGCCATCGTGTACACCGGCCCCATCGTCGATGGCATAGCATAAGACAGGATCGGCGAAGGATAGGGCGGCATCCATGGCTGGTGGATGGAAATCGGGGCGGTTGCCTGCACGTCCTGGAACGGTGGCGTCGGCGCGTGGAGGTACTGGAGGATGGACTGCATCGTCAGCCGCATCTCCGCCATGCTATTGCTGAGAACGACGATGGTCGCCGTTGTTTGCTCGAGCGTGAAGACCCGCGGGGCAGCCGGCGCGCCCAGCGGCAGCGACGGCGTCGGCACCATCGCCGACGTGGAGAACGCAGGTGGCGGCGCGGTTGTGGCCAGCGGTGGCACGGTGGTGGAGGGCATAGGGATCGACATCAGCGCCGACAAAGACGCTGGTGGCAGTGGGTGAACATGATCGAACCACATGATCGAACCAGAGATCTCTGATACCAGACTGTTATGGGGCTGCTAGGATTGAGAGGAGAGAGTCGAGGGAGCGACGGCGGTTGATGTGCTACAGTACCCATGGAGCTACAGTACCGCGGGTACTGTTCACGGTGCGGCTGCGAGGGTGAGAGAGAGCCAGCCGCGGGGCGTTTGTCCATGGCCGGGCAAGAGGGAAGGAATTTTCTTCTTAATTTTTATTGGATTAGATTGATACATCTCCTCCTTATATAGAGATGTTTACTTGACTCCTAAGCAAGCGACCCTTATCTCTAATTAACCCTAACACTAATGGGCTATACATCCAGCCCAGGCCCAATAGGCCCCTGCCATACTCTAACAGCCACTCTCGCAGACAAACCCATCGCCAAGCACGCCTGGGACTCCATAGCCGCGATGCGCATCGGCGTCGATCGCGTCTGCAGGGCTACTCTAAAGAAGCTTCGCCAGGATTGGGATCGTCTCGGGTTCCGCCCCGGCATGGACGTCGATGACTTCCCTCCGTCTCTTGCCAGATTGACACGTAGAAGGCAGTGGAGAAGTACCTGCATGTCGTCACTAAGAAGTATACCCAGATCGCTTTGGCGACGGAGACGCTCGTGGATTTTGAGATGCTCTACATCGAGTAGGTGACAAGCAGGCTCAAGGAGGTGGACGACCGCGAGGAGGCGCCTCCCACCGAGCCGGTCGCCATAGGCGGCATACTGCTCTACACCGAGGAGCAGTGGCTCGCCCGCTAGAAGAAGTCGGAAGGCGAGTGCGCCCAAGGAGCGTCACGGGCGTCCGCGGAAGATGGACAAGGCTGGTGGCGGCGACGGCGAACGCAAAGCGAACTGTGACGACACCTGAACTGTGGGGGAGTAGGCCAATGGCCCAAAGATTGTCGGCAGCCCAAGCGCTAGCACGGTGGTGCGACCCACATGGCCCAAGCAGCGGAGGAAGAAGAGCCGGCCAGTTCTTGGCCCATGGCTGCCTCGAGCTAGAGACTGAAGAGGCGAGAGGAAAGGTGAAAGCTTCAATCTTTCGCATCCTCATTCCACGCTGGTGAATGCTCGACTCCAGATCTACGAGCCGCGCGTGCGAGTCTTCCTTGGCATTGACTTCGGCGACGACAAGCTCGTAGGGTGGTATCTCAACATCGGCGCCACGCATGACATGACTAGGCGCCAGGAGCTCTTCTCCAACTTGGACCGCGGTGTCCGAGGCTCCGTCAAGTTTGGGAATTCGTCCTCGGTGGAGATTTGTGGCGTTGGCTCCATCATGCTCCACGGCGTCTACTACATCCCGATGCTCCGCACCAGCGAGACGAATTTGGAGCTCGTCCACGACAACCTGTGTGGCCCTGTCATGCGATGCGACTGGTGCAACTTCCTGCTTCTGGTGGATGCCGCGTCTCGCTTCATGTGGGCGGTCCTGCCAATTCCAATAAAAGGAGCAACTGCAGACACCATCAAGCAGGTCCAGGCTGCGCACTGAATCCCGTAGATAATGGAGGTGAGTTCAGGGCGGCTGAATTCGCTGACTACTGCGCCGACGAAGGCATCCAGTGGCACTACTACGCTCCCTACTCGCCGCAGCAGAATGGCATGGTTGAGTGCCGGAACCAGACCGTGGTGGCGACCGCGCGCGCTGTTGAAGCAGCGAGGGGTGCCAGCCATGTATTGGGGAGAAGCAGTGATGACTGCTATTCATCTGCTCAACCGATCGTCGACCTAGAGCTTGGAAGGCAAGACCCCCTACGAGGCTTGGCACGAGTGCACTCTGGCCGTCAGGCACCTATGGACATTCGGTTGGTTGGCATTTGTGAAGGAGTTAACCACCGCAACAAGCTGGATGACCGGAGTTTGTCGGGCATCTTCATCGGCTACATAGATGGCGCCAAAGCGTATCGCGTCCTCGACCTAGTGACCTAGTGCATGCGTGTGGCGCGCGACGTCGTCTTCGACGAAGGATGCGGCTGGGACTTTGTCATCGACGACACCCAGTTCGTCGGAGCTGGGGAAGAAAGCGAGTCTGCATCGGCATTCACCTCACCTGCCCTAACATCCGTGACACGACAGGCTCCGCCACGATCACCGTCCCTAGGCCAGGAGGTACTAGCGGGTGTGCCTATGCCGACTGCTACTCCGCCGGTGACGCCAGTCTCGGCTTCACCCGCTACGCTGGCTACGGCGCCTCCATCTGGTGAATAGCAAGCGCCCACGTTTGTCACCACTGGAGGACGACGAAGACCGCCTCGACCGCGCACCAAGACACCCTGGTGCACTATCGCACCATGGCCAACATCCTTGGCGATCAGTCGATGCTAGCGGCCATGCACCGCAACCTCCACGTTGAGCTCCACCTGACGCATGCTGAGGAGCCAGCTTCCTATGCTGAAGTAGAAGGGGACGCGGCCTGGCGCGCTGCAATGTAGCAGGAGATGAACCGAACCTGGGAACTCCTTGATCTGCCCGCTGGCCATCATCCAATCACCCTGAAGTGGGTGTTCAAGCTGAAGAAGAATGAGGCATGGGAGGTGATCAAGCACAAGGTGAGGCTGGTGGCGTGCGGTTTCGTTCAACAGGAGGGGATCGACTACGCCACTGCCTTTGCGCCCGTCACGCGCATGGAGTCTGTCCATGTCCTCGCGCTGGCGGCTCAAGTGGGCTGGCGTGTCCATCACATGAATGTCAAGTCCGCCTTCCTCAATGGCGACTTGAAGGAGAGGAAGTCTACGTTTGCTAGCCCCTTGGTTTCATCGTCGCCGGCCAAGATGGAAAGGTCCTGCGCCTGCGCAAGGCTCTCTATGGCCTGCACTATGTCCTGCGTGCCTGGAATGCCAAATTGGACGCCACTCTCAAAGATATGGGCTTCCAGCAAAGCGCGCATGAGGCCGCTATGTACTGGTGGGGCAGAGGGCACTCTGTCCTGCTCATCAGCGTCTACATCGATGACCTTGTCATCGCTGGTGCGGAGGAAGTAGAAGTGGAGGCGTTCAAGGCACAGATGAAGTCAACCTTCGACATGAGTGACCTTGGCCTCTGTTTCTACCTCGGCATCGAGGTGCGCCAGGACAGCACCGGCATCACCCTCCGCGCCTCCGCCAGTGACACTACGCCAAGCGCATCATCGAGCAGGGTGGGCTATGATGAGGACATCAACACCGATCATACATCCACGCCGTCCACGCCGACACCTGCTGGTCCTATTACCCGTGCTCGTGCTCGAACACTTAATCATCAAGTGAGTTCCTTCTTGAGCTCTTGTCCATCCTGTTTAGATCTTGGAGACACATGCACTCTTGTTTTGATTAGGAATCAAGGAGAAGACCGAAAGGGAAAAGGACTCGCGTAGGCCGGATTCGGACTGCAGCACATCTCCAACTTGCAACGGTCGCCACGGTTACATACGGAGTCGGATTGGGGTGATTCTGGACTTGTTGGAAAGCTAATAAAGTCTACTTTCATACGGATCTGACCTCATACTCATACCTGCTCAGAAACGGCGTCAACAGTCCAAAAATCACCGAGAGGTCTATTCTGTCCAGGGTGCTGCGCCACCTTAAGTTAGCCCAATGGGCTTGTATCGTTTAGAGTCCAGTGAGGGGCGCGCGTCCTAGGGTTGGAGCACGACCCAAACTCTCTTGTGGTCGTCCTCCACACGCGTCATATACCCTTTAGCCGCCACCAGGAACACTTGGGTTTTGTTTAGATCAAGTTTAGCCTTTACTACTTGCTTGTAGGCGCTGCGTCTTGATCCGGCCGCCCGTCTCCTTGTCTTCGAACCCCACTCATAATAAGATTCAGTTTGAGGCTTTCAATTTCATCTTGCAAATTCAGTGCTTGTTTCCTTGTTCTTGCTAGTTCTTCGATTGCTTGCGGACGGGAGCCCTAGTGGTGGTTGTCGCGCTCCACAAGATCGTGACGGCCTTTGGAGGTGGTGTATCGGTTGCTAAGGCGCGGTCTTGGAAGGTGTAGTCGGGCCGTGAACGTCATCTCCATCCACCAAATCGAGTGATCTCACGCCTCTCATCGAAAGATCGTCCATAAACCCTAGCGGGTTCATATCGCTTGGTAATCGAGCAAGGTTTATCGGTGAGAGACTTGTAATTCTTCGCTGCTTTTTTTTTTTTTTCCTACAACCCAAAAAAAAAGCCAAAAAAATAGTAGATTAGTTTCCTACAATCCTATAGACCTTTGGGCCGTGGCTAGTGCTACCTAGTTAGGGCTTGTTGAGTCGTCGGTTGCATCGGTTGTGTCAAGTTGTTTGGTCTTAGTTTTAGTCCTTTAGAGTTTCGAGTTCTTGTCACGTTCTATCACAACACGCGCTATCATATAGTCTCTCTGTTGGGCGAATCCAAGTAGGGTTTGAAGTTTGAATCGGACAAGGAATCGATTGTTCTTCTCTCTGGCGAATCCAAGTAGGTTTTCAAGTTTGAGTCGGATCAAGGAATCAGTATTCCTCGTTGTTGGCCAAGTCCGAGTAGAATTGGAAGTTCCAATCGGACGAGGAATCAGATTCACCCATGCTACAAATATCAAACGAACCACGCAGCAAGTATTCATATCTAAACGAAAGTGGCTTACTCTAGAGAGAGAGAGAGAGAGTTACTCTTTGGGAGTGTTCTTGTTCATATAATCAGTTTTGAGTGCCCTTGAAAAAAAAAAAAAAAAATTATTCAAAAAAAAGAAAGAAAAAAAGAGAAAGAAGCAAAAGAAAAGAAGAGAAAGGGGCTGATCTTAGAGATTTTTCGTTCACTTGGTGGTGTGTTGTGCTCTCCTTTGTGTCTGTGCTCGCTCTCTCTAGCACGGTCTAGACTAGGACCAAAGACAAGATACCGCCGGTTGAACGATTATTCAGCTTGCTTTTGTAACTAACGTGGTGCTAGTTCGTTCCTTGTGTCAGCCCACCTATAGCTCCACATATTCTACAACTTGATGTGTCTCGTGTTTGCTGCACACGA
Source organism: Miscanthus lutarioriparius (assembly GCA_904845875.1). Lineage (NCBI taxonomy): Eukaryota > Viridiplantae > Streptophyta > Magnoliopsida > Poales > Poaceae > Miscanthus > Miscanthus lutarioriparius. The sequence continues at coordinate 54,914,792 of CAJGYO010000011.1, read as the reverse complement.
TACACTTCATCCATTGTTTGCAGACTTGTTGGTAGATGACCCTCTGTCGAGCAAGGTAAGAACCGGTAAGAACTTGTGTAATAGGTGGAGAGTGAGCGACTTGCTGTAGCTACATCCTAGTAGTTGTAGGGCTTTTATTTCTTCACTTGTCTTCTTGTTGTCTTTGTCTTTGAACCATGCCGTGGACCGACGAAGATAACCAAATTCCACATTCGCCTCGCACAAAGGGCATCATACAACATTTTGAAAGGAAAGTGAAGTTGCACACGGAGGGACTTGATAATGACTTGCGGTGACAAATGACAAACTTGGGCAGTTGAGGCTACGCAGATTGCCGCAAACAACAAGCTTGCAGGTTTGGAGCAGTCCATTGCTAGTGTGGACAAAAGCCTTGTCGCTGCTCTCTTTGAGGCGCTTTTGATGACCTCCACAACAATGATAAAGACCAAAGCATAAAGAAGAAAAGGAGGAAGATCGAGAGGATGGTAGTTATGATGAAGAATACACAGTGATCTTGAACATGATGATCGAGACACTCGTGATCGACGTTGCCTCACGCCACAACCGTAGAGGTATGGGTGGTTGCCATTGACGCGCGAGGATACACAATAATGATGATGCTTTCAAGAAGATTAAATTTAAAATACCTCCTTTTGATGGTAAATATGACCCGATGCATACATTACTTGGGAGATTGTTGTTGATCAAAAGTTTGCATGCCATGAATTTCACGAGAACACACGTGTTAGGGCTGCTACTAGTGAGTTCACAGATTTTGCTTCTGTTTGGTGGATCGAATATGGCAAGAAAAATCCTAATAACATACCTAGAACTTGGGATGCTACCAAACGAGCCATGAGAGCTAGATTTGTTCCATCTTACTATGCCCGTGATATGATAAATAAGTTGCAAGCAATTGAGACAAGGTTCTAAAAGTGTAGAAGAATACTATCAGGAATTACAAACGGGTATGTTGCGTTGTAAATTAGAGGAGGATGAGGAACCTGCTATGGCTAGATTTTTAGGTGGGTTAAATCGGAAATTCAGGATATCCTCGCTTACAAAGAATACAATAACGTAACTAAACTGTTTCATCTTGCTTGTAAAGCTGAGCGGAAGTGCAGGGATGACGTGCTAGCGCAAGGACTAATGTTTTCGCAGGAAAGCTAGTTCATGGCAGCCGCGACGTCTACAACTCCGCTCTACACGTACTCCCTACGCCATCATCTAGTGACAAGACTCGAGCTGCCCCCACCAATTCAAAGAGCGAAGACAGCGCAAAAAGCCGGGTCATGCAGTACTTCATCCGTGGCATCGACAGGTAGAACAAGCAACATACAATGTGTCGGTGCAAGGGATATGGCCATATGATGCGTGATTGCCCAAACAAGCGTGTTATGATTGTCAAAGATGATGGTGAGTGTTCATCGCTAGTGATTTTGATGAAGATACACTTGCATTGCTTGCGGTGACGACTATGCGGTAGTGAGGAACACATAGAAGAACACATTAATGCAGTGTGACGCGGAGCACTATGAGAGCTTGATTGTACAAATGAGTGCTTAGTGCACAAATGGAGAAGGCGGAGCAAAATCAGCGACACACTTTATTCCAAACAAAGTGTGTCATCAAGGAGCGTTCGTGCCGCATGATCATTGATGGAGGTAGCTGCAACAACTTGGCAAGTAGCGACATGGTATGAAGCTCACCTCACCACCAACCACACACCCCATCCCTACTACATCCAATGGCTGAACAACGGTGGTAAGGCAAAGGTAACGAGATCTGGTGCGAATCGATTTTGCCATCGGATCATACAAAGATATTGTTGAATGTGATGTTGTGCCTATGCAAGCTTGCAATATTACGCTAGGTAGACCATGGCAATTTGATAGAGATTCGATGCATCATGGTAGATCAAATCAATATTCGTTTCTATACCATGATCGAAAAATTGTGTTGCATCCTATGTCTCCGAAGCTATTATGCAATCTGATGTTACTAAGGTTTGCAAAAGCAAAGAGCGAGAGTGACAAATCTGTTGTTGATGACAAAGATGAGATAAAATTGAAAGGACGTTGTATGCTTGCTACAAAATCTGATATTAATGAGTTCAATGCATCCACCTCTGTTGCTTATGCTTTGGTATGCAAGGATGCTTTGATTTCATTTGAGGATATGCAACGTTCTTTGCCCCCCTATTCATTGCTAACATTTTGCGAGAGTATTCGATGTGTTTTCCATTGAGATACCGGTATGGGCTGCCACCAATACGAGGATTGAGCACCAAATTGATCTTATCCCTGGAGCATCTTTTGCCAAACCGTCGCCATACAGGACCAATCCGGAGGAAACAAAGGAAATTCAGCGACAAGTGCAAGAACTACTAGACAAAGGTTATGTGCGTGAGTCTCTTAGTCCTTGTCTTTGTTCGAGTGATTTTAGTGCCTAAGAAAGATGGAACATGGCGCATGTGTGTTGATTGTAGGGCTATTAATAATATCACCATTCGATATCGACACCCTATTCCACGATTAGATGATATGCTTGATGAATTGAGTGGTCTTTGTTGTGTTTTCAAAGGTTGATTTGCGTAGTGGGTACCACCAGATTCGTATGAAATTGGGAGATGAATGGAAAAGCGCTTTCAAAACCAAGTTCGGTCTATATGAGTGGTTAGTCATGCCTTTTGGGTTAACTAATGCACCTAGTACTTTCATGAGATTAATGAACGAGGTTTTGCGTGCTTTCATTGGGAAATTTGTTGTCGTCTACTTTGATGATATCTTGATTTATAGCAAATCCATGGATGAACACCTTGATCACTTACGTCTTTGTTTTCAATGCTCTACGTGATGCACGTTTGTTTGGTAACCTTGAGAAGTGCACTTTTCTCGCACCGATCGAGTATCGTTTCTTGGCTATGTTGTCACTCCACGTGGAATTGAGGTTGATAAAGCCAAGGTGGAAGCTATACAAGGATGCTCTGTACCACGACGGTCACACAAGTGCGGAGTTTCCTAGGACTTTCTTTGGTTTCTATCGCGCGTTTTGTGAAGGACTTCAGCACCATTGCTGCACCATTGAATGAGCTTACAAAGAGGGAGTGCCCTTTTCTTGGGGCAAAGCACAAGAGCACGCCTTCCATGTGCTTTGAAAGATAAGTTAACACATGCACCTCTACTCCAACTCCCCGATTTTAATAAGACTTTCGAGCTTGAATGTGATGCGAGTGGAATTGGATTGGGTGGTGTTCTGTTACAAGAAGGAAAACTGTTGCATACTTTAGTGAGAAATTGAGCGGGCCTATTCTTAATTATTCTACATATGATAAGGAATTATATGCTCTAGTGCGGACATTAGAAACATGGCAGCATTATTTGTGGCCCAAAGAATTTGTTATACATTACGATCATGAATCTTTGAAGCATATTCGTAGTCAAGGAAAACTGAATCAGTAGACATGCAAAATGGGTTGAATTTATTGAATCTTTTCCTTATGTTATCAAACACAAGAAAGGGAAGGATAATATCATTGCAGATGCATTGTCTAGGAGATATACTTTCTTTGAATCAACTTGATTACAAGATCTTTGGGTTAGAAACAATTAAAGACCGATATGCTCATGATGCTGATTTTAAAGAAGTGCGGCTGCATTGTAAAGATGGGAAAACGTGGAACAAATTCATCCTCAATGATGGGTTTGTGTTTAGAGCTAACAAGCTATGCATTCCAGCTAGCTCCGTTCGCTTGTTGTTCTTGCCGCAGGAAGCGCATGGAGGTGGCTTGATGGGGCATTTTGGAGCGAAGAAGACGGAGGACATTCTTCTTTGGTCATTTCTTTTGGCCAAAGATGCGACGAGACGTGGAGAGATTTGTTGCTCGCTGCACAACATGTCAAAAGGCTAAGTCCCGGTTGAATCCACACGGTTTGTATATGCCTCTTCCTGTTCCTAGTGCTCCTTGGGAGGATATTTCTATGGATTTTGTGTTGGAATTGCCACGGACTAGGAAAGGGCGAGATAGTGTTTTTGTGGTTGTGGATCGATTCTCTAAAATGGCACATTTCATACCATGTCATAAAACTGATGATGCTACAAATATTGCTGATTTGTTCTTTCGAGAAGTTGTTCGCTTGCATGGTGTGCCAAATACAATTGTTTCGATCGTGATGCTAAATTTCTTAGCCATTTTTGGAGAACTTTATGGGCCAAATTGGGGACTAAGCTTTTATTTTCCACCACTTGTCACCCCCAAACTGATGGTCAAACTGAAGTTGTGAATAGAACTTTGTCTACTATGTTAAGGACTGTTTTAAAGAAGAATATTAAGATGTGGGAAGATTGTTTGCCTCATATTGAGTTTGCTTATAATCGTTCATTGCATTCTACTACGAAGATGTGTCCCTTTGAGATTGTTTATGGCTTGTTACCACGTGCTCCTATTGATTTAATGCCATTGCCAAGTTCTGAAAAGTTGAATTTTGATGCTAAACAACGTTTGAATTGATGCTAAAACTACATGAAACCACTAAAGAAAACATAGAGCGCATGAATGCTAAGTACAAATTTCTTTGGAGATAAAGGTAGAAGGGAATTGATTCTTGAACCTGGAGATTTGGTTTGGTTGCATTTGCGAAAGGATAGGTTTCCTGAATTAAGAAAATCTAAATTGATGCCTAGAGCGGATGGTCCTTTTAAAGTGATGCAACGAATAAATGAGAATGCATATACGCTTGATCTTCCTACAGATTTTGGGGTTAGTTCCACATTTAACATTGCAGATTTGAAGCCTTATTTGGGTGAGGAAGATGAGCTTGAGTCGAGGACGACTCAAATTCAAGAAAGGGAGGATGATGAGGACATCAACACCGATCATACATCCACGCCTCATCCACGCCCGACACCTGCTGGTCCTATTACCCGTGCTCGTGCTCGAACACTTAATCATCAAGTGAGTTCCTTCTTGAGCTCTTGTCCATCCTGTTTAGATCTTGGAGACACATGCACTCTTGTTTTGATTAGGAATCAAGGAGAAGACCGAAAGGGAAAAGGACTCGCGTAGGCCGGATTCGGACTGCAGCACACCTCCAACTTGCAACGGTCGCCACGGTTACATACGGAGTCGGATTGGGGTGATTCTGGACTTGTTGGAAAGCTAATAAAGTCTACTTTCATACGGATCTGACCTCATACTCATACCTACTCAGAAACGGCGTCAACAGTCCAAAAATCACCGAGAGGTCTATTCTGTCCAGGGTGCTGCGCCACCTTAAGTTAGCCCAATGGGCTTGTATCGTTTAGAGTCCAAGAGGGACGCGTCCTAGGGTTGGAGCACGACCCAAACTCTCTTGTGGTCGTCCTCCACACGTCATATACCCTTTAGCCGCCACCAGGAACACTTGGGTTTTGTTTAGATCAAGTTTAGCCTTTGCTACTTGCTTGTAGGTAGCAGCGTCTTTGATCCAAAACCGCCCGTCTCCTTGTCTTGAACCCCACTCATAATAAGATTCAGTTTGAGGCTTTCAATTTCATCTTGCAAATTCAGTGCTTGTTTCCTTGTTCTTGCTAGTTCTTCGATTGCTTGCAGGACGGGAGCCCTAGTGGCTGGTTGTCGCGCTCCACAAGATCGTGACGGCCTTTGGAGGTGGTGTATCGGTTGCTAAGGCGCGGTCTTGGAAGGCTGTAGTCGGGCCGTGAACGTCATCTCCATCCACCAAATCGAGTGATCTCACGCCTCTCATCGAAAGATCGTCCATAAACCCTAGCGGGTTCATATCAGGCTAGGTGGCTGCAATCCAGCTCACTCCGATGGAGGAGTGGCTGAAGGTAAGCCGCCATAGCACGACAGAGGTGGTTGACGCGACGTTGTACCGACGCATCATTAGCAGTGTCCGATACCTGGTGCATACATGGTCGGACTTTGCATTCGCCGTTGGGTATGTGAGCCGATTCATGGAGCGGCCCACGGTGGAGCAGCTACAGGCGGTCAAGCGAGTTATGCGCTGTGCGGGCACCCTCTACTACAACCTGCACTATGCAAGCAACCCTGGCACGACGCACTTTGTCGGCTACTGTGACAGTGACCTTGCGGTGACATTAACACGAGCAAGAGCACAAGCGGCACCATGTTCTTCCTCGACAAATCTCCCGTCAGCTGGCAATCGCTTAAGCAGCGCGTGGTGGCCCTGTCAAGTTGTGAAGTAGAGTACATCGCCGCCACCTCAGCTGCAACTCAAGCTCTATGGCTACCTCGGCTGTTGGGGGAGCTGCTTGGCAAGGATGCCAAAGCTGTGGAGCTCAGGGTGGACAGCAAGTCCGCTTTGGCTTTGGCCAAGAATCCTATCTTCCATGAAAGGAGCAAGCACATTAGGATTTGATATCACTTCATCAGGAGCTGCCTGGAAGATGGGAGCGTGAAGGCCAACCACATCAACACTACTGATCAGCTCGTTGACATTCTCAGCAAGTCCCTTGGGAGAGCAAAGTTCCTGATGGAAAGAATTGGGCTGGTCCAAACCAACTCAGACTGAGCACCAGACTTAGGGGGAGAATTGAAAATATAAGCTTATGTGCTTCTATCTTTGTTGTCTTTAGTTTGTTAGAGCTGATCTCAGCTTCTTATCTTCTAAGCACTTTAGTGGTTGAGTTTGCACTTTAGTTGTTATGCTTTTTCTGTAATCAGTACTGCACTTTTATATACTCCCTCCATCCTAGAAATAAGTTCGTCTTGGACATGATTTAGGATACCAAGGAGTGATTAATTGGAGTCTATTTTTTCCTGTTTGCCCTTATTAAATAGGGTCTTGGGCATCCATTAGACAAGTATCCGTCTCAGTCCTACCGGCTACCGAGGTGCGCATTAGGTGAGTGGGCGTGGGTTCGACTCCCCAATGGTGCGTTTTGGCTATTTTTGCATGGTGCGGGTTAGACTCCTTGCATGCAGCGCCGCTCGCTCAGTCTGTTTTTTGTTCGCAATGGATGTATACGAAGAGTCCGCGGGGATGTATACAAAGCCATACTAGTTAATGGCCGCACTTAATGGCTGCGCTGGCAACGAAGAGACCAGGGCAAAGTCGTCTAATCTCCGGCCGGGGCAATGGAAACGAACTGCTTTGTGAAAACGTTGAACACCCTCAGAACGAACTTATTTGTGGGATGGAGGGAGTATGGAACAACAAGCAGCCATTCCCAATGTTGCCATCTGAAACCAATTCCCAATTCCAATTTGTGGTTCTCTAGTTGTCTAACACTAGGTACATAGCTTTTGCTATGCACCTAGATATACAATATATCTAGATACATATTAAAAGTTGTATCTAGAAAAGCCAAAACGACCTATAAATTAGAACGGAGGAAGTAGTATTGATCCAGCATTTTTTTCTCGAACACGCAGGAGAGCTGTGTATCGTTATATTAAGAAGAAGAAAAAAGGGGTAAGAACCCTTACAACACAACCAAGACACTTAGGTCCCTAAAACATGCGCACCACACACACATAGATCGACTACAAACTCTAACACCAACAAATTAACTTTCAGGAGGCGCTAGGGCAAGGAGGTGAGTAATACCTTGTGCCCTGGCCAAATCCCAAAAGTGTAACTCGTCTATAGCTAGCACCAACGCACGAGGAACACTAGGAGAAGCATCATCAAAGGCACACGTGTTGCGGTGGATCCACAGAGTCCAGGCGCCCAAGATCACAAGGGAATTGAGCCCCTTCCTCAAAATATCAGCAACCTCTTTGGAAATCCTATCCCACCAGTCATCAAAGGACTCATCATTTTGCTGCGGACAGAGATGCTGCAACCCAACATTTCGCAGAAGTGAGAACCCGAATTCTGAGCAAAAACACAAGACGCTAGTGGTTAATGTTTTCAGCAACTTGGACACAATGTGGGCAGTTTGGAGGATGAGGGAGGCCGCACCTTGCAAGTGGATCTGTCGTCCAACACCTGTCCCGAGCGACTAACCACATAAAGAAACAACACTTCCCAGGTGCCCACGACTCCCATATTCTCTCCCAAGGACTGAAGGTGATCATCCCCTGAAGAAGTGCAACATTAGCCGATTTAGTTGAATAATTACCATCACTAGAGAAGCGCCAGGCATGGGAGTCTTCGACCCCGTAGCGACACACTTGAGATGGTGTCCCATAGGCTAAGAACCTTAGAAATAACACCCACCGTTAGTGCCCCTTGAATGTCCGAGAGCCAAGATTGGTCATTGAGAGCTTCATGTTGGGCGTGTTTGGTTTCCTGGCCTATTTCTAGCCTGGCTAGTTTCCAAGCCTGGACAGCTTTAGCCTGTCCCCAGCAAGCCAATCCCTAGTTGTTTGGTTGCCTGTATTGTCTAAGCCTGGCTAGCGCAGGGCGTGTTTGGTTGCCTGGTATGCATTGCATAGAGTCACCTCTTCTTCGAATGGGTAAGTGTACCCCCTTTGAGGTATTTCATCGAAAAGATGGTGGGCATCCGAGCAGCTGGACGAGCACGGCAAGAGCACGACAGCACCGCAGCATCGGCGCACGTGGAGAAGCAGACGGGAGAGAGCAGTAGGAGGCCGCGCACTTGTCGTCCGCATCCATGTTCGTCCAGACCGGGAGGAGGAGCACCGGCGGGGAGGAGGAGTAGAGGATCTCCGGCGGGGAGGAGGAGTAGAGGGCCACCGGTGGCGCGGAAGGAGGCGGCAGAAGAAGGTGGTGCGGACGGAGGCAGTGAGGAGACTTCGAACCGGTGCTTAGCCAAGCCTAGCTCCCAAAGAATGGCCGGCTCCTGCGTTTTTCTGGAGCCTGGCTTAGGGGTGGTCGTTGGCTTCCTAGAGCCTAGCTTCAGGCTCTAAACACGCAACCAAGCAGCCCAAAGGAAGAAAAAACACCCAAACCACCTTTGGGCCTGGTTGGGGTTAGCCACCCAACCAAACCCTCCTTGCACCATTTCCAACATGAGAGATAATTGCAATAGAGAAGAAAGCCTGAATATATTTTTATGAACATGAATCTGAAAAACACCCCAAGGACGTGTGGGATCCACCTTTTGAAGCCACAACCACCTCAAACTAAGAGCACAACCAAGAGTCTGCAGCTTGGAGATGCCAAGCCCTCCAAGCTCTGCACACCTTCGGCCAAGCCACTAAGCAATGGTCGCCTTTTGCATCCTTTCTTCCTCGCCACAGAAAACTTCTTCTAATTTTGTCAATAGCCTTGATAGCACATGTTGTACCAAAATTCGCCGTCCTTCCTTAGTCAACAAATCCGCCTTCCATCCTTTCAAACGGTCAGCGATCCGATCAATCTGATTTTTGGATAATTTCTTCAAGGAGAGTGGTACTCCGAGATATTTGCAAGGAAATTCTAGTGTTCATGTAAAATGTTAAGTCCATCTCTGTGCACTGTATGGGGAAGCCATTACTTTTTTGCACATTTGTTTTCAATCTTGAAGCTTCACCAAACAAGTTGAACAAATCAAGAGAGAGATCAATATCACTGGCAATGGGTCGAAGGAAACTCACCACATCATCCGCATACATGGAGATTCTACGTTGAATTGCCTGAGAAATAAGGGCTGCAACAAGGCTGCCTCAGATGCCTTAGAGAAAATGTGGGTCAACATATCCTTGACTAGAATGAAGAGCATCGGCGAGAGGGGTCGCCTTGTCTCACTGATATAGGCAGTGTTATGAAATCTATGGCTCCAAACAGCTGAGATTGCTATCATGATGTCTTCCTTAATGAGAGGCCAACAAACCTGACAGAAACGCCCTGTGAACCCGTCCAAACCAGGGGCTTTGTCCGAGGGTAGTGCTGAAATTGTTCTCCAAACTTCCTCTTCGGACAAGGGAGCATCCAAACAAGAGAGATCAAAAGCTGGAATGTTAAGCTCATCAAGATTAATTGAGAACTCTCGGTCTGTACTGGAACCAAGCAATCCCTGATAAAAATCAGCAACAGCCGTTTCTTTATCTTCATGATTAGTTAGCACTTGATCGCCCTTGACAAGCTTGGCTATGATGTTTTTCTGCTTCCGATGACGAGCATGGAGGTGGAAAAGCATTGTATTAACATCGCCCTCTTTAAGCCTTGAAACGCGGGAGCGACTCCGCGTGATTGTTCTCTTCAGAGAAGAAAGGGCCAGAGTATGCTTCTTGAGTTGATTTTTAAGCCAAACTTCAGCATTCAGCAATACTCTAACATCCTGTGCTATTTCCAGCTGATGGAGAATCTCTCTGGCCAAAGCAAGTTGAGAGTCAATATGTCCTACCTTTCTTTGGCTCCAGCCTTGCAATCTAGAACTGTTGGCTTTCAACTTTCTTGCCAAAGTATCGAAGGGACATGAAATGTGCTGAACCGACTGCTAGGCTGCCTCCGAGGAGCAAAATACTGTCCAGCCGTACCAAAGTAGGAGAGTCCTGGCGATTCGACCAAGTGAATTTGTGAGCACGCAGAGGCAGTTCCTTTAAAGCAACGTCATTGATCAACCTTCAAAATCTCCCCCTCATAGCACGGTCTATATTACTGTTATTCTTGTCCTCTAACATGTATATCAAATTAAAATCTCCAAATACAACCCAAGGACCTTGGCAGGCCACCTGAACGTCCCTTAGCTCCTGAAGGAAGAGGATCTTGTTGTCATTTCCTTGCAGACCATAGACGCAAGTAAGCCACCAATCATGGCCACCAATCATTTTCTTGTGCATCGCACAGGGCCAAGACCATGGCGCCAAGCCATGCTCCTTCCGCTAGCAGCTCAATGAAGTTGTCCAAATCTCAACCAAGGGATGAAAGCAACAGCTGCCGGGAAACAGCAGCCATCTTTGTCTCTTGTAAGCACACAATATCAGCTCGAATGGAATCAACAAAATCCCAAACAGAATCTTGACGGGCGGAGTTTAAACCCCTCACATTCCAAGAGAGTATTTTGGATGGAATCGTCAGAAAAAAAACAATCATACACGACCTGACAAAAAGAAAAACCAGCCCTGAAAATCAGGACACTAGGGCCTCCGAATCAGGTAGAGACCAACCGAAAAAGGCAGCCAAAGCTTGGATGTGATCTGCATTGAGTGGCTGTGAATTTTTTTTGGCCTATTTATCCAAGCTTTGCTGATCAATACCCTCCTCATCTTCAGTAATTTGCAAAGCTCGTAACACCTTTTTCTTTGTTCTTGTCTGGTCCCGAACAGCTGGCATCTCTACTCCAACACCGGCCAAGCGACGGCTACGACTCGGAGGAGCGTAAGATGCAACAGCTCTTGACTTCCTCCTTAAGTTGCCTGGAGCTGGCAAAATTTTGCAAGTTTTCTTAGACAAATTCTCCACAAAAAGCTTAGCATTGGAACAAAAAGGGGTCTGCCATAGGCCTAGGCGATTGAACACGAGAAGGCGAGGAAATAATCCTCCGACGTCGTCTAGGGTAGACCATGGACTTGGAGAAGCGCCTCAGATGTCTGGCATAACGATCAGGTTCAGGTACCGGAGGGTGACGGACAGCAGAAGCAAGCTCGTGGTTCTGATCAACTTCAAGTGGGCGGGAAGATTCCATCATCGAAGGATCAACAGCAACACTAGTCCCAGCAACCTCCGGGAGCAGGGAAGGCAAACTAGGATCCAGCCTGGCAGGTGGACCACCATGGCCCAGTGCACCCACCCAAGTGGGGCTTCATCAGTAGCAGGAACATCCTTGGTAGCAGGAGGATCTCCATCGCTTGGTGAGACGCAATCAGTGCAGGCAGCAGACGCATGGGACCCCGACTCGATGGACCAGCATCAAGCATGGGAGGGGACATCTGCCGCCCCCTCATCAATGACTCCCACGCGCACCGGACCGTTATGGGTCAACGAGGGCTCATGGGGAGCCGCATCTAGCCCCAAGTCCTCGCCGAGGCACGTGTCCGCTGAGCGAGGGCCCAACCGAGAAAGGACCGGTGCTCGATGCCTGCTGCCGAAATTGGAGGTAGGGGCCTGTGACGAACGGGTAGGAGATGGAGCCCGCCGGCAGCGCTGATTGCCGCTACCACTGTCATCAACTTCTGGAGGCGGAGGTGGCGAAGGATCAGCCGACGAAGGGCTGGTCATGACCGAACACTTGATCTCGATCTGGTAGGACAAGGGTGATTGCCGCTGTCTCCATCGCCCCCACGTGGACCGAGGGTTGAGGTTCTTCAATCAGGAGCTCCATAGACTTCGTGATGAGATCTGGCTGCGTGTATGAGGCCATCAGGCGGAAGATGTCCCTCTGATTGATCATGTCTGGATGAGTTTCACGGACGAAGAATTCATCAAGAAGCAACTCCGTCGTCGCCAGCTCCCAAGCATGCGCAGGAATGCCGTTGATCGTGACCTCAACAGCGCGTGCGAGGATCGAGCCGGAGGAGCTGTAGAACCGAGACCAGCACCTAAAGGGAAGTCTGAGCGGAGCAGAGGCGAAAGGTTGCCCATCGTTGTAGGCTCGAACTGCTATCGCCTCATCTTGGAGTAAGAGAATGAAACTCGCTGGAGAGTTGCGTCGAAAGACCAATTAGGCTTCAGCCAAATTGAACCTCAGGGCGATTGCCGTCATGAGGAGCTCGACGGTGACACCAGAGCACTCACCCACAATCGTGACAATGAGGCCTCGTCAGCTTGCTCTCCTTTACAACCAAGCTGGACGAACGGGCCATGAAGCATCGCGATATTCGGCGCACGTTGTCTTCAACCAGAGCATCGATGTCGCCAGATACCGAAGGAGATGACGAACAAATCATACTGGTAGAACCGGGCAGAGAAGGGGAGGGAACAGCTTGCCGGCTCGAACACTGCCGACGCATTCGTTTATGCTTCCTCCTGCCGCGGCCAGCCTGATACCGAAGGAGATGGCGAACCAGACCTAGAGTCATCATTGGCAGAACCGGGCAGGGAAGGGGAGGGAATAGCTTGCCCGCCCAAACGCTGTCGCCGTGTTTGGTGATGCTTCCTCCTGCCCTGGCCGCTAGATGCCTTGCCCATCACCAGCTACCTGATCAGGCACGGCACTGTTGCCATCGACCGGCTTCGCGGATGGCAGCACCGCAGTTGTCTATGTTCAACCTGGCACAAGACCATTCCCAATGACAGTCGGGAGGCGACGGTCTGCGCGACAGCTGTCTTGCGTGGGCACCTGGCGGAGCGATGCCCAAGCGCTGAACAAAGGAAACAGCATGTACGGCTCTGGCACACAGCAGCACGGTGAGACGAGGACAAGCAGTTAAGGCACTGACCTCGATCCTCTGGGACAGGACGATAAGGCTGTCGCGGAGGGCGGAGACGCCTCCGGCGGGCTTGACGGGACTCAACCACTTCCCAACTGTTGTTGTCGAGTGCAACCTGGGTCAAGTGACAAGGCTCAGGGCGCACAACCTCCTTCGGTGGCAGCGTTTGGCCTGTCGGTGAAGATACAGGTCTGGCAGTGGCAGTTACACGAGCAGCCAGAACATCACCATCATGATAGCTCGGCAGAGAAGACTGGGAACAAGCAGCACCAGAGGAAGGGGCTGGGCTGGAATCACGCCAACGCTGAGCCTTGGAGCGGCCAGGCAGAGATGGAGAAGACGCTGAGCCTCCTGCCTCTCCACGGAGGGGACGCAACCATGATGATGGCGGCGGGCTCCGCGGCGGATGCCGGCGTGGGGCTCTTGGAGGTGGGAATGCCGAGAGGTGGAGGGACGGGAGGCATAGTGGCCTAGCTTGGTAATTCTCCCTGAGTAATTTACCGCACATACTCATTGTATTGATCCATCGTCACTTCATTTGTCACGAGCTAATAATTAGTACTAGTACGAGGAAAACAATGATTTACCAAATTTGAGAAATGGACTCATGATGCGTCATCTCATCTAGAATGGAGTGATTTATTAAACCAAACATTCTATTGACTTCAAATTGCTCTGGATGGTTATGGATGGTTATTTTAGGTACATTTTGTGGCAACAAAGGAAGCATTGTCAATGCATTTCATGAAGTGTGGTACTGTGCTGAAGGTTAACATTTTGACAGATACGATTACTGGCCACCCTAAAGGGTACAGTCTTTGAGCTTCATTTACCTCTGCCATCTTTAAGCATTCTTCAGTTGTTAATGCTTCTGAATGTTCTTTGTAGGGCTGCATATATTACATTTGCTGACAGGAAATCTATTGGGAAGGCCGTATCTTTGAGTGGGACATCGTTTCTAACCAGACTGCTCACTGTATGGCTCCTGCCCTTTTTATCGTTGGCTGAACTGTAATTTTCTATGAAGTCCTTAGGGAATGATGACATCGATTGCCTTCATTTTTAAAATTTTCCTTTTCTGTATGTTTCCTATCCTGAAAGTAGTAAATTTTGGAGTCACATGTCAGACATGTATGTAACTTTTTCACGAAAACAAAGCTGTCACACATAAGAGTTCACTGCAATTTTGGACCACACTAGCTCCACTACAAATCTTAGCAATAAAGTATAGCTTGTGCCGATACACTTCTAGGCTCAGTTGCTGATTCTTCCCCTTATATCATCTTTCTCAGGTAATGCCTAAAGCAAACGCACCTCCAGGATTTCTGGCGTCTGTTCAACAGGCTGTGAGCCCTCCGCAGGCATGGAAGTCGCCACTATTCCTAAAAGTGTCGACCCCAAAGCAGACCTCTGGTTATCACCTTCAGTGGAAACGCCACCAGTCTGGGTTGGAGAAATCTGCTGCCTGGTGCGCCAACTGAGTATAAAAAAATGCGGATGAGAGGAAATCACACTGCTGTATGTGTCTGTTAAGTGTCGATGCACACAGCTTCACTCGTGGGTGACCATGGTTTATTAACAGACCAAAGAAAAAAATGTTATCTTGGCATCCGTTAATCTTCCTTGCAGATGAGAAATTGTAGGGTTCATCCACAGCAAGATTCAGAATTTATGGGATGAGATGAGATGAGAATATGAGATAATTTTTTCTCTCAACCAAAACTAAAGCTAATGAAAGTTATTCTTTTTTGTAAAGGACTAGCAACCATGACCGTGCGTTGCATGGAACCCACTACATATTAAAATCAGCTCTGTATCATCGTTGAATGAGTTTTAATTTGCATGGGACGAGTCATGAATCCGTATCACATATGGGATCCAGAGAGAGCATGCTATGTTTACAGCAGCGGGCCCAAGGAACGCTTGAGTTACACTTGGTGCATGGGACGAGTCATGAATCCGTATCACATATGGGATCCAGAGAGAGCATGCTATGTTTACAGCAGCGGGCCCAAGGAACGCTTGAGTTACACTTGGTACACTTTTGAATAGTGCCAAAGTTGCATATAAGTTGGTATATGAAAACTGTTTAAGTGAAGTCCCAAAGTTTGAACTCTATAACTGCCTTTCAACAAAATTTGGTAGACAAATAGTACTAAATTCATCTTTCAAATCAGATATAAATGTATTTGACTTAAAATCATGGCCCAACATTAATACAAGGTTAAAGTACAGACTTTGTACTACAAAGTTTATATTGGAACAATTTCAAGTGTTTGGCAAAATTTCAAACCACAAGGACCCAAAGTACCTGTGACATCTCTGGTGTTACGATTATGTTTAGCATCGCGATTTAGGTCTAAGTAAAATTTTCGAAACGAGTTTCTCAGGTTTTTTATTTAAAACGTACTTGATGTGATAAGTGAATCCTGTGTGACTTAATTTTGTGGACTCGAATCAACGTCCAAGTCAAATTACTCAGTGTGTAAAGATATTCAGAAATGTCGAATGACAATTCTAGCCAATAGATAGCGAACGGTTTATTTTATTAGATTAAGTATGAAAAGCAACTTTTATAAATAAAATAAAATACATTAATAAATAGAACGATATATATATAGCCTTGGTCTAGTGACATGCTTAAGTATAGGCTCGTTTTAGTCCCTATGATAAGTTGGTAACGTACCCGCGACAGCTGCCCGTCTGGCCGCTTCATAAATTTACATGGTTGGTGTGAAACACGTTACAGACGTGAGATAGCGCAGCAGCTTAGCAGTCTTCATTTACTTTTCCTGGCGCGGCGTACAACGTACTCGTTGCATGGCATTTATTCGCCGTCACGTCTCGCGTCGTGGCTCTGCATTGCTCTGCACCCCGACGTGTCCGTTTGCCTACGCCCCTGTCCTTCTCTCACTCGTTTGCGTCGCGTCCAATATTTTTATGTGAGCGCTAGTCGCACCGAGCATTCAAGCAGCAGCAGGTCCTTTTTCTTTTCCCCGCTCTCTCTTGCGCGCCTACTTTTCAATGCCTGCCTTGCTTGTCTCTGCGGCCGCGGTCTTGTCTGTGCCAACCGACACGCCCCGCCGCCACGCTTGCCACGCGGCGCCTACCCCATGCCCGTGCTTCTCGCCGCGCCGTGGCGCCGCGCGTTTGCCGCCACACACCGTGCACTCTCTTTCTCTCCCTTCTTTTTCTATAGCCGAGAGGAGGCGTCCCAGCTCCAGCCCGCAGTAGTCGCAGTGCCTCGTCATGGCCGTTGTCGGTCGGACTGCTCTGACTTCATCTGGTGAGCTCGCTCTCAGCTCCTGGCTATCCCTCTCGTGTCTGCCTTTTCTTTGCCTCCGGCCGCTACTCTCTCTCTACTTGCTTCCGCCTCTGGAGGCCATAGTCGCCGCTACCACGCCTCGGGCCGTATTTAGACCTACAACTTCCCGCGCTATTCTCTCCGGCGGCGCCGCACCATCGCGATGTGCGTGCCCGCCGACGCCCTGCCGCCGCTTCTTCCGCGCTATCTCCCCGGAACCGTTGCGTCCCCACAGCTCCGCAACCTCAGCGCCATCACTGCCACTGCCGTCGCACCACGCCATCTGGTGCTGGCCCTTCCCCGCTCAAGCGCACGCGTACCCCGATCCCGCGATGGGCCCGCTGCTCCTTGGCCGTGCCCGTGCCCGCAGCGTTGCCCTGCTGCTCCACGGTGCCTCCTCCGCCGTCATCCGCACTGGGAGCAACCGCCTGGCAGCTGGCCGACCACAGCTGCTCGCCTCCCGCTGCTGGCCTCGACGAGTCGGCGCACGCCATGCCCACCGGTGCCGAGGAGCTTGCTTCGCCAGCCGCCATACCCCGCAGCCACCCCGATGCGCCGTGGTCGCCACCGCCCGGTCACGCACTCTGTCTGCGCGTGTCTCCACCTCGCTCCAAGCGCTGCTCCGTCCGAGTCCCCACCACCGTACGCGCAGCGCACCCATGCCCTCCCTGCCGTGCACCACGTCCCCGCTCCTCCACGAAGCGCCGCTTCTTCCACGCTTCTTTTCCGCTTACAGGCCAGCCATTGTTGGGCGACCTAACTTAGCTGTAGGCTATCGTCGGTCCTCGGGGCGCCTCGGCGCGTGGCGCTGCGGGTCCCCGTCTTGCTTCGGCCGGTGGGTTGTTGTCCGCCAGCGTGCCTTCCTCGGTCCCACCACGCCATTGCCGCCACCGTCGGCCAGCGCTCTGCTTTTGCCAAAATGATAGACTCATAGGTTTACAAATAGGGTCTTAGTTGATTTAGAGAATGTATAGGGACCTCATCGTATAAGTATCACCGCTGCGATGCCTCGCCGCGCAGTGCCGGGCTTTGTGGGCCACGCCATCCCACGATGGGCTTACCCTTTCATGTTTGGGCTACTACTGGGGCTGAGTCTCGCTCGCCGTCCGCATGGGCCACCAACATCCTCGGTGGCCTCGCGCGCGCCCTGCCCATGCCTGGGCCGTTCGCCCCGCGTTGGGCCTCCGCGTGCTCCCGCTTAGGGCGGCTGTTGCTTTCGCTTGGCACTGTGGTGGGCCCTCTGACGCTACCTCACTGGCCCTTTGTCACAAGACACATATGGGCCCACTGGCTACTTTCCTTGCACCTGGACCAGTGAGCGGACATTGGGTCGAGTTGGTGCTTGCTGGTCCATTTAGTTTCGAAACAATTATTAATTTAGTTTCAGAAATAAACTTGTAAAATCAATATAAAATTGTGTAGATGTCCAAAAATGGTGAAACCAATTTTGTTAAGTTTCTAAAATCATGATCTATCTACTAGTATATTTTGTTCACATAGTTTGATAATATTCTTGGAATCTATATAATTAATTTGGGATACTTGATATTGTAAAAATGTGAACTTGTAGGAATTTCTGTGATAAATCGGCGATAGTGTTAGCTCTAAAAATTGTACAGTAAATTACTAATATTATTAGCTGCTCACTGTAATTTTTGTAGCTCCAGAATAATTAGTTTGCTAGGTAAGTAATAATGCCCTATTTTGAATAATGATTAAATCGATAGAATGAAATAAAGAAACAACTTGGGTTGTATAACTAAAACAATTGTTGGGAAATAACGCCTTATTCGACAACATAGATACGTAGACCAGCGTTAGAGCTATCTCGTTAGCTTATAAGGCGTGATCGGATTTCTAAGCATTTCGGCTGTCGTTGATTATTTACATCTATGTATTTGCATCAATACATATCATATAGGTACGATGATGGATTAACGGATCAATGGAAGGATGATTGGGAATCCGAAGATGGCGTAATGGTACTCTCTCCTAGAGATGATGCAATGTGTTTTCTATTCAGTTGATGGTGGATGATCTGAAAATGCAAATACTAACTTTTGGTTATATTTTACCCAGACAAGCCCCGGTGCATAACCTCTACTTTTCTGCACTTTAAATTATATTTGTGCATTAAGTTTTAAGGAGTTGAATGAAACCCACTTGCATATATATATCTTTATCCTATGAGTCTTACTAGTTTGGCAAGATCGTGTAGATTGCTATGCTACAGGACTCCGATAGAAGTCGAGTGATTGCCTGTCACTCGCGAGAGATAGGAAATATATAACTGTATTATTATCACTTGGAAAATATAAATGGTGGAAAGGAAAATTGTGACTGGGTAGGGATATGGTTTGGATATTGATGGGTGTAAGAAGTTGTGTCCTGCGGCCACGGGGCATAGCTTGGTTGCACTGCTTTCCCTGTCTGTGTCGGTTAAGGACCGACCGTTGCATAAGACTCTAGGCAAGTCACAGACTTATTATCCTGAGCACATACTTGGGTATGGGCGCTTGGAAGACTTGTTACTCTTTTATCATGGGTTCCGGCTCTTTTCGGACCGACTGTCATGGTGGTTTTTGGGTTAGGAGGTCCTTGCACCGCACTGAGTCCGGGACTTAGGGGCGGGGGCTTGGAGTCCTAGTTTGGACGGGGACCTGGACCCCGTGACAGGAGGGTAGTGGGTTGGTCCTGCTTGTGCCTTGGATACAAGCGGGACGTGTGTTTTTGGGGTACCCAGCTGGGGGCATTGATTCACGAATTGTCGGGCAATCCGGTACAGCTTATCTACGGCCTAGCACCGTAGTAAGAACTAAAAGAGGAAAGGTGAAGAAATGGAAATCTGATTGCTTACCATCTGCTTGAAAGTAGC
This sequence comes from Miscanthus lutarioriparius, assembly GCA_904845875.1. Classification (NCBI taxonomy): domain Eukaryota; kingdom Viridiplantae; phylum Streptophyta; class Magnoliopsida; order Poales; family Poaceae; genus Miscanthus; species Miscanthus lutarioriparius. The sequence continues at coordinate 54,895,391 of CAJGYO010000011.1, read as the reverse complement.
ACAGGTGCTTACGTAGAATGGTTAGTTAATGAACTAATGCACTGCTAATGAAAATCGAATATAAGGACACACTTTTAGTAATGCTCCTACAGATGCAATAAACCCACAAGCCAGATAGCCTTGCATATCCTTGGAGTATTTTCCTTCCTCCTGTCGGGTAAGTCTTGCTGAGTACAATTGAGTACTCAGGATTTTATTTCCCCCTATTGCAGGTAGCAGGTGGAGGCTAGAGCTGACCCTTGTGTGTGGATTCCTCCTGGTGGGCTCAGAGAGGATTTCCTTAACGCTACGATCCTAGTTTTCATTTATAACTCTCACTAAATGTTTTTCTAAATAAAAGTTCTATAACCTATTGTCATAGTTTATATATCAATGTTTCATCATGTCATGACTAGATATTTATTTCCGCTGTAATTCTGATAACATGTTATATTTTGCTGTTAACTTAAATTATTCATAACTCTGATAATATGATTACATTCCGCTATTAAATAATAAATGTTATACTCTGATGTTACATGTAAAGTGATGTAAGAAATGGTTAATAATGATGTAAGCTTTATTCTCTCATTTGTGATCCTGATAGAAAAATGTGGATTTTTGGGTTCTCCCTTGGGGTGTGCCCGACGGAACCGAGTAATTTAGTGTTCTCCCTTGGGTACTTAGTGTCTAATGGAAGACGAGCACTCCTAGGATGCATTAGATTAGGCGGTTCTGCCACTGTACCATACTTGGTATTTAGGCCATCACCATATGCATGGACATACACAATGCATAGATGCTACACATTGAGCATGGAATGCATAACCATATGATGTATGCTCAAGATTGGTGTCATTTGCTACATATGAAACATAGAATGCATATACGTTACAACATATGATGCATGCTCATGACCAGGTGGGTCAAGTGGAAGCTTATTTTGGTCCGTTTGGAGACAATATTAATCTCGGCGCGAGATAGGTGCACAGTTTGCGCCGAATGTACCATAAGCTCGGAAATTATTTTGGGCGCACCTGATGGAACTCCTAAGTGACGTGGGTCAAGTGGAATCTCATTTTGGTCTGTTTGGAGACAGTGTTAATCTCAACGCAAGATAGGTGCACAGTTTGTGCTGAACGTAATATAGGCTCAAAAATCATTTTTGGCGCACCCGATGGAACTCCTATGTGACGTGGGTCAAGTGGAAGCTTGTTACGGTTCGTTTGGAAATAGTGTTAATCTTGACGCAAGATAGGTGCACGGTTTACGTTAAACGTACCATAGGATCAAAAATCGTTTTGGGCGCACCTGATGGAACTCCTAGGCGACGTGGATCAACTGGAATATGGTTTCGGTCCGTTTAGGGACGATGTTAGTGTCTATGCGAGATAGGTGAACGGTTTGCGCTAAACATACTGTAGGCTTGAAAATCCTTTTGGGCGCACCTATGGAACTTCTAGGTGACGTGGGTCAAGTGGAAGCTCATTTCAGTCCGTTTGAAGACAATGTTGATTTCAGCACAAGATAGGTGCACGGTTTGCGTCAAATGTGCCATAAGCTCGGAGTCATTTTGAGCGCACCCGATGGAACTCCTAAGTGACGTGGGTCAAGTGAAAGCTCGTTTCGGTTCATTTATAGATAGTGTTAATCTTGACGCAAGATAGTCGCACAGTTTACGTTAAACGTACCATAGGATTAAAAATAGTTTTGGGCGCACCCGATGGAACTCCAAGGTGACGTGGGTCAAGTGGTATCTTGTTTCGGTCCATTTGGAGACAGTGTTAGTGTCAGTGCAGTAGGTGCACGGTGTGCGCCGAATGTATCATAGACTCGAAAATCATTTTGGGCGCACCCATAGAACTTCTAGGTGACGTGGGTCAAGTGGAAGATCGGTGCATGGTTTGTGCCGAACATATTATAACCTCAGAAATTAGTTTGGACCCACCCTATGGAACTCCTAGGTGATGTGGGTCAAGTGGAAGCTTGTTTCGGTCCGTTTGGAGAGAGTGTTAATCTCACAAAAGATAGGTGCACGGTTTGCATCGAACATACCATAGGCTCAAAAATCATTTTGGGCACACCAGATGCAACTTCTTGAAGACATGAGTCAAGTGGAAGCTCATTTCGTTTTGTTAGGAGATAGTGTTAATCTCGACACAAGATAGGTGCCTGGTTTGCGCCGAACATACCATAGGCTTGGAAATCATTTTGGACACAAGACATGAGTCAAGTGGAAGGTACATGATGAGTTCCTATATGACAAAGCTTGAATTCCCACCAGGGTCATACATTTTTTAGGCTAGGAAAACTTCCACATATATGATGCTTGTTTTGCATTGAGTTTTGTCAAGCTTTGATGACCCTTATGAGAGATTTGTCATGCTCTTAAAATCAAGGTAACGTACACACCACCCACATATGCCCTACTCCTACACTGGGAGTAGGCGCAAAACATGCCTTCCATCTAGATCCACTAAAAAATGTTATACTCCTACATTGGGAGTGAACATAAAAACATGCTTGTTAGGTTTTCCATCCACCAAATAAATGCTCCAAGTTCTTGTTGATATCTCTCTCAAAGTTCTGTTGCAAAAAAGAGACATGGGGCTATGTAAAAGTTATTCATAAAAAAGAGGAAAAAAAGTGTTGAGAAAAAATGGACAAGTGTCCGAGATATTTAAAACAATGGGTATTTAGATGCCCGCCTAAAAAAATGAATAAGATAGCCCCTGCTCTCTTACAAAAATATTTCCAAGTTTTAAAAAGAGAGATATGTTTTCAAGGAGCAAAGTAGAATTAGGTTAGCCACCATATATATCCACCTCATATATCCACACACATGCACATCTTGATTTGATTGTATGACTCATTTCTCTTTGGATCCATTGTTTGACTTTACAACATATGCATTGCAAGTATGCTTTAGCTTTCTCCCTACCTATGAACTCCACATAAGCCTTAGTGGTAGGAAGAGAAAAAGGCAGAACAAGTTATGCCTTGGTGAGTATCCACAAATACCACATATATTGAGAGACTTGAGAGAACCATACAATGGAATCTCTGAGTTTTATTTTAAAAACTTACGAAAACTCCGGAACAATGGTGGAACAAAGAACTTGAGACATAGTGATTGACTTGATTGTTCTGTCTTTCAATTGCTAAAGACCCAAGTGAAGGCTAAAAAGCCCCATGGTTGAAGGTAATATGGGTAAGTTTAAAAGTCAAATCAGTTTATTCTAATCCAGAGGAGAATTTTTGATAGAACGCATGTGTACTTTTGAGGTGTGAAAGCATTGTAGCAACTCCTGATCCATTGCTGAGTTTAGCTTTGCTCAGGTACGAGCAAAGGTTAAGTGTGGGGGAGCTTGTTTATGATCGTTAACATCAATCATACACTATCAACATAACTTGTATAAATGCATAAAAATGATCACCAATATAGGTTTAGGGGTTTAAACTGACAAATTCCATGAGTTTTGGTGAATCTGTGTTTTCAGCAAGGTTTATTCAGAAAACCATCAAGGTGGACCTATTCGTCAAAGTAAATCGCTTAACCGCGGCATAAACAATACCAGAAGGTTCTAGAGGACACCACACCGAAGAACATCGCGAGGGGCTGCTAAGTGGGGCCAACCGGCTTGTGGGACCCATAGCTCAGTGTCTCCTTTGAATGTTGGTTCTTCACCACTTCCTAGATTGCATCTACGTTGTCCTTTCAAGTCAGTTTGATCCGAGGGCTCAGAATTGATATTCTGGCCTATATATACCAGCCCATGCACCCCTCCCTAGAGCCATCCTGAAACCCTAATTCATATCCTCATCTCAGGATCAGGGCATCGCATTCAAGAGAGATTAGTCCTCTAGTTAGGATCTATTCTTTGTACACTAATAGAGAGAGAGTAAGGGAAGAGTTTGGGGGAAGTACTGGCCTGTCGGTGCTATCTCTATGGCTTGTACTTTGGCAGATCTAGGCTTCTCCATGTCTACATTTGAGATACCTCTAGTAATTGATTTATGTTTAAAGTAAGTTTTGTGCTCTTTTGTTCACGGGTTCATAGTTCTTTTGAGTGCTCTAGTCCTTAGTAGATCTCTAGATTAGAGTAGTAATCGTTAGCATAAGCGTGGTTCTTAGGCTATCAGCTACCTGTGTTTGCTCCTTGTTTCTTCGTTGTGTGGTAGCAGCGGGAGGTGACAGCCCCGTCTATCCTTTGTTGTCCACACCAAATTGAGCAGGTTCTTAAATTAGTAGGACCGTAGTCTTGTCAGTAGAGTTATCTATTAGCGGTGCTTTACCGTCTAAGCGGCGTCCCGAAGTAAACACTAGAATCATAAGCCTTGCTTTGCATAGTGTCATAACCATAGGAATCCTCTCTACTCATACCTTAAACCTTGATAGCTATCGCTAGACAAACTAGTTGTTAGACAACACACACACGTTTCCTCGTGGATACGATACTCGATAATACTCCAGGTGAAAACTACTTCGATACCCGTGCGCTTGCGGATTTTGTCTCTGTGTGTTACCACAGGCGTCAACAAGTTTTCTAGTGCTGTTGTTGGGGAAACGATTGCTGTGATTTCATCGAACTAGGTTTGTCCTTGTATCTTTTATTTTATTTATCTTTAAGCATGGATAACATCACACCTATCAATCAATTCACTGCTCCCACGGGCGCACAACTAGAGCCAAAGGAGTCTTTGAAACCTATCCTTACATCTGGCTATGAGTTGTGTCCATCTTTAATAAATTTGGTCCAGGAACAATCATTCTCAGGAGAAGGTGATGAAAACCCATATACCCACCTACGAGAGTTTGAGCAAACCTGTGCATGCTTGCATATCGCAGGCATGTCACATGAAACTTTAAAGTGGAAGCTATTTCCGTTCTCTTTGATGGGAAGAGCTAAACACTGGTATACCTAAACCGTAGGGAGTGTACAAGGAGATTAGGAAGCTCTATGCTCTAGCTTTTGCTTATCTTTCTTTCCCATCTCTGGAGTGGTTAGCCTTCGAATAGAAGTTCTATCTTTTAAACAGAAAGAAAAAGAATCTCTTGGTGCGGCATGGGCACGTTTTAATGACCTAGTCCATTCTAGCCCTGACCTTGCCATTCAAGACCCTATGCTTTTACAACACTTTTATATGGGTCTTAGTGGGGATACCGCATAGTTTCTTGATACATCTTTCTGGAGGTGCTTTCTTACATTGCTCTGCTAGTGAAGGGAGAAAAATCCTTGATAACACCCCCTACACTAGCAATCATGACGATGGCCTAGAAGACATAGTTGAGAAAACTCCTGAGGAAGAACCTGTGATAGTTGAGCCTAAGCCTTTAGCTACTCTACTTGAAGCCTCAATTGTCCTCCAAGTTTCCTAACCACGAAAGGAGGAAGAAATTCCGCCATTGGAAAATATGTTTGAATTCGAGGAAGATCTTTTTTATGACTTTGGAAACACCTTGAATTATTATGCAATAAGGAAATCTTTGGCACCATCAGCACCTAACCAGCATCTTCCTGACCCAGCCGAAGAGAAGTTCCTTAAAAAGGCTGTGAATGAGTTGATAACAATTGTAAGCAATGAGTGGTTGGGAGAATCCAAACTTTCTCCTGAAGTTATTCGTTTAGATTCTCCCTCTACCTCCTTCCTAGAAATATGCAATTAACTCCAACAGCCAAACTCTTAAAAAGTCTCTTAGGGCAAATCCTTCCTAGTGAAGGAATTTTTCACCTCATCCCTATCAAAATAGACGAAACCAAGGTGTATCTTAGTTTTTATGTTTTCAATATTTGGGAGTTTGACCTTTTGATAGGGCATCCAATAGAGACTCCTCCATGAAGGAAGAAAGGGGAGTATAAATGTAAGTCTCGAGAAAAGCCTAAACCTTTCTATTCCCATCACTCGCTCATTACATGTTAAGACAGAGATGAGTCCCGAGCAAGATCCAATGGAGGAGATTATGGTGGCATCTCTCCTAGAAGCCTCCAACAAAGATCTCAAAGAAGTCACCCAGGAGTTCATCCAAGATAAAGAAGAACTGCGAGATCCTTTCCCTCTAGATGAAACTTAACAGTCGCTAAAACCCCCTATTGTGCTCAAACCCCTTCCTTCAGGTTTAAAATACGCTTTTCTATATAACGATAGGGAGTCTCCTATGATTATTAGCGATAAACTCTCTAAGGACGGGACCCTTTGGCTCCTTACTATTTTAGAAAAGCATCACTCTGTCTTCGGTTACTCACTCGAAGACCTCAAGGGGATTAGTCCTGCTCTTTGCACCCATCGCATTCCCATAGATCCAGCATTTACACCTTCTAGGGAGCCCCAATGTAGGCTTAACAATGCGATGAGAGAAGTTGTTAAGAAAGAGGTTTTGAAACTTTTACATGCAGGGATAATCTATCCCGTGCCATTTAGTGAGTGGGTAAGCCCGGTACAAGTTGTACCGAAGAAAGGGGGCATGACTGTGGTAAAAAATGAAAAAGATGAATTAATCCCACAACAAACAGTCACGGGATGGAGGATGTGTATTGACTTTTGAAAACTTAACAAGGCAACAAAGAAAGATCACTTCCCGTTACCCTTCATCGATGAGATGTTGGAATAGCTTGCAAAGCATTCTTTCTTCTGTTTCCTTGATGGGTATTTAGGTTATTATCAAATCCCGATCTATCCTGATGACCAAAGCAAAACTACTTTTACTTGTCCCTATGGAACATATGCTTATCACAGGATGTCTTTCGGATGTCTTTCGGATTATGCAACGCTCCAGCTTAATTCCAAAGGTGCATGATGTCTATTTTTTCTGATATGATATAAGAAATCATGGAAGTTTTTATGGATGATTTTTCTATTTATGGAAAAACTTTCAATGATTGTTTAAAAAATCTAGACAAAGTTTTGCAAATATGTGAGGAAAAGCACTTAGTCCTTAATTGGGAAAAATGTCATTTCATGGTTAGAGAAGGCATAGTGCTTGGACACTAGGTGTCCGAATGGGGAATTGAGGTAGACCAAACTAAGATAGAAGTAATAGAACAACTACCTCCTCCCACAAATGTCAAAGGGGTACGAACTTTCCTTGGTCATATGGGGTTCTATCACCGTTTTATAAAAGATTTTTCTCATATTTCTAGACCCCTTACAAATTTGTTAGCCAAGGATGCTCCCTTTGAGTTTGATGATGAGTGTTTAAATGCCTTTCAAATCCTTAAGAAAGCACTCATCTCTGCACCAATCATTCAACCCCCTGATTGGTCGCTACCTTTTGAAATCATGTGTGATGCTAGTGATTATACTGTGGGAGCAGTTTTGGGTCAAACAAAGGATAGAAAGCATCATGCAATTTTTTATGCTAGTAAAACTCTGTCAGGACCTCAGTTTAATTACGCAACAACTGAAAAAGATCTCCTGGCTGTTGTTTTTGCTATTGACAAGTTTAAATCTTGCTTAGTAGGAGCCAAGGTTATTGTTTACACTGATCATGCTACTCTTACATATCTCCTTACAAAGAAAGATGCTAAGCCTTGGCTTATAAGATGGATCCTTTTGCTTCAAGAATTTGATTTAGAAATTAAAGATAAGAAAGTAATAGAAAATTCTATAGCCGATCACTTGTCAATAATGTAGTTTGAGAATCCATAAGAGATGCCCATCAATGATTTTATGCAGGACAACATGCTCCTAAAGGTCATAGGATCCAACCCCTGGTATGCAAATATTATTAATTTTATGGTTACAGGTTATGTACCACCAGGGGAGAACAGGCGCAAGCTCATCTATGAAAGTCGCCTCCACCTATGGAATGAACCGTACCTCTACCGAGTCTGCTCTGATGGACTACCCAAGAGGTGTGTTTCGGTTAAGGAAGCAACCAAGATTATTGAGAGATGTCACTCAACACCATATGTAGGACATTATGGGGAATTCCGCATGCATTCCAATATCTGGCAAAGCGGATTCTTTTGGCCAACCATGTACGACGACACCAAAGATTTCATATGGACATGTACCCCGTGTCAGAAATATGGGAGTATCAATGCAAGAGATGCCATGCCACTCACCACCAACCTCTAGTTAGAACTCTTTGATATCTAGGGCATCGACTACATAGGACCATTTCCAAAATCCCGGCAGTGCGAATACATCCTGGTGGCAGTCGACTATGTCTCAAAATGGGTTGAAGCTTTACCATGTCGAGCTGTAGATTCCAATAACACCAAGAGGATGTTTTCAGAAACCATCTTTCCACGCTTTGGAGTTCCATGCATGGTAATTAGTGACAGAGGTCCTCACTTCATTGATAGGAAGTTCTAACCCTTCTTATCCGATCATGGGGTCCATCATAACATCGTGACACCATATCATCCTCAAACTAGCGGACAAGCAGAAACGTACAACAAGCAAATCAAGAACATTCTACAAAAGACTGTCAATGAGATGGGAACAACATGGAAAGATAAGTTACATGGAGCACTATGGGCTTACAAAACAGCTTACAAAACACCTCTTGGAATGTCACCATACCAACTTGTCTACGGGAAGACATGTCATCTACCTGTCGAGTTGGAATTCAAAGCTCATTAGGCCATAAAAAAGTGGAACATGGACTTTGAAGCAGCCTAGAAAGAAGAGAAAAATGCAACTTTCTGAGCTAGAGGAATGGCGAGAAAAGGCATAACATAATGCAAAACTCTACAAATAGAGGACACAAAGATGGTATGACAAAAGATTGAAAAAGAAGGAATTCAAACCAGGTGACAAGGTGTTGCTTTTCAACTCCAGAGTGAAGTTGTTTGGACATGGGAAACTACGAAGCAAATGGGAAGGACCTTACAAGGTAATTAGCACATCGTCTCATAGAGCTGTCACGCTTCAAAATGATGAAGGTACGCTTTTCAGGGTAAATGGTCAGCGTTTAAAAGGTTTCCATGACACACAATTGCGAGAAGAAGAATTAGATATAATTAATTTTATAGAATTTAAATAACATTTTCAATTCAGCTCTTCTTCTTTACTATGTGAAAAAAACCATGTTTACCTGCTAAAGTATATTGACAGGATTTCTCCAGTCTTTTGTTGGTGCTTGTCTCCACATGTTGTTTATGCAAGGTAATAGAATTCAAGTGTGGGGGAGGCAAACCTCCCAAGCAAAGCACGACATCGACAAACGATGAAAGAACCACAAGAAAGGTAGGCTGACCTGTCTTGGGTCTGCTAGCCTTGCACTTCGTCCTTGGTTAGGTTTACCATCAACCAGCTTGGGGGAGAGGCATCCCAGTGTATCCAGGTAAGTATCTCTTCCCTATTTGTTTTATTGTTTTTTTAAGTTTACTTTTTATATATGTTAAAAAAATGAATAACTGAAAACAAAATAAAAGGTGCGTCTAGTTTGTTTTAATTTCTTTTAGGAGATAAATAAATAAAATGGACTCTGATGACAATCCCTTAAAATGGAAATGATGAATAGTTGCTCTGTTGTAATTCCTTTCAAGTACCTAGTTTTCAGCCTTGAATTCTCCCGAGTTTTGGATAAAATTGTTTTGATATAAGGATTTACTTTAAACTTAAAACTCGTGGGTAGCAAATGCCTGATCTAAGTCTAGGTAATTAATGGATATGATATGAGAAGGTTTGAGCTACTATTTATCTTGTTCCAAGTGACACTAAAGTTCTGGAGAATTCTTTTAAAAATCAAAAAATGCTACATGATGAGTTCCTATATGACAAAGCTTGAATTCCCACCAGGGTCATACATTTTTTAGGCTAGGAAAACTTCCACATATATGATGTTTGTTTTGCATTGAGTTTTGTCAAGCTTTGATGACCCTTATGAGAGATTTGTCATGCTCTTAAAATTAAGGTAACGTACACACCACCCACATATGCCCTACTCCTACACTGGGAGTAGGCGCAAAACATGCCTTCCATCTAGATCCACTAAAAAATGTTATACTCCTACATTGGGAGTGAACATAAAAACATGCTTGTTAGGTTTTCCATCCACCAAATAAATGCTCCAAGTTCTTGTTGATATCTCTCTCAAAGTTCTGTTGCAAAAAAGAGACATGGGGCTATGTAAAAGTTATTCATAAAAAAGAGGAAAAAAAGTGTTGAGAAAAAATGGACAAGTGTCCGAGATATTTAAAACAATGGGTATTTAGATGCCCGCCTAAAAAAATGAATAAGATAGCCCCTGCTCTCTTACAAAAATATTTCCAAGTTTTAAAAAGAGAGATATGTTTTCAAGGAGCAAAGTAGAATTAGGTTAGCCACCATATATATCCACCTCATATATCCACACACATGCACATCTTGATTTGATTGTATGACTCATTTCTCTTTGGATCCATTGTTTGACTTTACAACATATGCATTGCAAGTATGCTTTAGCTTTCTCCCTACCTATGAACTCCACATAAGCCTTAGTGGTAGGAAGAGAAAAAGGCAGAACAAGTTATGCCTTGGTGAGTATCCACAAATACCACATATATTGAGAGACTTGAGAGAACCATACAATGGAATCTCCGAGTTTTATTTTAAAACTTACTAAAAAACTCCGGAACAATGGTGGAACAAAGAACTTGAGACATAGTGATTGACTTGATTGTTCTGTCTTTCAATTGCTAAAGACCCAAGTGAAGGCTAAAAAGCCCCATGGTTGAAGGTAATATGGGTAAGTTTAAAAGTCAAATCAGTTTATTCTAATCCAGAGGAGAATTTTTGATAGAACGCATGTGTACTTTTGAGGTGTGAAAGCATTGTAGCAACTCCTGATCCATTGCTGAGTTTAGCTTTGCTCAGGTACGAGCAAAGGTTAAGTGTGGGGGAGCTTGTTTATGATCGTTAACATCAATCATACACTATCAACATAACTTGTATAAATGCATAAAAATGATCACCAATATAGGTTTAGGGTTTAAACCGACAAATTCCATGAGTTTTGGTGAATCTGTGTTTTCAAAGAAGGTTTATTCAGAAAACCATCAAGGTGGACCTATTCGTCAAAGTAAATCGCTTAACCGCGGCATAAACAATACCAGAAGGTTCTAGAGGACACCACACCGAAGAACATCGCGAGGGGCTGCTAAGTGGGGCCAACCGGCTTGTGGGACCCATAGCTCAGTGTCTCCTTTGAATGTTGGTTCTTCACCACTTCCTAGATTGCATCTACGTTGTCCTTTCAAGTCAGTTTGATCCGAGGGCTCAGAATTGATATTCTGGCCTATATATACCAGCCCATGCACCCCTCCCTAGAGCCATCCTGAAACCCTAATTCATATCCTCATCTCAGGATCAGGGCATCGCATTCAAGAGAGATTAGTCCTCTAGTTAGGATCTATTCTTTGTACACTAATAGAGAGAGAGTAAGGGAAGAGTTTGGGGAAGTACTTGGCTGTCGGTGCTATCTCTATGGCTTGTACTTTGGCAGATCTAGGCTTCTCCATGTCTACATTTGAGATACCTCTAGTAATTGATTTATGTTTAAAGTAAGTTTTGTGCTCTTTTGTTCACGGGTTCATAGTTCTTTTGAGTGCTCTAGTCCTTAGTAGATCTCTAGATTAGAGTAGTAATCGTTAGCATAAGCGTGGTTCTTAGGCTATCAGCTACCTGTGTTTGCTCCTTGTTTCTTCGTTGTGTGGTAGCAGCGGGAGGTGACAGCCCCGTCTATCCTTTGTTGTCCACACCAAATTGAGTAGGTTCTTAAATTAGTAGGACCGTAGTTGCATCAGCAGAGTTATCTATTAGTGGTGCTTTACCGTCTAAGCGGCATCCCGTAGTGAACACTAGAATCATAAGCCTTGCTTTGCATAGGGTCATAACTATAGGAATCCTCTCTACTCATACCTTAAACCTTCATTGCTATCCTTGGACAAACTAGTTGTTAGACAACACACACGTTTCCCCATGGATACGATACTCGATAATACTCCGGTGAAAACTACTTTGATACCTGTGCGCTTGCGGTTTTTGTCTCTATGTGCTACCATAGGTGTCAACACTAACACAATCTTTAACTAAAACAATCTAATCAAATGACCTAAACAATCGACCTAAGCGTGCCTTATTGATCAACGACCTAACTCTCAATTATTATATTTGTCCTTACTGACAACATAACGGTGGAGGATCGTAAGCTCGTATTCTAGATCCTTGCGATAGATATGCTCTTGGTCAATCCTATGCTACAAAGCATGGTTGGCCAAGGTAAGATCTTTGATCTTGTTATTCAGAATTGCAACGGTCATCCGTTGGTGCTTCTTGTCATTCTCCTTGGAAGGTGGTGGCGCCCTCTTCTTCTTCTCTTTAGGCGGCACAACTTTGACTTGCTTGGGTGCAGCCTGAACACCATCGATGGTCACACAAGGCATGACCGACTTGTACTTGGCATAGGTGACATCTCCAAACTTGTTGGTCCACACAGCCGTCAGCATCTCGTTCGTCTTGGGCGGAAGAAGGTTGATCTCCGTGGGCACCTTGATCGGCTTCAGTGCGTTGAGTTGACCGAATAGTGGCTCTCGCTGGCGTGGCTTGTCTTCAAGAAGTAGGCGCAACGATGGCAGAGTGATCACTGGACGATAGATCATTTGGGTGAAGTAGGACTGGCTAGGGGGATAGGAGCTATCTCTCGCTGAAGAACGACGCTCAGCGCTAGAGCGTCGGGCTTCTTGTTGAGATCAACTCCAAAGGGGACGATCTCTCTTCTGGCCATTGGAACTTGGAAGGAAGAGAGCTTCTAAGCTGCTGGAGATGAGAAAATTGTTGGGATGGCTTTGGCGGCTAGTAGGGGCTTCTTTATATAGGGGGGAGATTGTTGATACTTCTTAACAACTCTTGGAGGAATTCCGCAAGCACACAGAACTATCGCGTAGCACTTCGCTCGCTGAGTACCGAGTATCGAATTTATATTTTTCCCACAGGAAGGCGGAAGGCTAGAATTTATATTTAGGTTAGGATTGCTAAGGTAAAGCCAAAATGTATCCTAAGTAGGTAAACGATAGTGGAAGTTAAATGTGAACTACCTAAACTAACTACTGAATACAAGCTACACTAGAGATAGCTAGGTGGGAGAGCGAGCAATTTATCTTTCTAGTAACTAAGGGTAAACAAATGACTAGGAGAAATGCGATAGTACTTCGGGGCATAGCCCGCCTACCAACTAGGAGAGTTAAAGAGACAAGGTCTGCCATGAGCCCTATGATTTAATAACTAGACCTATCATGGTGGAATAAAGAGGATGGACAACGCTGTCACCACTTGCCACCTACCACAATCTATCGGAAGGCCTAGTCGTATCCACAGGTAATCTATAGCCTAAGCACCATGCTTAATCTATAAACTTACTACTTCGATCTGAGCTCTGATGAAATGAGATCAAAGCACACTAATTAAATGGTGGAACTGGTACTAACGAAAGACTACTAATTATAAGATAACCTATGCTACTAATGCCAAACAATAAAAACCTAAACTCTTCAATAATGAACACTAATGAACTAGAACTTAAGTAAAGCAAAGCAATAATACTAGAATAAAGTACTTGAAACAAATACTGAATAAAGTAAATGTTGAAATGAAAGAATTACAAAGGAGCTATACTAGACCCAGAAGACTCTTTCGGATTGCAAGAGAAGCTTCGCTCTTGCTCTACTGCACTTCGAGACTACTACTCTATAGCTAATGCTAAACTAGAAAGCTAAGCGAAGCTTGGAGAGCTTGGAAATGAATGGGGCGTCCTTCCACCGAGATCCACACCCTCTATTTATAGTGTAGAGAGGCATAGGGGTACTTGTAGGCAGCTGGGAGGTCAGTGGAGGACCTAGGGCACTGGCCAACACAAGGAGGGCGTCGGCCGGCCCTTAGATTCACCACCTTTGCATCGTAGCACCGTGGTTGCTCCTCCAAGTCGGTTACTAAGACCGCACATGTTGAAACTCGGGCAAGAAGTCGATGGAGGGCTCCAAGTGTATGACAATGGGCCCATGGATCCACTGTGAACAAATCTTGTCCATTGGTTGAAACCGACACAGATCAATGCTTCTCATTGGCTTTAGAGATGCTCCCATGGATCGGTGACGTGGCAGGGCCACTTGGGGGGCCGAGCGGTGCCCATGTGGGGCCGTGCAGTGCTACCAAGTGGGCCCATGGCCTTCTGTCACGTCCACTTGCTCCATGTGTCCATGTTTGTCACCAATTTGACCTATTTTTGCTATATTTTCTACATACAAATAATTCTACAAGCACAAGTGGAACTAGGTGAATTATAAACAAAATTCTACACATGTGATGATGATTTACCTCATTTTGTCATGCTTTTGGGTGGAATGTTGATGGTCAAAACATGCGTTAGTGACTGTCAACAAGCTCCCCCAAGCTACCCCTTTGCTGTTCTCAGCAAAGATGCATGTTTAGCATGGAATACATGTTTGATCAGGAATTGCTACTATGTAACGCCCTACAAAGACTTATATACAAACAAATACTATCTCTTGAGTTGAACATGTTAGCACTTGGAAATTCACCTCATTCTTAGCAATGTGGGACTTATAACTTTCACCTTGACACAAGCAATTGCTAGAATGTGTAGCTAGATAGATACTTTTTGCCTACTTTGGTTTAGCTCAAACTCCCTAGAGGTTTTCAATAGATTTTGAAAAGAAAACTTGCCTAAGTTCCTCAGATGGTACACTCAAGTCACTCAATGGTGTTTGTAATCCTCACCGAGGCCATGAATTTTAGCCTTAATTTCTATCCTAAAGCTTATGTGGAGCTCAAGGTAGGGGGTAAAAGCATAGCCTACTTGAATTGAATGTATTGCTAAGTCAAACACTTGGATCACAAGGAGCAACAAATCATACTAATTGATCAAGATGTGCATGTGTATGGTATATTTGGTGGAAGTGGTACTCCTTTGAGAAGTTTCCCTTCTCTAGCTTATTTTTGAGAGGGCATGGCTACTTTTCTTTTTCTCACTCTCTCTCTCTCTTATGAACACTAGAGCTTTTTGCTCTTTTATTCTCTCACTTTTTTTTCTATAGCCTATGCCTGTCTTTTTGATGAAAGATTGCTAGAGAGGTAACTTTGATTCTCATAGAGCAATAATGTATGGAAAGCATATATGGTTGCATATTCCCAATGTAGGAATAGCATAAATATTTGGGTGTACATGATCTTGATAAAAAAGCATGAAAAGTTTCTCTACTTAGATCAACAAGGCTTGAAAAAGCTCAAAACAAACAAGCAGCTTTTATGGTGGCTTTATCATGTATGAATGGATATGTATTTGGCTCTGGTAGGAATTTATCACCATTGAGAAACTTCTAGCAAGAGAATTATAGCATTTTGCAAAGCAAAACTTCAGGTAGTTCTTACTATCCCTCAGATAGGTTCAAAGGTTTACTCTAATCATGGATACAACATATCTCACAAAAAGCCTATTTTTGGTTCTAGCACTTGCAACCCACGAAAGCATTCAACTTAAGATGAACTCTAAGTTATCATGCTCAAAACTTCTTAAGAAGTATAAGGTTGTATGACTAGCTTTTGCAAAGTATCATAGAGCAACTATTCATCATCTCCAATTAATTTTATCATCATTTATTAGAGCAGAGTTTCTTTCAAGACAAATTTAAGGCACTCCTCTCTACATTCTATGATCATGGATATTAACATGTACAACAAACATGAATGTAAAGAGAGGGTTTAAGATTTTCATACCTGAGCGGGGAGAGATGTCTCCCCCAAGCTTGCCTTTTGCATAGGTTGGAATGTCTTCTGGTCTTCTTTGATTCTTTTCTTTATTGACTAACTAATACTACTAGAATGCATAAATGACTAAATGACCAAACCTATTACTACTAGATAACTTGTTCAGTAGGAATGCTACTGAATTTTATTCATTATTATTATTTTTTTTAAATGCAAATCAATCATATCATGCATAGCTACTATAGAACTTTATTTATTAACATAGTGTAGCTAAATGCAACTAACCTATCATACAATGCAAAGCAAATTTATTGGAAATTTAAATATGTGGTTCAACTAATGAAATGCGGTAAATAAATGCAATAGATAGAGAACTTACCTTTTTGACGGGCTCAAGGTCATTCATCCTTAGGCAGAGGCGTTTCCTCTTGTTCCACCTCGGAGTCCTTGTCAGGATCAGGGGATGACGAGTTTGAGGACGAATCTTTCTTTTTACGCCATCTCTTTCTATTCTTCTTCTTCTTGATAGGCTTCTCTGGTTCTTCAATCGGCTTTGGTTTCTTCATCTTGATTCTCTTCGGATGCTTCTTCTTTTCCTGTTTCTCATCAAAGAGGGGTTGTCTAGAGGCAAACGCAAATATTTCTTTTCTTCCAGCAAAGTGGAATTGGATTTGCCTAGTAGCCCCAGAAGCCACATATATGCAAGCATTTGCAGTGTTAAGGAAGGGTCAACCAAGGATTTAAGGTGTATCCTCGGCGTTGCCCATGTCTAAGATCATAAAATCTGTAGGAACATAAGCACTCCTAAGTTTCACTAATAAATTAGTGGCTACTCCCTCGAGATAACGGGTGGATGGGTAGGCTAACTGTAGGTAAACTAAAGTTGGCGTTAAGGTAGTATAGAACAATTTGTCATAAGTTGCCTTAGACATTATGTTAATACAAGAGCCTAGATCACACAGAGCATTATGGAAGGTATGAGTTCCAATGGAGCAGGTAATCACGGGGGTACCGGGATCACCTTTCTTAATGGTAAATGGGGAATCTACAAAGTAGGAGCCCCAAGAATTTAAAGCATAGCCATACTTTGCTGTAACAAGGTTGGCTGTCTCCATGGTTCCTTCAGGTTTGCCTGGAATTCTATCTTTTTCATAGGATGGGATAGTAGTAGCAATTTGAGCTAATTGGGTTTCTATCATCTTATTGAAACTAAGTTGATTCTTTAATGTAGAAGAAATTCATCCAATTTAGCATTTATATTTTCCAACATCTTGTCATGAGCATGTAGCTTTTTATTAATGCTATCAGTCATTCTACTTTGACTATAAACAAGATCTTTAAGGAAAGCATAACCATTATTACTTTGATTATTCAAATGAGGAGAAGAGTAATAATTGTTACCTCCCTGATTGTTGGAGCGCTGATTCCAGCCTTGATGTTGTTGTGATAAAACCCGTTATTGGTGTTGACAAAGTAGAGGTCCTCCTGGGTCTCGGGACAGGAATTGCCTGAATGTCCAACATCTCCACAGACTTCGCAAGTCATGTGGGAATCCATGGCTTTGAGTGTCTCTTGGGTACTCACCTTCTCATAATGTTCTACTCCATTCGCGAGTAGATGCAGCTTAGCTGCAAGCATGTCAATTTCTTTAACTAAATGCATATCTCATTTACGGGGTTGGAGTCGATCGTCACTCCATCCTTGGTTGGAAACCATCTTCTTGATCAGTGTCTTTGCATATGCAACACTTAGCGAAAAGAATGCTCCACCAGCAGTAGCATTTAAATGGCTCCTATTGAATGGCACTAATCCATGGTAGAAGTTCTGGATGAAAAGTTAGTCTTCCATGCCATGGTCTGGGCATGTAGAGATGCACTCTTGCATTTGTTCCCAAGCCTCGGGAATCGACTCATCTGCTAGTTGTTGAAAATTAGAGATCTTATTGCAAAGAGCATTAGTCTTCCCCATGGGGAAAACTTGACAAGGAAAGCATTGGAACACTTGTCCCATGTATCTATAGCGTCATGGTTAGAGTAAAACCATTGCTTAGCCTTTCCTAACAGAGAGAAGGGGGAAGATGAAGACGTATAGCCTCTTGGTTTCCCTTAACGGCGAATGTGCTACAAATCTCCAAAAAGTGTTGGAGGTGAGCATTTGCATCCTCGTGGGCTTTCCCACAAAATAGACTAGCTTGAAACATCATAATTAACGCTGGCTTAAGCTCAAAGTTAGCGTCCCGATTGATAACATTGGGTCCGGTGGCTACATTAGCAGCCGAGGGTGCAGAAAAATCATGAATGGACTTATCGCCCATGATCATGTAGGGTAGTGATAGGATTTGAGGAAAAAAGGATAAACTACTTAGGATAACTAAAAGGTAATTATCAAGGCTAGCACTAATATAAATTAAAGGCCAGTTGCCTTCCCCGATAACGGTGCTAGAAAT
The DNA here is from genome assembly GCA_904845875.1 of Miscanthus lutarioriparius. Lineage (NCBI taxonomy): Eukaryota > Viridiplantae > Streptophyta > Magnoliopsida > Poales > Poaceae > Miscanthus > Miscanthus lutarioriparius. The sequence continues at coordinate 54,877,255 of CAJGYO010000011.1, read as the reverse complement.
GCTTGTTGATAATTCTACAAGCGCACAGAACTATCGCGTAGCACTTCGCTCGGTGAGTACCGAGTGTCGAATTTATATTTTCCCATAGGAAGGCAGAAGGCTAGAATTTATATCTAGGCTGGGATTGCTAAGGTAAAGCCTAAATGTATCCTAGGTAGGTGAACGATAGTGGAAGTTAAATGTGAATTACCTAAACTAACTACTAAGTACAAGCTACAATAGAGATAGCTAGGTGGGAGAGCAAGCAGTTTATCTTTCTAGTAACTAAGGGTAAACAAATGACTAGGAGAAATGCGACAGTACTTTGGGGCACAACCCGCCTTCCAACTAGGAGAGTTAAATAGACAAGGTCTGCCACGAGCCCTACGATTTAATAACTAGACCTATCATGGTGGAATACAGAGGATGGACAAGGCTATCACCACTTGCCACCTACCACAATCTATTCGGAGGCCTAGTCGTATCCATAGGTAATCTATAGCCTAAGCACCATGCTCAATCTATAAACTTACTACTTCGATCTGAGCTCTAATGAAATGAGATCAAAGCACCCTAACCAGACGGTGGAACCGGTACTAATGAAAGACTACTAATTATAAGATAACCTATGCTACTAATGCCAAACAATAAGCACCTAAGCTCAGTAATGATAAACACTAATGAACTAGAACTTAAGTAAAGCAAAGCAATAATACTAGAATAAAGTACTTGAAATAAATACTGAATAAAGTAAATGCTGAAACGAAAGAATTACAAAGGAGCTATACCAAACCCAGAAGACTCTTCCGGACTCCGAGAGAAGCTCTGCTCTTGCTCTACTCCACTACTAGACAACTACTCTATAGCTAATGCTAAGCTAGAAAGCTAAGACAAGCTTGGAGAGCTTGGAAATGAATGGGGTGTCCTTCCACCAAGCTCCACACCCTCTATTTATAGTGTAAAGAGGCATGGGGGTACTTGAAGGCAACAGGGAGGTCGCAGGAGGACCTAGGGCACCGGGTGGTGCAAGGAGGGCACTGGCCGGCCCTTAGATCCACCGCCTTTGCATCGTAGCGCCGTGGTTGCTCCTCCAAGTTGGTTACTAAGATAGCACTTGCCAAAATTTAGGCAGGAAGTCGGTGGAGGGATCCAAGTGTATGACAATGGACCCATGGATCCACCATGAACAAATCTTGTCCATCGGTTGAAACCGACTTAGATCAACGCTTCTCATTGGCTCTGGAGCAGCTCCCACAGATCGGTGACATCGCAGGGCCACTTGGGGGGCCGAGCGATACTGCCAAGTGGGCCCACGGCCTTCTGTCACGTCCACTTGCTCCATGTGTCCATGTTTGTCACCAATTTGACCTATTTTTGCTATATTTCCTGCATACAAATAATTCTATAAGCACAAGTGGAACTAGGTGAATTATAAACAAAATTCTACACATGTGATGATGATTTACCTTATTTTGTCATGCTTTTAGGTGGAATGTTGATGGTCAAAATGGGTGTTAGTGACCGTCAACAGAGATAAGGGCAGCAGGGATCAAGATATATCCATAATGTCTCTCATAACGACAAATGATCGAATGACTCAGAAATCTAGAGAATTCTTCTAGATAATTACGGAAGGTTCACGAAACAACTGAGCGGAGGGCAGGAGATAGACATGTGGGCCAGGCGGCCTAGTAGTAGGCCGACCGGACTCTCCTATTGCCGCCTCACGGTCTTGTTTTTTTGTTACGCCTCCTAACACTTATCTAATCCCGAGAAACATAATTTTGTGTTATGAATCGTAAAAAGGAGGGCAGAGATAATTATTTATGGCAAAATAATGAAATCTATTTCATCTAAATCCTCTGTAGATTTTTTAGGTTCTAGAAAGATCTTGAGATGATGACCATTTACCTTGAATAACGTACCTTCGTCGGTGAATTGAGCTAATTCTAAATTTCTTTCAATAATTAAATCCTACGGTTAGCCCAATTAACCTCTTGTGCCTAAAAAGTGTTTCTAGTTATTCTATCGCACAAAAGACTTGCAACCTAAGTTCCCCTCCTACTCTAGCATGGCAATTCTATGAATTGTAAAACCAAGAATTGAATTGCTCAATATAAATGCTCAAAGTAAATAGAGAGGGAGGAACGCGGCGATGTTTTGCCGAGGTATCGGAGAGTCGCCACTCCCCACTAGTCCTTGTTGGAGCACCTGCGCAAGGGTGTAGCTCCCCCTTGATCTGCGCAAGGATCAAGTGCTCTCTATGGATTGATTTTTTGACACTCCGTCACGGTGAATCACCCACAACCGCTCATAACTTGAGTTGGGTCATCCGCAAGCTCTCCGGATGATCACCAAGCTCTCCAATCACCACCAAGCCATCTAGGTGATGGTGATCACCAAGAGTAACAAGCATGAACTCTCACTTGACCACAACAAGCCTAGGGAGAAAGATGGATGCACACTTTGCTACTCTTGATCTCACTAATGAGGGCTCTCTTTGGGATTCTCAAATCTCAATCACCTCACTAGGACCTTGCTCTTCTTGGCACTCTCTAAGGTGTGTTTCAGCTGTTGGAATGAGCAAAAGTAGCTCTACACACGAGTGGAGCTTCTATTTATAACAAGGGCTGAAAAACGAATCGTTATGTGCCTCTGCGGGGTGACCGGACGCTCCGGTCATGTTGACCGGACGCTCCGGTCAGTTCAACCCGCACACTAGTGTTTAAGTGATGACCGGACGCAGGCAGGGTCCGATCACCACTGACCGGATGCGTCCGGTCGCAAATATCCCTCACTGGAACCTTACTGGAGTCGACCGGACGCTGGTCCTTAGCGTCCGGTCACTCGACCACTCAGCGTCCAGTCATGCCAGACGCAATCTCCTTGGTCAAATGAACTGACCGGACCCTGCGGCCAGCGTCCGGTCAGTATTTGACCCTCCATTCACTTCCAACTCTTGATCATATGTGAATGAAGTTTGCTCCATAGGATCTAAGGGCTTTGTTGGAGCTACCTAGTGCTAGACTTAGCAAGTGTGCACCACACCTAACTCACTAGACTCACCTAGGTTAAGCTACCCGTCCATACCCCACTTAATAGTACGGCCAAAGAAAAACAAAGTCCTAAACTACTCTAAGTGTCTCTCCAACTCCAATCGACACTTAGAACTAGTCATCCTTAACCTTGTCGTTCATCCTTTAAAAACCGAAACCATTTCCATCATAGGGGCATGACATCCATGATTGCCCAATCGATCTCCATTACCATGATCTAACTTAATTGCCTCTGCAAAACACACGTTAGTCATAGTAATCTTGTATTGTCATTAATCACCAAAACCCAACAAGGGGCCTAGATGCTTTCAATCGGTTTGAAGTGTTACTACTCCATGCGATGAAGTGCTTATGACTTTGAATGGTCCTTCCCATTTACTCCGAAGCTTTCCATGCCCAAATAATTTCACCCTAGAATTAAAAAGTAATACCTTATCATGCTATCTCTTTGTTCTCTCGTTATATGTCTTGGCATTATGATATGCTTTTTCACGCCATTCATCAAGCTCGGAGAGTTGCATCTTTCTTTTTGTTCCTGTAGCTTCCAAGTCCATGTTCTATCGTTTGATGGCCTAGTGTGCCTTGAATTCTAGCTCCACGGGTAGATGACAAGTCTTCCCATAGATAAGTTGATATGGTGACATCCCAAGAGGTGTTTTGTAGGCCGTTCGGTAGGCCCACAACAGATCAGGTAATCTATCCTTCCATGTAGTCCCCATCTCATTGACCGTCTTCTGCATAATATTCTTGATTTGTTTGTTCAATGTTTCTGCTTGGCCACTTGTCTGAGGGTGGTATGGAGTTGTGATGTTGTGATGGATCCCATGTTTCGACAAGTACTTGCAAAAGTTCTTGTTAATAAAGTGAGTGCCTCCATCACTTATGACCATCCTTGGTACACCAAAGCATGGAAATATTGTTTCTTCAAACATCCTCTTGGAGCCCTTAGCATCAGCAGCTCTACATGGCATGGCTTCAACCCACTTGGAGACAAAGTCGACTGCTACCAAGATGTACTCACAGTTCTTCAACTTTGGAAATGGCCCCATGTAGTCGATACCCCAGACATCAAAGAGTTCGATCTGGAGGTTGTTGGTGAGTGGCATGGAATCTCTTGAATTGATGTTCCTGTGCCTCTGATATGAAACACACCTCTGGATAAAGTCTTTTGTGTCTTCATACATGGTTGGCCAGAAAAATCCATTTTGTTAGATCTTTGCTTGAGTGTAGAATGCACCATAATATCCTCCATATGGTGATGAGTGGCATCTTTCTATGATCTTGATGCCTTCTTCTACTGGTACACATCTTCTGAGTAGGCCATCAGAGCACACTCTGTAGAGGTATGGCTCATCCCATATGTGGAGACAACTTTCGTAGCTGAGCTTCCTTTTGTTCTCCCCTGGTGGTACATAACCTACAACCATAAAATTGACAATATTCACATACCAGGGGTCGGATCTTGTGACCTTGAAGAGCATGTCGTCCCACAAGGAATCATTAATGGGTAATTCATGTGGATTTTCAAAATGCATTCTAAACAAATGGTCGGTAATAGAATTTTCTACTCCCTTTTTATCTTTTATTTCTAAGTTAAATTCTTGGAGTAGCAAAATCCATCTTATAAGGCGAGGTTTAGCATCTTTCTTAGTGAGCAGGTATTTCAAACTAGCATGATCAATGTAAACAATCACCTTAGCTCCTACTAAGTTAGATCTAAATTTGTTTATGGCAAAAACAATAGCCAGGAGTTTTTTTTCAGTTGTTGCATAATTAAGTTGAGGTTCTGTCAAAGTTTTGCTAGCATAAGCAATTGCATGATGCTTCTTATCTTTTGTTTGACCCAAAACTGCCCCCACAACATAATCACTTGCATCACACATAATTTCAAAAGGTAAAGACCAATCAGGGGGTTGAATGATTGGTGCAGAGATGAATGCTTTCTTAAGAATTTCAAAAGATTTCAAGCGTGCATCATCAAATTCAAAGGGAACATTCTTGGCCAAAAGATTTGTAAGTGGTCTAGCAATATGTGAAAAATCTTTTATAAAGCAGCGGTAAAACCCCACATGACCAAGAAAACTATGGTTCCCACTGATATTTATGGGTGGAGGTAACTGTTCAATTACTTCTACCTTAGCTCTATCTACCTCAATCGCTCGTTTGGACACTAAGTGTCCATGCACTATGCCTTCTCTAACCATAAAATGACATTTTTCCCAATTAAGGACTAAGTGTTTTTCTTCACATCTTTGCAAAACCCTGTCTCGATTTTGAAGACAATCATCAAAAGTTTTTCCATAAACAGAAAAATCATCCATGAAAATTCCATGATTTCTTCAATCACATCAGAAAATATAGACATCATGCATCTTTAAAAAGAAGCTAGAGCATTACATAGTCCAAAAGACATTCTACGATAAGCATAAGTTCCATATGGACATGTAAAGGTGGTTTTGCTTTGGTCATCAGGATGGACCGGTATCTGGTGATAACCTAAATACCCATCAAGGAAACAAAAGAAAGAGTGATTTGCTAGTCGATCCTTCTTTGTTGCCTTGTTAAGTTTTCGGTAGTCAATACACATCCACCATCCTGTGATGGTTCTTTGTGGGATTAATTCTTTTTTTCATTTTTAACAATAGTCATGCCTCCCTTTTTAGGCACAACTTGTACATGTCTTACCCTCTCACTATTTGGGACGGGATAGATAATCTCGGCGTGCAAGTGTTTCAAAACCTCTTTCTTAACAACCTCTCTCATTGCATTACTAAGCCTAAATTGTGGCTCACTAGAAGGTATAGAATTAGGGTCTATAGGGATGTGATGTGTGCAAAGAGCAGGGCTAATGCCCTTAAGATCTTGGAGCGAGTAGCCAAAAGCAGAGCGATGCTTTTCAAAGATAGTTAATAAGCGGAGGGATTCTTCCTGAGAAAGTTTATCACTTATGATCACAGGCGAGTCCTGATCATTATAAAGAAAAGCATATCTAAGACCACAAGGTAGGGGTTTAAGCTTAACGGCGGGCTTGGGTGGCTCCTGCAATTCATTAAGGGTTCAGGTTCTACAAAATTGTCGTCCTCCTCTTCGATAAAGAACTAGGCATCATCTTTGAGATTGGGTTCAATCAGATCATCAAGAGATGTGACCTTAACCTCTTCCATTGGGTCTTGCTTGGGAATCTACTCAGTCTCAGCATTTAGAGAATGAGTGATGGGTAGAGAAAGTTTAAAGTTTTTCCCAAGGCTTATTTTCAATTTCCCTGTTTGTCCTTCTTGAATGAGTCTTTCAATTGGTTGTCCTATCAATAGGTCAAAATCCATAATATCAAAGATATAAAAGCTCAAATGAAACATGGTTCCTTTTACCTGGATAGGGAGGACATAAAGTTATTCCCAAACTTGGGAGAATATGTCCTAAAAGATTTTTCAACAATTTTGTTGTTGGGGTTAAAGGCATGTCTTTTAATAAATCATGAGCAAAATATGCAGACATGATATTAACACCCACAACTGGATTATAAAGAGCATCGAAAGGAGCTCTGTTAACTTGGCAGTGAATGGAAATAGAAGGTGAATCTAGATGAATCACCTTAGAGGAAAGTTCTGATTCTTCTAATCATTCATTGCTTATTATAGACACTAGCTCTTTTGTAGTCTTTTCACCACTAGGAATATCCACTTCAATGACGAATAGCTTTCATCACTAAAAAAGCCAAATTCATCATAATTTTAGTTTTATGATGAATTTATGACAAAAAACGGTTCATCATAGAAGTCACGTCACTCTTGCATATCTATGACGAATCTGACAAAATCGTCATAGAAGTGTCTTGATCTGTGACAAAAAATAGATCGTCATAGAACTGTTTTGGCATGCGTGGAAGGGGGCTACCACGCTAGTGGGCGCTTCCGTTGGAGATGCTTTCCACGTGTACATGCTATTGCCAATGTGTACATGCTATAGCCGGTTGCTTTATAGATGGTTTGGGTACATGTCACCTTCTTATTGCACAACATGGCCATCTCTGGTTCTTGCATGTTTCAGGTTCTTATTAGACCACGTGTTGTGTCCCTATTGTTCCACATGTCAGTTCTCTACTAGCACGTGTCGTGGTGCCGTTGGATCACGTGTCACTTCTTCATTGGACGACATGTCATATTTTTATTTGTCCATAGATCCATTTTTTTTACCACGCGTCGCTATGTTGTCCATCCACGTGAAATATTTTTATACGTCCATGTGGCTTGACGATTTCCTTCCATGGGTTGGATTTTTAATAGCCCATGTGTCGTGCCCTGGCCAATTCACATGTTGTGCACTGGTTCGTCCACGTGTCACATTTTTATTTGATCATGTGGCCTATCCTTGTTCTACCACATGAAGTACAATCAATTCACCATAGAAGTAATTCGAGATCATCACTACAGCATAGACTGACTACATAACTATTTAGTCTGGCAATCAAATAACAACAATTTACATTTCACATGTCAGCAACAAACCACTGACAGAGTATCACCACATTAAACTGGCATATGAGTCCACACATCAAACCGGCACATGAGTCCACACATCAAACCACAAATGTTCACTACATCAAGCTGCAGGAGTTGAAGACTGAGAATTACTAGAAGAGCTGAAGCGCGTGCATAACTCACAGAGATTGTTGTACTCCTCCTGTTGCCGTTTCTTATATTCCTCAAGCTCCCTTTTAGTCTTTTCTGTCTTCCTCTTCAGTTCATCCACTTGATCGATGAGGGCAGCGGAACTTTCCTGTTCACTAGCAAGCTATTCTCAAAGCATTCTCTCCGCTGATGTCTCTATTCTGGTGGAGCTTGTCTGGATACCAGCATTCTTCAAAAAAGGTTGTTGCCGCTTCCCTGGGAGGGGGCCTTGCCTTGGTGGACGCAGAGGACCTTGCAAACAACATCAACACTAGTAATTATTTGCTGCCCATCAGCACAGGTTCTGCTTGCATAGTTTCCATAGCTTCTTGCAAAATTCAATCAGTAAAACATTAGGTTACAGATAGTGTAAGAGGACTTCAATTGAAAATGCAAGAAAATGATTCATAACAAGTAATGCATAGGTCTTCCTCAGCCTACTGCTGATAGAGGTTACATAAGCTTTAGTAGATTTTAGTAGATTTCCATAACACTAGGCTCCTGCTATGTTTCCTTCTTTTATGGCAATGGCTTTAGTAGATTTCAAGGAAAGCAAAAGAAGCTACTTACAACTGCTGCTCTTGCAGCATTGCTCAAGCCATTTTCCTACTGGTAAGGAAGTCCCTGAAGACTTCCACAACATTAACATCTTCAACAGGTGGACCATTTTCTTCTTCAAGTCCTTGATGTTGTTCTGCTGCATTCCTCTTGTTCTCCTTCTGTTCACATTACACATGAGTTTCGGTTTATATTTATACAAAGGCAAGAGTAACAATAAAACACAACCATCATTTACAAAATTTTGCATCTAGACAACATAGGAGTGAGATCCTATAGCCTGGTGGTACTTCACTTTTGCACGGTTTTGCTTGTTCTTCTCAGATGTTTCCTACAGCTTCATTTGTGTTAGACTGCAGCAGACCAAATCTTGACAAGTTCACACCATTGTGCATTGTTCAAGGATGATACAGGAGAGGTCATACGGATCTGATTAGCAGGGACATCATTGAAGTATGTTCTCTTCAACCTGTAGCATTCCTGTTGTACCACAGACTATATTACATTCTAGCAAGCTTTTTTATTGGTGAGTGAGCACCATTAACGCGTAGCCTTCCCTACACACAGTAGTATGAATGAAAAGTAAATCTGTTAAAGTTTCTCAAAGCAGAGTTGAATGTCAAGAGGGGATACCCATACATACATTTAGCCTTTCCACAAATCTTGTGCAATAGACGGTGCTGGGCTACTCGCCCTTGTATTCTTTCCATTGCGCCAAAATTGGTACTTCCTTCCTGACTACTACACCTACCTCTGAGGCAAACTTGACAGCTTGCACTGGATCATGTGGCCTTCTATTCCCCTTGGCAACAGAGATGTGCATCCTCGCTCCTCAAAGTGATTTGCTCATTTTGTCAAGCATAATTCCACGAGTTCGATCCCTTGGCTTCCTCGCTCTTCCCGGTAATGGTACTACATAGTTTTCATACATTTAGATTGTTAGAAAAGTTACATGGATATCAAATAGCTAGTGCAAATTGATTGATAAACATCTGTAAGGTAATACTAACCTTGGCAAATTTCATCGTTCTGTGGGTGGGGGGAGATGGGAGTTTGCTGAGAAAGCTCCTCTTCGGCAGGGCTATCGTCATCTAGCCATGAGGAGTCTCTCTCAAGGCTAGGTAGGGTGCCATCCGAACCAATGTTTCTAGTTAATTGATGAACTTAGAATTGATCCCTGGGTCCGGGTGTTGGTCGTGATGGAGAATTATGTTCACCTACTACTGCTACCTCTCCCCTTTTGCCAGCGGCAGACCTCTGAGTAGAAACTCAATGAGAAGCCTCTTCTAGTGGTGTTCACCTCACTTGCTTGGAGGGCCTTCACTCAGGACTCATGGCAGCACCGCCTTTTGTCCTGCTGGCAGAGCTTCCTCTATGGCTTCTTCGACCCGGACACTGAAATTGGAGATACAAACTTAAGCAGCAAGCATGTATAAATTCAATTGCTATCCAAACAGTAAAGTATTGCATGGCTACCTACACCCCCTCTCCCTCTGAACTAAAAACAAGATAGAACAAGCACCTCAATTAATAGGGGCACTAGCTCATCTTCTAAATCTGAATCTGTTTCATCAAATCCCTCAACTACCTCCCTTGGTTCAGGGATATATTCCAAATCTTCACCGTGTCTACCCTTTGTGCTTGACTTTTTTGCCTTTGGAGACACAGGTTTTGGGCCTACACATAATATTCCAAGTTCTTCCATCTTTCTATGATTCCTTACGATTTGTGCATCCCGTGCTCGGTCATAGGCAGTTAGTGGCTATTCATCTAGATTACAAAGGCATTTATTAACTAAAGCTTCTATGGAATGTCAACACAACAGAGCATGAGTAGGCAAATAAGAGCCTAACTAGTAACTACAGCTTATACGGAAGTCATTAATCCAATGAAGCACATGTCAGCTACACTCAACTATTGGAAATATGTAACCCATCACTATCTATATATCCTTGGTTCAACTACTACAGTAGAGCACACATCATAAAAGGAATTTGGGTACCTCTTCCTCCATATTCCCTGACTTTGCTTTATCGTTGGTACCACCATCCTATCATCGCGGTTACGGAGCTGGTGGGGCCAGCGTTGACGAAGGGGTACCAGATCTAGCTCGGGCTAGGGATCAGATCCGGTTGGTCGTGACAGGTGCCAAGCTAGGTAGGGGTCCAGATCCATCTTATACCGTCATCGAGGCGGTCCTTTCGCCATCAACTGATCGACCTGCTATCGATGAATTGAAGGGGATTTGGCTCCGGCTAGGGTTCATAAATGTATGAGAGAGAGTGCAGCTGGAGAGTGGAGAGGGAGGCCATGGGACTAGGATTTGGAGCTGGAGGAGAGATGGTGCGGCTGGAGAATGGAGATTGAGGCAGAGATAGTGACTCTTTGCTCTTTTATGTGGCCATCACATTACCACAAATGCCCTTGTCTAAAATCGATGGCGTGGTAAACCTATTTTCCACGGGGAGGGCAAAAGAGACGCATCTAATTTTTGGTGACGGTTGGCGTGACTGCTCGGCACGGTGTGAAATCAAATTTTCGGGGCATGTTGGGGCAGGACTGCTCGGCACGGTGCTCATTAGAGACCAAAATTTATTCCGTGTTTTAATAGGAAATGATTACGAAATGTTCTACTTACCTAATATCTGTCTTTTCATTTTTCCCTTGTGCACCTATTTATATATCCAATCAGTTAGTTGTTGCCTTCTTAGTTTTTTCATAATATAAACAAACATAAAACTAAAAGAGGATGATAACAAAAAATTAAAAGATCCATGAATTTGACAACTAAAAATTACCAAAAAAAGAAAAAATAAACCTACTCGCTGCAGCTTATTGTGCTGCAACTGGCGATTTTTGTGTGTGTGAGTGACTACATCCGTGGCTGTTTGAACTAAGGCCTATAATTAGAAAGCAAGGGGAAGGCATGCCTAGGGTGGGAAACGCTTCAAAAAAAACTAAATGGGTTATTCAAATGATATCCCCATGGATTTCCCACCCTGTAAAAAGTAGTCACTGATTCTAAGGTGCTTTAAGTTTCCAGACAAGAGAAAAAAATTAAAACATCCTCCTCCTGGCTAGCACTCTTGCGATTCACCGACTTGCTAGTACTCCTAGTCATCCTCCTCCTCACTAGAGTCATAGTCGGTGTTGTACTTTCCATTGCTCGAGTAAGTTCCCATTGTTTGTGAGCCTTGAGCCGATCGTAGACATCGTCTTAGCGAAGGTGAACGTGGATGACAACATCCTGCATGCCCGCCTCGACCCTTGATCTATGGGACGTATTAGTAGTACAAATCATGACTAGGTTTGGTCTGTGGGACGACCGTATGTGAAGTCTTTTTGCATGCATGTCTGTGTTAACTTTTGTTGAACTTTGTATTAGGTCGGTTAAACTGTTGAGCGTGGTGTAGCTCAGGTCCTTTGGTCATTTGGTAACTGATTATACTAACGGTGTTCGCCCTTTCTAATCGGAGGACATGGGTGTATAGATGTTGAAATTTTTTAGACCCTAGGACAGTCCGACCCTACAAAATATAGACGATCCAGATCACTATGAAATACAGGGGCCATCCAACTAGTCCATAGAACCTGACTACCATGGGCTAACAACTAGTTCTAGTCTATAGAACCCAACAATTAGTTTAGGATACAAACATCTATGGACTCATAACACAACTATTGGCTGATTTTTTAGCCATGGCTAACTAGTCGCAGTCCATCCAAACAGGGCCTAAGACAGTCCAATACTAAAGAAATCTTGACAGGCTGGATCATAGTTTTGATGAAACAACAAAATAAAGATCGTGTCAACTCTTGCACCATATATGTGGGGTCGTGGGCATGCAAGCGCGTGCACGTAGGTCGTGGGGTGGTCCACGACCTGTGAACTATATAATAGCAGAGACATGGGGTGAGAGGAAGGCTCTCCAGAGCTCCTGCTTCAGTTCCATCCCAAAGCTTTTGCCCTGCACCCTAGTACTAGGCATCTTTGTTCTTTGTTTTTTTTCTACATATTATTTTATTTTTTACACAGATCATGGATAACTATGATCATTCTTGGGATATGTTTGTGTATCGCTATGTCTTCCATGAGCTTTGTGTTTGCCATGGCCTACAAACAAGGGTTGTAGTGCTTGTAGTGCATTCTAACTTTTACAGTAGGTGGTACATTGCTTCTGTAGTTGTTCATCAAGTTCTTGGCCATCAAAACTACCATCTTGCTGAACATCATCTAGGACCCTATGTGTTTGTTGTGGTTCTATCAAATGCAGATCTCCAGACTTTGTTTTCATACCGCTATGAGTTCTGCGGTGCAGAAGTATTTTCTCACCGTATCCGTTATCTTACAATCCGTCCAAATGATCCAGAGATTGGTGGAGTTCATGCAGTTCCTTTCAACTGAGCAGGAGCAACATGGTGAGATGATGTTAACATTTAGTATCTATGGCATTAGAGATATGCCCTTGTTCTCTATTTCCAAAATAGGCGTGATGTTCAAGTATCTCATAACACTGATGTTCTGATTTGTGTTTTCAATGTTCACTGGAGACAATTGTGATGTTCTTTAGTTTATCTAGTTGTAATAATATCCATGTAAATGGACTTTTGTTGATCTTTGTATTAGGTGCGTTAAACTCTATTGACCAAATATATATAGACAAGTACAATATTGACGAAATGACGTTTACCTATTTCTTATAAATCGTATGCACGCCTCATTGTTCGAGTCGTGTAAATTTGACCAGCCCGGACATTTTACTCTGCTACTGAGCTGTGACTAGAACTATTGCCAGATCAGCTATGCTTCAAAGAACAGCTGCACTGACTATGGCTGCCTGCATGAAGTACTAGTAAGGTAGTTGGATTTGAAGCGACATCTTCAGCCACAGCCGAGCGAGTGTAGACGAGCAGGACCTATGAAACCATGTAGCCATCTCTAGCTCGCTTCTGCTCTACAAAACTAAGCAAGAGAAATTGATTACGGAAGCAAGAGCAACTTGTCTTCACTATTCAGTCTGCCCCTCAACTACTGTGAATGCTTGGAGTGAAATAACTATAGAGGCTTTTCTCATGCATTCAATTCACTCATCGCAACCATGCAAGGGTTGCTTTGTGCCTCGGTTTGTTGAACCAAACATGTATCAGTAGTACTAGTAGTCATGAGTGGCTTTGATCTTGCAAGAACCAAACAAGTATTAGTAGTCTTTGATAAAATTTGTTGAACTTGCAAGAACCATGCAGCAAGGAGTCCATCTCAACAATTATCACCTAGATCTAATGCATAGCGGATGAGATATAGTTGTTGAATATTACGAATGCAAGAAAGTCCGGCCGTTGTATATTTGATCTCATAGGACATATGTATGAGAAGGCAACCGCACGTTAATCATGGTTTAGATCTATAGAGGGAATGGGAGAGCTCTAGAAAGGTAGCAAGTAAAACAAGCGGAGTTGCAGATGAGATCACGACGGTTAGAACGATGGAGCGGAGATTTACTCAAAGATTCTAAATTTTGACCAAATATATATAGAGAAGTATGATGCGTAATAAGTATTTTATACAACATAAAATAATGAGCTTAATCAATAATTTTCTTCGGTGAAGTACGAGAGGAATTCCTGCACTGCCAGGCCAAGATACATAGACAAATCTCATCGGCACATCAGGTAGGTGGATCTCTGGCCAAACCACTTGGTGATGCACCTACGGTGGAATGCGTGGCCACAGCCGAGCATTTCCACAGCATGGCCAGCCATAGGATTATGTTTCATCCTCTAGGTAGATGCTGCAGTCCCGACACCCCATTGGCGCCACCTCTGCCTCCACGCAGAGCATCAAGAGCGCCTCGAACGCGATGAACTTCAACTATTTGTCGACCCAAAGCTCAAGCTTGGCGTGGGTGATGTAGCCATCTCGGCAGGCCTCGCGCGCTAGGGCCACGAGTTCAGGAACCTCGGGCTTGGGAAGGATGTCCTCCCACTGCTCATCGATGAGGTTGAGTTGCTGCAGCCACGTGAATGTCCTCATCAAGCCACGAAGGACATCATGGACACCTTCCTGGTCGTCGGGGATGCCCATGGCTTGATTTGCCTTCAAGATCCTAGTGGCACTGCCTCCTTCATACAGGAGGTACACCAGTTGCCAACAACCGCCGGCTTTGAGGGTCTTGGTCACCGTGCATTCTAGGGTTAGAGAGAACGTTGCTTCAGGGACGCTCCCACAAGATGGATCCTGGATGGTGAAGATGTTCTTCGACATCATTGTACACTTGACGTAGTGATTGAAAGTGGAAAACTAGGCAGCAAGATCTCTGGCGAAGTTCATGGCGATGGCTACTCTATGGGTCTAGTGGCTTAGTTTGTAGCTATGATTTGAATTTGTTTGGAGTTAGAGCAAGGACGATTTAAAGGGAACCCGGTGTTAAATAGCTATGGGAGGAACGGGGGGACAGTTATGAGATGGAATTTGAAGTGAATCGCTTCGAATGTTGAGGACCTTAGACGGCTACCAGTAAATGCCATCCCGGATTCCAGGGGTTGGTCGAATAGTTTCCAATACTAGACGTGTTGGGAATATTCTAGTAGAACATGTGATGTGTCCGGCTCGGTCAGCTTTACAATGCTCAAACTTTCTTGAGTGTGCTGTAAAATTTGAATTGCTATGTGGCTCCTCCGTTAGGCATTACATCGACGTGAGACTTGATTGTATGAATTCCGTTATATGTGTTTACCATACTACAGATCAGAAAGAGAACCAGAAAAAAACATGTAGGCAAAACCAACCAATAGGGTCGTTTTGCTGTTGAATTTTACTACGTACGCAAGAAAGTCCGGCCGCTGTATATTTGATCTCATAGGACACAATATAAAGGGTCATCTATTTTGAATGTCATAGCAACCAGTAGTTAGAACTAGTATGAAGTCATGTTAATCACCTGTAGTTAGAACTAGTATGTATTGGTAGTAGTTGGATGACACTGAGTAGTGGGATTACAGTGCTCTCCTATTATTTGCATGTATTAGATAAAAATTGTTGAACTTGCAAGAACCATGCAGCGATGAGTTCATACGAGCAAGTCTCATTTTTCCTCGTTTTCATATGATGCTTGTTACTGTGTCATTTACAATTTTAAGTTTGGGCCCTATTTTTTAATCTAGGTCAGCGCGTAGGATTGTCCGGCCACTGAGAAACAACATAGGCTGGACTTTAGTGCACCATGCAACGTGACATACATCGAATGGAACTTTGTTTACTCCTCTGCAAATTTTCCAAGAACAGGGGAACATGGAACCCCTGAATGAGCACCTCGCAAACTTGAAGCACCCCCAATCGAGTATGGAGCCCCTAAATAGGAGAGAACCAGATGATTATAGATCTTCTGTTAACACAAGATTTGCTACAATTCACTTTCCCGTGACACGTTTACACGGACGCTTGGAACACGAGCAAGGTGCTGTTTGGTTCCTCCAGAAAGAATCATCACATTGGACAATTCACTTCCCTGAGACACATTTACACGGTATACGCGATCCTTCAAGAACGTGGAGTCTCCACCTATATAAACCGATGGCCCTATTTCCCCAGTGCTCTCTGCCTCGTCGTAGTTACGCCTTTGTACTCCGCTTAGACACCGCATCCATCGTCGTTCATCGTGCGCGTGCTTCGACTCTGCTTCTTCCTCGGCTACGTCGTGATGGATTGGCTCTCAATGGAGTTGGCCATGGACATCACTGGCCGTGTCGTTGAACAATCATATGCCCCCATGGATGACCTTGCCAGCCTACGGGCAACCTGCTCGTTCATGCGTAGGGTGTGCGGCACCGCTGAAGTCGGCCGCTGCTGTAACACCCTAGTGTTAAGCATTGCATTTGGCACTTGCATTTCATGAGCACAAGCATCATCCAAGCATTCGTGAGCATGAGCATATGGAATTTCATCTTATTCTTTACATATTATCACATGTGATGTTGATTATATACATGCATATGCTAGTGATCATGTGTGACCAATGCAATAGATGGTTGTGAGGTCACCAAAACACCTTAGACACATCTAGGATGGTAAACGGAACAATGTTTGTATTCATGACACGGGCCAATTTTGCTTCTAAGTCCTAGTTTACTCAAATTGTCATTTTTCATGATGCTAGTTTGACCAAAGTTGAACAGTAGCTTAGATTATTTGCATGGCAGTGCACCCTTAATAAAAGTTGTAGTTCTTGGCATGGGTAACAAACTTTATTTTAGGGTCATGAGCTAATTCAGTGCCTAACATGGTCAAAAATAGCTCCCAAGAACCAACTTTGTACTGTTTTCAAGACTTAAAATCTTTCTAAGTCTAGAAGCTGATTACAGCTTCAAGTACACCACTTTGAAGCACTGTAACTTGCAAACCATGGAGAGTTAGATGATGCTTCCTAAAGCAAAGTTGGAGACCTCACATAGCTCTACAATTTTTAGTAATACCATTTTCACTAAATCGCCATGGACTAGGAGTTACAAGTGCATGAAGTCGCACTATCAGTCACCCGATGCAGCTCTGAATCGGCCGGGTAGCTCGACGTTCTAGCCGACCGGCCACAGGCTGCGTCCGCCATGTGGACGCTATACACCGGCGTCGGGCCCGCTGGTCAGGCCGGGGTAGACAGCAAAGCTACCGCGACACGCCCTCCGCTCCCACTCGCTCTCCTTCATTTTCTCTCTCGCTCTCACGCACGCCAGAGCAAAGCCGCAGCGCCATGCCATCGTCGCCAAGCTCCACCGTGCTCGCTCACTACCCACGTAGCACCACCACCCAATCCACCTTGCCCACAACTTTGCCATCATCTCCTCTACCTCCTCGACCCGCCAATGCCACTGTTCGAGCCCAGGTAATGCAGCATTCCATGTCGTCGTCGCCACCATGGCCATGGAACGCCACTGAGCTTTGAGCTCGCCCATGGCCAGCCACCACCGTAGCATCTCTGACCTCTCTCTCCCTCGTCTAGTCATCACCATAGAGACTAGTTGCAAAGACCACAACCAGCTTAACTGCTACCACCACCATTAGACAGGAACGCACGACGTCGCCATGCGCGTCCACCATGGCTGCAAGCACGCGCTCGCCGCCACCGACTTCACCGCCCGCCCTTAGCCCACTTTGGTACCCGTTACCGTGTCACCTAGAGGTGTAGCACCGTCCCTGATGATGGAGACCTACCTTCAACTGCCATCTTGTCAGAATGGTGACACCACCGCCTTGCTCTGTGCGCCACCCTGCCGCTATGCACGTGGCCGGAGCTCACCGCCACTTCGCTGTGGTCATGACCTAACCCTGAGCTCCGCTAGTACCTCCTGATGCTGTACTCGCGCCCGCCTAGCCATGCCATCGCCGGAGATGGCGAGTCCGCCACCGCGTGCCACCGCTGAGCCACCATGCTCAACGGTGAGGTTGCTCCGGTGATCCGCCGACCCAACCTAGGGTACCAGTAGGTGCGCAGGAGTGTGGGGAACACAACGCCAGTGATCTCACCACTGGTGACCTCGCCGTCGACAAGCAGTGGCTGGTCAACCGTCGTGCTCTGTTTTGTGTGTCTGTCAAGTGGGGCCAAGTTGACTGTGGGGCCCTGTTGTCAGTCACAGTGGGGTGTGTGAACCGGGTGCACCTAGCTGCTGGGCCCGATTTGAAATTTGATTTTTCTTTATTTGTTTTTCAAGATTTTATAGCAAACTTGCAAAAATCATATCTGGAGTTACGAGTGTCCAAATGGGGTGATCCAAATTTTGTTGGAGTCTTCATGAAGTGTAATATTTGATAAAACTATGAAACCTACTGTTTGGGATATTTTTCTAGGGGAATTAAATTGAGCTAGATAAGTGCTTTTAAATTTGTTTCTATCTTGTAAAATGCATATCTTGAGCTAGGTAAGTGCAAAAATTGTGATTCCAATTTTACTAGTCTTATGTTGACATGCTCTAGCTAGGACAAATGCCATACCTATAGTAGGAATACTTGGAGTATGGTATTTCTATTTAATCTTAATTAATTGCTAGTTTCTAGTAAAAATAAATGGGGTAAAAATACATAACTTATGATCATGCAAAATTTTACACAGTGTTCTTATGCTAGGATAAAAGTAAGAAAAATATGAAATCTGTTGTTTGACACTTTTCACTAGGCTAAACTATTTTTGCTAAAATAAGCATATGCAATTTGTCATTTTTGTAGAGATGGCTATACTTATCAAACTGACATGAAATTTGTGAAGTAGACTTTTGGGGTCATATGTAAGCTACTGTAATTTTCTCAGAATTTATTGTGCACTAGAAGTATTTATCTTCTAAATCACCCTATGATATAAGGAAATTAATAAATGCATATAAATAAATTAGTTGGGCTTAACCATGATGTTTTTCTGTGGTGCTTGTGATGCATATGATTTGTTGATATGAATAGTTATACATAGAAGTAATTGGTGATAGGCAGCTAGATAATTATTCCTTATAATTCAACTAGATAGCTACATGAGTAGTTTCTGTTGTGTTGATAAATTCATGATGATAATTATCTTTTCTGCAAAACTTGTCAATTACAAAGTTGTAGATAACTTACTTATCTTACTTGTCCTAAAATTTCATAGTTATAGGACTAATGGTTTAAGAGTTATAACTGTTAGAAGTCTGTTGTCAAATTTGTTTGTCCTCTAGACAGATCTGAAAGATTGAACTATTTGACCTAGATAGCGATTGAATCACCTTAATATGATTAAAAGAAAGTTGTAGGAAAATTCATAAGCTTTCCAAAAAGTCCATAACAATATTGTTTGGATGTGTATAACTCTAGTAATGATCAAAATAAGTTTCTGCTATTTTGCAGTCCAGAAATTGCTTAAATGGAAATTTGTTTAATTACTAGAGAGGAGATATGCACCTACTCAGTAAAAGAAAATTTACCTTGTTATAACTTTAATACATTGCTGTTAAGGACACTTATGAGTATGCATTTTATCATATCATGTCATCCATGTCATTATCTATGCATCCTTGATATCTTATTTCAAGATCATGCATATTGGTTCGCCCGAAGGAGTAACCCTACTGGAATTCGAAGAAGAGGCGGAGGACAATCAAGGTACACCCCAACCCATAGCTCCCAAAGGAGAGGAGCCAGCCACTGATGAACTTCCAAAGTGCCTTGATCACCGACCCACCTCTTTCCTGAAAGGCAAGCCCCGGAGCATTTTAAACCTCCTATGTTTTATAAAATATCACTTGAGTCCTTTTATGTTTGATGCATTAGGTTTTAAGAGTTGATTTGGAAACACTTGATGCATTGAACTACCTTGTCTAGATATATAAATTTTAAACCCTGTGTAGGTCTAGGATTGAATATATGCTTAGCCATGCTTAGACCGGTAGAAGTCGGGTGATTTCCTATCACCTGCGAGATATAGGTGGATACCAGAGCACAGTTGGCTATATTTGCTATCGTGGAAAAGAACCATGGGATAATGTAACTGGAGACCAGGCGGAGTCTATGTGTAGGTTGACTCAAGTGATTCTGTCTGTGCCAATTAAGGACCGCATTGTTGGAGGCCCTCTTGTCATTTTGAATGCTTGCCTCTCACTTAGCTGGCCGGATAACTCGTTCCGACCATGAAGCCGAGTAGCTCAACTAAGGCCGGGCCTCGTTCTATCAAAGTGTGTACTCTGGCTGGTAGTAAGGATGAGTTGGGAGCCAGGTGTGAGCCCAAGGGCAGGGTAGTCCTAATCGTCCTAGCAACTGGTTGTCCCTGGTTGTGCGGCGCTGATTGAACCCGCAAAATGTGGACCTAAGTTATACCAAAGGTGACCTAAGGCTACCGTGGTTGGTAGACCTAGGTTTGTGTTAAGAATACTACCTAGCTTCTTCATCGTAGTAATTGGATTATGGAATATGATGGTTTTGATGAATATGAAAATATTACACCGGCTATGGTTACTATTGTATGTTACTAATGATATCCCACATGTTTGGCATAGGTTAGTTGCTAATCTAGAGATGAATAGCTATAATCAACTTGGTTACCGAATTACAAAATGTATAGCTCAACTAGTGCCTTGCATGATCCTTGGAGTCACTTTACTTCTGGTTTATGATGGGTAAGTCTAGCGAGTACCTTCTCATACTCAGGGTTTATTTCCCACTTGTTGCTGATAACACAGTATATCATGGATATTGTAAGAACTGCTTCTGTCCCACCATGGATGAGGAGTAGGCCCAGTCAATGCGCTTCTATTTATATATCTAATCTATGATGCTTTTGTGGGTTGTGATCACAGACTGGCAAGTATTTGAACAATGATGTGAGATGTTGGTTTAAAAACTACTTTGCTTCTGTTACTACTTTATTTGAACTTGGTTTGTAATAACTTTAATCGCACTCTAATGTATGGCAATGTATTTGTGAACTCTATGTAACATGTGGCATGTATGTTGAATCATGTACGATCTTGGTTGTATGTTGGTGATGAATCGAGACCCTTCGAGGTACTCGACGGACTACCGGGTTTATATGGGTTCAATATGATATTGTGACCACTTGCGGGCTGCCATTGTACTTATGCTCATATAAATTGGACGGTTCTATTATAGGCGCATACCACTGCGTCGGGTACTGTAGCATCAAGGTTTCTGGGAGTGCCACTACTATGACTTATACTATCACGCCCTGCTCACCACCAAGCTAGCCAGTGTGGGCAACCTAGAGGCCTGCTTCCTTGCCAGCTTGCGTCTCGTCTTCATGGAAGCCCATAGGTCATTGACATCACCGATGAAGTGGCTTCAACACTCCGTCGAGGTCGGCTATAAACTTGGTATGTACGTCTACGCCCTCATGCTCTATTGGTCCAATACCGGCGGCGATAATGATGACATTGCCCAACGCCTGTTGAGGGAGCTCGAAGGTGGTGATGAAGCAGGGCCAGCTGGACTGCCGTGGAAGAACCAGACCTATACGCAGTTCTACCAAGACATGTAATGGTGGTTGCAGGACATGGTGCCACATGATGTAGTGCCCATTCTTCGCCCAAAGCTTCCTCGGAACGGTCATTGCATAAGTGGTGGCTACGGCGAGCCCATCGGATTTGAAGCATGGACTTGTGGGCTAGGTTCTACTGTGAGGAGTGTAGGATCTCACGGGAGTGCTATTAGTTATTCACATCAGTGTGGTAGATTAATTCTGAATTAGTGCATGTTAGGTTGTGTTAAACATCTATGTATATGTATCGGGTTGGTGATTTTTTTTTAATTTGGCAACAACATCAACAATATATGTATCTCATTGTTCAAAGTTTGCAGATGCTGATCGTATTTTTTTCTGTATGAGCATGCACCCTAGCACATGTAAGAATGTTGGGCCTCTATACATTTGAACGCATAGGACAGTATCCTCTATAGTTTTCCTCTTATTTCCTATGATTCTTGTTACTGTGTCATTTACAATTTTAAGCTTGGGCCCTATTTTTAAATCTAGGTCGGCGCGTAGGATTGTCCAGCCACTAAGAAACAACATGGGCTGGACTTTAGTGCACCATGCAACATGACATACATCAAATGGAACTTTGTTTACTCTGCTAATTTTTGAAGAACAAGGGAACATAGGGAATAACGTCTGCTGATGAACTCTGGCAGGATGCTGCGTCTACCATACCGAATGGCAAGGGCAGAGATGACATGAACTTTTCTGCTATCCATGTGTATATGCGATGATGGTTCTTGTTGAATATTATTAGATTAATTATGAAATATCTCTCTTGAATCTTGCAAAATTTATTTTCAATGTTTATGATATCAAATAAATATCGTTAGATTAATTACGAACTATCTTTGTTGAACTTGTAAGAACCTTGCAGCGAGGAGCAAGTCTCACCTCAGTCTAATGCAGAGCAGAGGAGCCACTGATACAAATAGGTATGGACTAATAACAAAACTAATTGGCTAATTATTAGAAACTCTTGGAGATGC
>CAJGYO010000011.1:54054908-54254908 GCA_904845875.1 Miscanthus lutarioriparius | reverse complement strand
TGTCTTCCAACCTTTCCCTAAACCAGCCCGAGTATCCTATAAAAGGTTCGACTGGTGCCTAGTCAATGTCCTGGACATTCTCGACTGGCACCAACCCCTTGCCAGTTTCATGGACAAATCGGTTGCAATTAGTTACCTGGCTTGTTGACCTCATCCACAACATGTGGTTTGTATGGGTGGTTACTCGAACTCACGTATCCCAATAAATAGTCCTTAACTGCTCCACGAGCTACGTTGCTTGAGATCCCACACTCACAATGACCTACCCCTCACGTGAGCGAACTTATCAAGGTGGTGTCCAAGTTTATAATCTTTAGTGATATTATTCCTTATCCAGATTAGTAAAGTAAGTCAAGTTGTACCCTCATAGTTTTTAGTAATCAATTATCCAAGTGTAGCATCCTACATGCGCGAGAATGAGTTCCCTTCTCATGCTCGACTTGTACCACTGCTAAGCCAACTGGGCAATAAGCAATTAAACATTCCCATTCCCATTTATTAGATGATAGGCTTCTAATATATTAATGAGTGCCTCTAAGTGTAAACTGAACAAGTTTACTAACCAAAACTACATGTAATGCAAAACTCATAATGATACTCAATAAGTATCCAAAATATGGTTTATAGTAGTGGGGTGCCTGCCTGGTTTTGCCGCTCGAATGAATTCGAAGTTCTAGATGACAACTCACACACGTTCCTTACGCTACTCAGGTCCTGAAAGAAAACAATGATCAAGGTTGAAGATAACTGAGGAAGGCGTATGAACAAGACTTGGCTTAGGACTAAGGATAGAGGCTTCTATCTATGGCTCTACTATTGCCCTTCTTGAAACTATGCTTGACCTAGTATTGTTGACCTCTTCGGTAAGTTCACTAGACAACCTCATCTTTACTGTTAACTTGACAGACACTCCGACCTAGGTGGCGGACACTCCATCGGGTTAGGGTTTTGAGGTGACTTGGCTCTGGTTTGACTCTACTTGGGTTGATGGACACTCCAGTAGGAACTAGTAGGTCTCGGGTGTCCTGTGCTACTGGGTTTATAAATTAGCGGACACTCCATGAGAGGTCACGAACTCTCCGCTAACAACTTGATGTTCTCGGGTTATGGGGTTTTTGTTTGTACAAACCGGCGGATACTCCACGAGAGGTCGTGAACTCTCTGCTGGCCCATGTCGACAGAAGATAAGGTTCTGATGGCTAGTTTCCTGAGGCTATCGGACACTTCACCATCAAACTATCGACACAAACTATGTTCTTGGGTGATCTTGGGTTCCAAACTTAGATGTGCTCAGCTGTGATCTATGCATGTGCAAGATATCTCTAGGATAGTTTAGGTGGTTCACTAGGCTCAAGATAGCTAGGATTTGAGCTTGTTTTGCTAAGTGTGGCTATAGGATTAGGATCAAACTTAGAGATACAAGAACTTGAGAATGAACCATGAGATTAAGATGAAAACCTTAGCTCTGAGATCTAGAGCTTCCATAGCGAGAAAGTTGAAGATCCAAACCTTCTCTACTCTTGCTTCTTTATCCAAAAGTTGGCTTGGCTCCATATGAACTCTCTTTACATATGATGGAACTACCTCCAGCAAGAAGTCATGAAGGGGTTGAGGGGTGAAGGGTGTCCATGGGCTGTTGCTGGTGCTTATCTTCTTCCTCTCCTTCATCTTCTTCAATCCTTCCTCCAATCTCTCCCCTCTTTAGCTTCTAGGGTTGTTGCTTGTTCTTGAGTGAATAGAGAGAGAGAGTGAGTGTTGCAAATGGGAGGATGATTGAGAGAGAGTGGCTTTAGCTAAGAGATATCTATCCCAATTCATGCTGACATGTGGGTCCCATCCACTTAAGTGGCAAACAACTCATTTCCCACTTACTGCTGCTACACTGTGATATGTCAGATGGTCTGATGGCATTGGCGAATGTTGGCGGTCCTTAACTCAAATATTTTGGCTGCCAAAGTGCATTGAAATGACAACATTCCATGTTACATCATAACAAAATATTATTTTATCTAACAAGTTCTATGAGTTTTGGTGCTCTCATTTGTCTTGCAGGATATTTAATTTTTCACCGAATAAAACTATCTCAAACGATGAATTGGAGTGCACCATTGCAAAGAGCTCATCGAGACGATCGAAACAGATATATTATTTGCTATATTTCATGCTCGAAATGAAAAGATATTTATTTCGCAAATAAATAAATAGATTAGGTGGGACCCACATGCACAGAACCACATAGGTGGGCCCCACCGAAATAGTGCCATGCAGCAGCAGTGTCCAATCACTGGACGCCATGTGTCCAGGCGATGTGCGTGTTCTCCTGTGAGCGCTGAAGACAGCGGTCGCCAGGGAGGCCCCGCCCTGTCGGCCACACTCCACACATGGCGAAGCAGGCGACCAGGCCGGCCACTCTGCTAACGCCACATGGCATAGCTTATCGGCTGTTGTGTGTGCCCGCACGCGCAGTGGGCGCGGACTTGGCTCCACCTAGGACAGGTGGCGGGCAGGCATGGGTCACCGGGCTAGTTCGAACGGGAGGCGTAGCTGGGCCGCTGGTTTTGGCAGGTTGGGCCAGTCCAGCTGGCTAGGATCCTGGTTTTCTCTCTAGAAAAGCAGACAACGCGCTGATTCCGCTGGTTCACCTCCGGTTCGACGCTTACAAAGCCGATTTTGCTCTGATTTTCGACCAAGGTTGGTGGGGGATTAATTTGATGTGATCCTAGGCTCCAGCACTGACTATAGGATGTGGGAAACTCCCTAGGTTTCCTAAAATTAGAGGAGGGACCTAGGAATATTCCATGAATTATTCTCTCCTCTCCACCTATAAAAGGAGGCCAACTCCCCCTCATTTTACACACCTCTACACTTGAGCATTCTTTCATATTCTTAGTAGTAGTGTCCCTCTAGGTGTTCCTACCTAGTTGTAGTAAAAAGAAAATAGGGAGAGAGGAGAGGAGCAGAGGAGGAGCCAGGTCTATCGGATCCACCTCAACTTTGTACCTCTATGGATGTTGTTGACACCAAAATTTGGGAAGAACGCGGGAACTCAAAGCTTCCAAGATTGTGTCATCAAGTAATCGATTAGATGTGAATGAGTATCAGCTGATTTAGATGTGATGTTAGAATTGGCTATTTTATCGATGATGTCAGCAGATGACGCTAATGGGCTATACTTGAGTGGCGCTACGAAGATGTGTCGGACTCTACAGATAAGGAAAATTGGGGTCTAGGTTATTATTAAGTTAGGAAGTTTTATTTTATTCCAAGAATTATAATGAGTCATATTTGAGTAGGATTCATGTTTAGGTTACGGGTATAAATATTAGACCCTGGATATTGTAAAAAACGAACACTCAATCAATACAATCTTTCTGGCTTTCGCCATCGCATTAGGAGTAGGAGTACTATAGATCTTGACGAGTTCTTTAGCAAACAGGGCTGCATCGACTGATCAACCTTCAGCTTACTTGTGAGTACCGTCACGACTTATATTGTGCTTGTAAAGCTGCATCAGCTGATTGATCTTTTATGAGCCATAATATAAGTTAGTTATCGATCGGTATTGTAGTTTGTAAGGCTGCATCAGCTGATTGATCTCTTACGAATTATAGTATAGATCAAAGTTATCGATCTTGTGTTAAATAACTTGTTGTTTAATACAATATCACCCGTTATCGAATATGCTTAGATTAATAAGATTTTTCTTGCTGTTTTTGGTTGATTCACCAGTTATCAATCTTGCTATAATTAATGTTTTATGTCGCAGAACTGACCAATTGCTTCTATCCTTGTGTTGGAACTGTCATACTTGAGCCCATATAAACCCGGTAGTCTGTCGAGTACCACGACGGCTCTCGGTAAACGATCCACATACAACCAAGATCGTACATGATTCAACATACATGTCACACGTTACATAAAGTTTACAGATACAGTTCATTTCTCAGAGTATGAAATAGAGTTATTACAAACCAAGTTTGATAGATAGTATCGGAAGCAAAGTAAAGTTCAAAAGTAGCATTTCCAACATAGTTCAAATACAGTGCCAACACATGATCACCATCCACAAAAGCATATAGAAGGATTATTAAAGATGCCTGCCTAAGGCCCACTCCTCATCCACAGCGGGATAGAAGCAATTCTTGCAATAGCCGTGATAGACGGTACCATCTGCAATAATGAGAATGAAATCCTTAGTACGAGAAGGTACTCAGCTAGACTTACCTGTCATAAACCAGAAATAAATTGACTCCAAGGATTATGCAAGGCTTTATAAGTGGAGGTAGCTTGGCGACAATTTGCATAAAAAGCGATTAACTCAGTTATACAATTATACTTTGGTCATCAAGTTAATTATAGCTATTTATCTCTAGATTAGAACTATCCTGTGCCAAACATGTGGTATATCATTTAAGAGCATACAATAGTAACCATAGCAGGTGAAGTAATTCCATCTTTATCCAAACCATCACATTCCATAATACAATTACTACGATGTTGGGGCTAGCCAAGTTTCTCACTATCCGGGAGAGACGGTGATTCGAATCGATTTCAACCAGCTGGGAATTTATTCCTAACACAAACCTAGGTAGACCAGATCAACAGTCACCTTAGGTCACCATTGGTACAACTCAAGTCCACATTTTGTGGGTTTGCCTAGCGTCGCACAATCAGGGACAACCAGCTGCTAGGACGTTCAAGCCTGGCCTACCCTTAGGCTCATGTCTAGCTCCCCGCACATCCTTACTACCATCCAGAGTGCACACTCTTACAGAGTGGGCCCGGCTTGAGTTGAGCTACTTGGCTTCGAGGTTGGAACGAGTTATCTGGCTAGCTAAGTGATGGGCATGTGTTCAATCTTATCAAAAGTGCCAACAATGGTACGGTCCTTAATCGGCATAGATGGAATCACATGAGTCAACCCACACATAGACTCCGCTTGGCCTCCATTTACATTACCCCATGGTTCTTTTCCACGATGGCAAATATAGCCAACCTTGCTTCGGTATCCACCTATATCTCGCAGGTGATAGGAAATCACCCGACTTCTACCGGTCTAAGCATAGCTAAGCATATATTCGATCCTGGACCAATACAGGGTTAAAGGTATATGTATCTGGACAAGATAGTTCCATGCATCAAGTGTTTCCAGCCAACTCTTATAACCTAATGCATCAAACATAAAGGACTCGAGTAATATTTTGTAAAACATGGAAGACTTAGAATGCTTCGGGGCTTGCCTTTGAGAAAAGAGGTGGGGCGGTGATCTGGGCACTCAAGGAGCTCTTCTAGAGTCTGCTCCTCTTCTTCGGGAGCTGCGGCTTGAGGATTCTCCTGCTGATCCCCGTCCTCTTCTTCGTTGAATTCCAACAACGTTATCTCCTCGGTCGATCCTATATGCATGATCATGCAATAAGATATTGCGAATGCATGTATGACGACACATATACTATGATAAAAAGTGATGAATGCATCCTTGTAAGTATTTTCAACAGTATGGTGTCAAAGTAATAACAAGTGCATCCTATTTTACTGATTTGGTGCACATCTCTTCTCTATTACTTAAGCAAATACCTCTACAAGTCATTTACCGAACTACAAAACAACAGCTACTTGTTTTAACCATAACTGGAGTTATACACATCGAAATCATATGGTTGTGGATATTGTAGAAAGCTTATGAAATTTTCTACAACTTTCTTTTAATCCTCTTAAGGTGATTCAATAGTTATCTAGGTCAAACAATTCAGTCAATCAAATATGTCCTGGGAGCAAACAATTAGGGCAGCAAATTTCTAACAGCCAAAACTTTTAAACCCTAAGGCCTATGACTATGAAAATTTAACACAAGGTAGATTAGTAAGTTATTAACAAGTTTTACATCAAAGATCATTATCAACATCAAATCATCCACTCAACTGAAACTATACATGCAGTCATTTATTTGAATAATAAAGCAATAATTAATTGGTGGCAAATAACCAATTGCTTCTAAGCCTTACTATTAACATCAATAGTTACTATGCATCACAAGAACCATAGAAAACATCATGGTCAAGCACAATTTAATTATCTAGATGCCTTTATTAATTTAATTAGATAATTAGGGGAAATAACAAACATATACCAAATGTGCACCATAAATTCTCATACAATTACAGTGGCTTCCTAGTGCTCACAATAGGCTACTATTAAAATTTCATACCATTCGCACATGGACAACATCCTCTACAAAAATGACAAGCTAGCAAGGGTTATTTTAGCAAAAATAGTTAACCCTATAGAAAACTGTCAAACAACAGATTATATATTTTTGCTAGCTTCATACTAGTGCCACACTACTGTAAAAAAATTTGCATAGCAATATGTTACATATTTTTATCCCTATAATTTTCCTTAGAAAATGCCATTTATTAATAAATAAATAGAAAGATCCTATTTCCATTAAGTTTACTACAAGATTAATATTTTTCCTAGCTATATCATGTCAACACAAGACTAACAAAATTGGAATCACAATTTTATCACTTTTCTAGCTCAAGATATCAAATTTACAAGTTTGTAAACATTCAAAAAGCATTTATCTAAATACATTTTAGTCACCATGGAAAATACCAGAACTGTACATGACATATTTTTATAAAATACTACACTTCCTAAGGAATAGAACAAAATTTGGTTCACCAAAAATGGACATCTAGAACTCCACTAACATGATCTACTCTTCGCCACACTCGGTGATGGTCTTGCATGGCCAAAAGAAGCACGGGAACTCCTCACCGACGACCATGGCGGACGGCGGCGATGGCACGGTGGTACGCTGGCCATCTTCGGCCAGGGCTTGGCAATGCGATGGCTTCCTAGGATTTAGGGAGGTCCAACGGAGCTTCTAAAGGTAACTAGGACTCAGTGGAAGCTACGGGTGAGCTCGGCCACATGCACCTCTGCACGACGGCGCATAGAGCTCAACGGCGAGGTCGCCATTCTGACTAAATGGCGGTGATACAAGGGCCTATGTCATGCCAACAACTAGACCTAGGGTTGCTCTGTTCAGTGCGCTTGAAAGGAGGACAAAAGGGTGGGGAAGCTACGTTGCGGCAAATTTGCATGCCACGACGGGCATGGCGACCATGGTGGCGTCGGTGGCGTGTTCCAGCGGAACCGCATGGTAGCATGGGATCGGTGCTGTACTTGAGTACTATGGCTTAGAAGCATTTCTAGGATAGGGAAGAGAGAAGCAAAAGGTGTAGCGAGGAAATGTGGCCACGGCGGTGGCCATGGCGGAACTCCGGTGGGACGCACCCGCGGTGGCACAACACGAAATGCGGCTTACCAAGGGCACAACTATGAGCGCGGCTAGATGGGAATGGTAGACCAGAGCGAGGCAAAGCTGTGAGTGCAGCAGATTCGATAATGGGGCGACGGTGAGCGCATGCAAGCTCGGTGGAGCAACTGCGACGGTGATGGTGAGTGTAGTGAGCAGCCAAGAGCAAGGAGGTGAGAGAGGGGGAAATGACCGGTGCTGTGGTGGCTTAAACGTGTCGCTCGAGTCTTGTCGGCGATCGCTGCCTGACGAGCGGGGCCTACGCCGGCATATGGTCACCAAATGGGGTGCGCGGCCAGTGTTTGGTCGGCCATGATGGCGTGAGCTCGGCCGCCATCAGAGCCAGCATCAGCGTCTGACAGCCCGATTTGATGCCATTCAAACTCCTAATCCACAGACCATTAGCGAAAACTATCTGAACAAAACTTGTAGCCCTATATACCATCTCCAAGTTCTATTAAAAGATCAAGTCCCAATTCTCAATGGATAAGGAGAAAAATCATCCCAAAGTCGAGCAAATCAAACTGGAAATCAGCTGACTTAGAAAAATTTCTAAGTGTTGAAAAACAGTGAAATGTGTATTTTTGTGAGCTCAAAAAGACCAAGCTAGGCACTGAATTAGCTCATGACCCAAAAATAAAAGTTGTTTCTCTACTCAAATACTACAACTTTGCTTTAGTGAACAAATCCATGCAAAGTCTCTATGACATAGTTCAAACTAGATCAAACATACTACTTTCAAATGATGGCTTACATTAGAACTATGACTTAGTTACCAAACTAGCCCTAGTCATGAATACCAAAGTTGTTCATAATGACATTCTAAACATGTTTAATGTATTCCTAGAGTCACACAAGCATTTCATACATTGGTTACACATAAAACTCCCCAGGTCAACATGCATACCATCACATAGGAGCTTAATTAGACAAAGTGGTCTACATGAACAATGTTCCATTAGTCATCCTAAGTGTAGATAAGGTGTTTTAGTGACTAACATCAACCACTTACACTTATTCACTCATGATCATAAGCATACACAAAGGAAACATGAAATAACAAGGCATGTTTCATATGTTTCAATCATATGTTTCACATGTAAAAGCTTGCATATGAATGCTTGATGCTTATGCTCATGCAATGCAAGACAAATTATGCAAGCCAACACCTAGGGTGTTACAACCCCTCCCCCTTATAAAAATCTCATCCCGAGATTTGCAAGACCTACCATTCATGGACAAAGGTGGGATAAACCTCACGTAAATAATCCTCCCATTCCCACGTGGCATCTTGTTCACTGTGATTATTCCACACCACCTTGTAGAACTTAATGACCTTACTCCGTGTTACTCTTTCCATCTCTTCTAACACTCGGATTGGTTTCTCCTCGTAGGTCAAATCCGATTGGAGCTTAATGTTGGTGGGTGCAATGGCTTCCTCAGGTATGCGAAGACATCTCTTCAACTGAGAAACATGGAAGACATCGAATATTGCACTCATCTCTAAAGGAAGTTGTAACTTATAAGTGACCTTCCCTTTCCGTTCAGTAATCTTGTATGGCCCTACATATCTAGGTGCAAGCTTTCTTTTCATTCCAAATCTCTGTACTCCTTTCATGGGTGACACTTTCAAATATACATAGTCTCCCACTTCAAAAGTCAGTGGTCTTCTTCTTTTATCAGCATAACTCTTTTGTCTTGACTGAGCTGCTTTCATATGTTGTTGGATAATGCGCGCTCGCTCTTTAGCTTCAGTGACAAAGTCAATGCCAAAGTATCTTCTTTCACTGGGCTCAATCCAATTCAATGGACTTCTACATTTTCTACCATACAAGGCTTCAAAAGGAGCCATCTTGATGCTTGCTTGATAACTGTTGTTGTAGGAGAACTCGACCAAAGGTAGCCATTTCTCCCATGAACCCTTGGAAGATATGACACAAGCTCTCAGCAAATCTTCTAAGATCTAGTTCACTTGCTCGGTCTGTCCAAAAGTTTGTGGATGGTATGCTGAACTTCTAATTAGCTTAGTCCCCAAAGCTTAGTGCAAGTGTTCCTAGAAACGAGCTATAAATTATGGTCCTCGATCTGAGATTATAGTCCTGGGTATTCCATGTAGTCTCACAATCTAAGAAACATACAGCTCAGCGTACTTCACCACGTGATACCTTGTGTTCACTAGTATAAAATGTGCTGACTTGGTGAGACGATCTACAATGACCCATATTGAATCATGACCTTGTTGTGTCATTGTAAGGCCTGTGATGAAGTCCATACTTATTTCTTTAGATTTTGAGCCTAGAATAGGCAAAGGCTGAAGTAATCCAGTAGATTTCAAATGAATGGCCTTTACTCTACTGCAATTATCACACCTAGCGATATAGACTGCGATCTCCTTCTTCATCTTGGTCCACCAAAAACGGGTTTTCAAATCTTGATACATTTTGCTACTGCCTGGGTGGAAAGACAACTTGGATGAATGAGCTTCATCTAAAATTTGATTTCTAAGCTCACGGTCTTTTGGTACCACAAGTCGGTCCTCAAACCATAGCACACCTCTTTCATCTAATCTGAAATGCTTGGTTTCTTGTTCTTGCATCTTTCTCTTGATGTGAAATATACCTAGGTCTATCTTCTGCAGCTCTATGATTTTGCTCTCAAGTGAACAACTGATAGTGATATTGTGCAGTATAACAGGATGTAACAAATTAAATCCGTCTTCCAACAATGCTTCCACAGTGTAGCAATGAGATTTCTGACTAAGTGCATCTGCTACAACATTGGCTTTCCCTGGATGGTAGTGCACTTCTAAATTGTAGTCCTTAATCAACTCAAACCATCTTCGCTGTCTCATGTTCAGCTCAGGTTGGGTAAAGATATATTTGAGACTTTTGTGGTCAGTATATATATGACATACATTGCCCAGCAAATAATGTCGCCATATCTTTAATGCATGAACAACTGCTGCAAGTTCTAAGTCATGAGTAGGGTAATTGACTTCGTGCTTTCTCAACTACCGAGAAGCATAGGCAATAACTCTTCCTTCTTGCATGAGCACACACCCCAAACCTATACACGATGCATCACAGAACACATCGAAAGGCTTTTCAATGTCGGGTTGTGCTAAAACAGGAGCTGTAGTTAACAGAGTCTTTAGGGTGTGAAAAGCTGCTTCACACTCTGGTGTCCATCTGAACTTTTCATCTTTCTGAAGGACTCTAGTCATGGGCTTAGCTATCTTGGAGAAATCTAAAATGAAATGATGATAATAACCTGCTAACCCTAGAAAACTCCAAACTTCATGAACCAAAGTCAGGGCCGTCCAATCCATGACTTCTTGTACTTTAGATGGGTCTATAGAAATTCCATCTCTCGATAAGATGTGACCCAAGAAAGGTACTTTACTCAACCAAAATTCACACTTGCTGAACTTTGCATATAACTTATGTTCCCTCAATCTGGATAGAACAATTCTCAAATGCTCTGCATGATCTGCCTCATTTTCCAAATAAATCAAGATATCATCGATAAACACAACCATGAACTCGTCGAGCTCTGGCATGAATACTAAATTCATCAAGTACATGAAGTAGGCATGAGCATTTGTTAGTCTGAAAGACATGACCAAATACTCGTACAAGCCATACCTAGTGGAGAAAGCAGTTTTAGGTATGTCCTCTGGCCTGATCTTTATTGATGATAGCCTGACCTCAAGTCAATCTTGGAGAATACCTTTGCTTTTGCCAACTGATTGAACAAGATATCGATATGAGGCAAAGGGTACTTGTTTTTTATGGTCATAGCATTAAGTGGTCTATAATCCACACACATTCTCAAGGACTTGTCCTTCTTCTTTACGAACAATGTTGGACATCCCCATGGAGACGAACTAGGTTGAATAAGACCTTTGCCCAACAGTTCTTGTAACTGAATTTTAAGTTCAGCTAACTCATTTGGTGGCATCCTATAGGGTCTCCTTGAGATAGGTGCATTACCCCTGACACTAACTCAATCATAAATTCCACATCCCTATCAGGTGGTAAGCCGCATAACTCATCTGGGAATACATCAAGAAACTCACAAACCACTGGAATATCACAAAGGGTAGTGGCTTGGATAGCACAAGACAAGTTCTAGAGTTCAAAATTGCAGGAAAGTGGTACTAGGAAAGCATTACCTCCCTTTGGTTCTCTCAACATTATTGTATGAGTGCTAGTGTCAATGAGAACACCATGATCTCTCATCCAATTCATGCCTAAGATCACATTTATGGATAATCCAGGCAATATTATCAGATCCATTGTATACTCCTTCTCTTGTATAGAGATGAGCACATTTCTAACCATCTTATTTGTAGAAATAGTAGCCCCAGCTGAACTTATACTATAACCACCCTTGCTTACCTCAATTCCTTTCTGATCATGTCTAGATGCAAATGCTTGGCTCATAAATGAATGAGAAGCTCCAGAATCAAATATAACAATGGTGGGATGCTTGTTAACAAGAAACATACCAGCAGTGACAACCTCTCCTGCGGGCACCTCTTCAACAGCGATGTAGTGCACATACCCAGGACATGCTTTAGGATTTGCCTGCCTCTGATTTTCCTAGTTCTGATTGTTGTTCTTCTTAGGATGGGGGCATTCCTTGGCCCAATGACCCACTTGATTGTAGTTGAAGCAGGGTTGATTGCTCTTTGGTCCTGCTCAGCTTCCTTGCCTCCATTCCCTTTGGGTAAGGCAATAGTGAACACCTTACGAAACACCTTCTGAGGTCGGTTGTTCTAAGCTTTTGGTGGAGGAGGCCTGAACTTGGGCGCTGGTGGTCGAAACAGTGGCCTAGCTACCACTGGAGATCTAGACTATGAAGACCCTGAGGCGCCTGCCTCAGCTGCCCTCTTGCGGCCCTTTGCTGCCGCATGCAGATTGTTGTGGTTCTCCTAAGTCAATGCATCACTGATGAACTCATTGTAGGTAGTGCACTTTGAGTTGGCCATAGTTTTCATCAACTTAGTGCCAAGACCCCTCTTGAAGCTTTCGATCTTCTTTTCTTTAGTTTCAACAAAACCTGGGCATATTGGGACAGATTGTTGAAAGCATGCATATACTCAGTAAGGGTCTTGGTCCCTTGTGTGAGTCGCATAAACTCATCTGCCTTCATGCGCATCAGCCCTAGGGGAATGTGATGTCCCCTAAAGGCTAACTTGAACTGCTCCCATGTGACCTATGCATTGGCAGGTAGAGAGGACAGGAAATGGGTCCACCAAATCTCGGCTGATCCTTGCAGCTGATGGGATGCATATTCTGCCTTCTGGTGCTCGGTGACCCTCAACAGATGGAACTTTTGCTCAATAGTGTTGAGCCACTCATCCACCTAGAGAAGTTCCTCGGCCACCTTGAAAATAGGAGGCTTGGTATCTAGAAAATCCTTGAAGGTGCTGTACTGGTTTGGCTCAGGCCCCTGTTGTTGTTGGTGGGCACGAGCCGTGTTCTACGTAATGAGGAGTAGGGTTTCCTCCATAGTCCTCTGGCTTCTCAAGAACTGGGCAAAGAACTCATTAGTAGACGGTGGTGGCGATGGTGGTAAGTCACCGTCATTGCCCTCTTGGCTGCTGCTTGCTCCAGCACGAGTGCGAGTCATCTGCAAAGTTGCAACAATAAGTGATTATTGGATGATGTCAAGAGATTGTAGATGAATTGTATAATCATGCCAAACTGAAATTACTGAAGAGAATCTTAAATTCATACAATAAAACAGAGGCACAATAATTCATTCTCACAACATAACATCACCAATTTGATCACTTATCGGGCTCACAGCGCGTTAACATACAAGTCATAATCACCAATAAAATGAAATGGAATTGCATTAACATTCAACCAAATGGGAGATAACATGCAAGTACCAATATTACATGATAGTCCCATCACAAATACCAAACTTAAACTACAAGTCCATTACATAAATAGTGAGGATACATCTAGCGTTTTCACTAGTCACTAGGCGAATCTAATCTTCATTATGATTGCTATGGAGGTCGGAGATAGGATCATCTTCATTCTCTGGCTCCACTTCTTCCTCGTCCCAGCCATCATCTTCTACTAACATATCTGGATCTTCATCATCAAGGACTGGGTTCAGTTGGTTGTTCAGATAATGCACCTCATGCTAAAGATCAAACACTACATGCTGGGCCTGTGTAAGCTATTAGTGCAAGTCCCTCTCAGCATGGTCCTGCATGGCGCTAACGGCGTGGGTCCTATCTCGTTCTGCTTCTGCTGCAGTAGCACGGTTGTTTGCTAAGATTCGCTGGTGCATAGCTGTGGATGCCTCTACACGGGCGGCCTCCAGCTGCTCCAGCAGTCCTGCTAGCATTGCTTGATCATCTGCTCTTGCTTCTTGGCCTATAGCTCTCTGTTGATCCACTTGCTCCATTTGAGTGTGGAGATTTCCCAAAGCTACATTGGCTTGATCGGTTTCCCATCGAGCCTCACTTGTTGCCTTTTTGTGCTTGCGCACTCGCTTCTTGAGCTTTCCTTGTACGGCCTCGGCCCTCATGAGCTTATCCATGCAAGTGGTATAGGATTCCTGCCAAAAGTCCCTGGTGTCCTAACGTGTGTATAACATCTTCATTACAGCAAACATGGCGCTCATAGCGGGACTAGAACTATCTGCCCGCTCATCCCAATCTCAGATCAATGCATTGCGGTTGAGTTGTGCCAATATTTCTATGGACGGATCCACTCAAGGAAAAACACCGGCAGCACTGCCGGTAAGTTCATCCCCATGCTGCTCGAAGGCTACTACATGGGCAACCTCCCAAGGAGTTCTTCCTTCAGATTCTGCTTTCCATTCCTGCCAGAAGGGTGCTTGTGTGTGGGTTGGTATGGTTAGCCGCACTTCATACCATGGCTATCCCTCCAGGTATTCTTCATTCTAGTGATAGAGGGGCGGCTCATAATACCCCACAAAGTGGAAGACTCTCCAAAGCAAAGTAGGAGTTTCTTACATCATCAGGAAATTCTCACTTCCAGCTGGTGCTGCCATCTGTACCAACAACATATGCAACTTTTGTGAGACAAAGTCATAATGGATAAGAGTTACATAACCAAGTAAGAGATCTATAAGGGGAGGAACAATGCAAGTATTGAATAATGATTTATCATGATGCATGCACGTTCCTTACATCCTTACAAACTTAGGAAAAATTTATCTAACAACATACACGGTGGCATACATGCGTTCTCTCATATATAGCATAGCTAGTCAGACTACACGTTTCGTTGTTAGCGTACCTGCACAAGAGTTTCATTTTAGCCCAACCCCATAATTATATATGCAGAATGTAAATCTGGGCTCTAAGTTGTAATCTAAATACTTCCATATTTGTATACCCATACATATACTTATGTATCAAAGCTATCCGATGACAGTTTATTACCCACAATTAAATACGCACCATACACACATGCAAGCATGCATACATAGTCGTACCAAAGCTAGCTCTCCCCACCCGCACGCTCACATCTTGCGGTCATGCCACTCATCAACTTACCTTCTTACCTTGGCGTAGAGGCATTTGATCCATACATTACCACTCAAGTGAATGGTATCCATACAATAGCACGCCGTATGGACGATGAAAATAAAACCCCCAAGTTAGTACTTAAATAGCCACCTAAGAGTCCTTAACTGGGCATACAGAAAGTGATCACTGGCACACTTTAGATTTCAACTTTAGGTTTCAAATACCTATTTATATAGCTATTAGTTTCTAGAAACTGGTTTGGGAAAACAAAAACCTTTGTTTTAAATACACATGTGGCAATTAATGTTGAATCTTGCTCTGATGCCAGCTATCGCAGAACCGACTAATTTATAACAGCACAAGTACAATGGCAGCCCGCAAGCGGTCACACTGTCATACTTGAGCCCATATAAACCTGGTAGTCTGTTGAGTACCACGATGGGTCTCGATAAACAATCCACTTACAACCAAGATCGTACATGATTCAACATACATGTCACACGTTACATAAAGTTCACAGATACAGTTCATTTCTTAGAGTATGAAATAGAGTTATTACAAACCAAGTTTGATAGATAGTAGCGGAAGCAAAGTAAAGTTTGAAAGTAGCATTTCCAACATAGTTCAAATACAGTGCCAACACATGATCACCATCCACAAAAGCATATAGAAGGATTATTAAAGATACCTGCCCAAGCCTCACTCGTCATCCACGGCGGGATAGAAGCAATTCTTGCAATAGCTGTGATAGACGGCACCATCTACAACAATGGGAATAAAACCCTGAGTACGAGAAGGTACTCAGCTAGACTTACCTGTCATAAACCAGAAATAAATTGACTCCAAGGATTATGCAAGGCTTTATAAGTGGAGGTAGCTTGAAGACAATTTGCATAAAAAGTGATTAACTCAGTTATACAATTATACTTTGGTCACCAAGTTAATTATAGCTATTTATCTCTAGATTAGCAACTATCCTGTGCCAAACATGTGGTATATCATTTAAGAGCATACAATAGTAACCATAGCAGGTGTAATAATTCCATCTTTATCCAAACCATCACATTCCATAATACAATTACTACGATGTTGGGGCTAGCCAAGTTTCTCACTATCCGGGAGAGACGGCGATTCGAATCGATTTCAACCAGCTGGGAATTTATTCCTAACACAAACCCAGGAAGACCAGAACAATGGTCACCTTAGGTCACCTTTGGTACAACTCAAGTCCACATTTCGTGGGTTCACCCAGCGCCGCACAATCAGGGACAACTAGCTACCAGAACGTTTAGGCTTGGCCTGCCCTTGGGCTCATGTCTGGCTCCCCGCACATCCTTACTACCATCCAGAGTGCGCAGTCTTACAGAGCGGGGCCTGGCTTGAGTTGAGTTACTCAGCTTCATGGTCGGAACGAGTTATCCGGCCAGCTAAGTGATAGGCATGCGTTCAATCTTGTCCAAAGTACCAACAACGGTACGGTCCTTAACCGGCACAGACAAAATCACATGAGTCAACCCACACATAGACTTTGCCCGGCCTCCATTTACATTACCCCATGGTTCTTTTCCATGATATCAAATATAGCCAACCGTGCTTCGGTATCCACCTATATCTCGCAGGTGACAAGAAATCACCCGACTTCTACCGGTCTAAGCATGGCTAAGCATATATTTGATCCTAGACCTACACAGGGTTAAAGGTATATGTATCTTGACAAGGTAGTTCCATGCATCAAGTGTTTCCAACCAACTCTTATAACCTAAGGCATCAAACATAAAGGACTCGAGTAATATTTTGTAAAACATGGGTGACTTAGAATGCTCCGAGGCTTGCCTTTGAGAAAAGAGGTGGGGCAGTGATCTGGGCACTCAGGGAGCTCTTCTAGAGTCTACTCCTCTTCTTTGGGAGCTGTGGCTTGAGGATTCTCCTGCTGATCCCCTTCCTCTTCTTTGTTGAATTCCAGCAACGTTATCTCCTCGGTCAATCCTATATGCATGATCATGGAATATGATATTACGAATGCATGTATGACGACACATATACTATGATAAAAAGTGATGAGTGCATCCTTGTAAGTATTTTCAACAGTATGGTGTCAAAGTAATAACAAGTGCATCCTATTTTACTAAGTAGGTGCATATCTCTTCTCTATTACTTAAGCAAATATTTCTGCAAGTCATTTACCAAACTACAAAACTACAGCTACTTGTTTTGACCATAACTAGAGTTATGCACATCGAAATCATAAGGTTGTGGACGTTCTTGAAAGCTTATGAAATTGTCTACAACTTTCTTTTAATTCTCTTAAGGTTATTCAACAGTTATCTAGGTCAAACAATTTAGTCAATCAAATCTGTCCTGGGAGCAAACAATTAGGGTAGCAAACTTCTAACAGCCAAAACTCTTAAACCCTAAGGCCTATGACTTTAAAAATTTAACACAAGGTAGATTAGTAATTTATCTACAACTTTGTTATTAACAAGTTTTACATCAAAGATCATTATCAACATGAAATCATCCACTCAACCAAAACTATACATGTAGTCATTTATTTGAATAATAAAGCAATAATTAATTGGTTGCATATAACCAATTGCTTCTAAGCCTTACTATTAACATCAACAGTTACTATGCATCACAATAACCATAGAAAACATTATGGTCAAGCACAATTTAATTATCTAAATGACTTTATTAATTTAATTAGATAATTAGGGGAAATAACAAACATATAACAAATGTGCACCATAAATTCTCATAAAGTTATAGTGGCTTCCTAGTGCTCACAATAGGCTACTATGAAAATTTCATACCATTAGGACATGTACAACATCCTCTACAAAAATGAAAAGCTAGCAAGGGTTATTTTAGCAAAAATAGTTAACCCTATAGAAAAGTGTCAAACAATAGATTATATTTTTTTCCTAACTTCATACTAGTGCCACACTACTGTACAAAAATTTTCATAGCAATATGTTACATATTTTTATCCCTATAATTTTTCTCAGAAAATGCCATTTATTACTAGATAAATAGAAATATC
The DNA here is from genome assembly GCA_904845875.1 of Miscanthus lutarioriparius. Lineage (NCBI taxonomy): Eukaryota > Viridiplantae > Streptophyta > Magnoliopsida > Poales > Poaceae > Miscanthus > Miscanthus lutarioriparius. Next base: position 54,237,016 of record CAJGYO010000011.1, on the reverse strand, counting down.
CTATTTCCATCAAGTTTACTGCAAGCTTAATATTTTCCTAGCTAGAGCATGTCAACACACAAGACTAAAAAATTGGAATTACAATTTTATCACTTTTCTAGCTCAAGATATCTAATTTATAAGTTTGTAAACATTCAAAAAGCATTTATCTAAATATATTTCAGTCACCATGAAAAATACAAGAAACTGTACATCTCATATTTTTATAAAATACTACACTTCCTAAGGAACACAACAAAATTTGGTTCACCAAAAATGGACATTAAGAACTCCACTTATGATTTTTCAAAGTTTGCATTCAAATCTAGAATAAATGAACTAGCTCTAAACTCTACAGCCACTGACAGCTGGGACCCCCCGAGTCAGTCCGGCCCCACACGCCAGAGGGACAGAAACAGGGGAGAGGTCCGGCCGACGGTTTCTCACCAATGGTGAGCTCGCCGGTGGTAGTGACTACACGAACGTGATGTACTCTTCTGCCCGCACCTAGTGATGGTCTTGCATGGCCGAAAGAAGCACTGAAACTCATCACTGATGACCATGGCGGACGGTGGCAATGGTGCGGCGATACACCAGGCAACTCTGGCCAGGACGTGGCAATGCGATGGCTTCCTAGGATTCAAGGAGGTCCAACGGAGCTTCTGAAGGTAACTAGGACTCGGTGGAAGCTACGAGTGAGCTCGGCCACATGCACCGCTGCACGGCGGCGCGCAGAGCTCAATGGCAAGGTCACTGTTCTGACTAAATGGCAGCGACACAAGGGCCTCCATCATGCCAACAACCAGACCTAGGGTGGCTCTATTCGGTGCGCTCGAAAGGAGGATGAAAGGGTGGGGAAGCTGCGCTACAGCAAACTCGCATGCCACGGTGGGCATGGCCACCACGGCTGCGCCAGTGGCGTGTTCCAGCAGAACCGCACGGTAGCATGGAATCAGCACTGTACTTGAGTACTATGGCTTAGAGGTGGTTCTAGGATAGGGAATAGAGAAGCAAAAGGTGTAGCGAGGAAATGTGGCCACGGCGGCGACCATGGCGGAACTCTAGCGGGGACACACCCACGCTGGCGCAACATGAAATGCGGCTTACCAAGGGCACAACTGTGAATGTGGCTAGATGGGACTGGTAGACCAGAGCGAGGCAAAGCTGTGAGTGCAGCAGATTCGAGAATGGGGTGGTGGTGAGCGCGCGCGAGCTCGGCAGAGCGACTACGACAGCGATGGCAAGCGCGGTGAGCATTCGAGAGCGAGGAGGTGAGCGAGGGGGAAATGATTGGTGCTGTGGTGGCTTAAACACATCGCTGGAGTCTTGCTAGTGGTCGCTGCGTTGGCATACGGTCACGAAATGGCGCGCGCGGCCAGTGCTTGGTCGGCCACGATGGCATGAGCTCGGCCGCCATTAGAGCCAACATCAGTGTCTGACAGCCCAATTTGATGCCACTCAAACTCCTAATCCACAGAGCATTAGCAAAAACTATCTGAACAAAACTTGTAGCCCTATATACCATCTCCAAATTCTATTAAAAGATCAAGTCCCAATTCTCAATGGATAAGGAGAAAAATCATCTCAAAGTCGAGCCAATCAAACTGGAAATCCGCTATGACTTGGAAAAATTTCTAAGTGTTGAAAAACAGTGAAATGTGTATTTTTGTGAGCTCAAAAAGACCAAGCTAGGCACTGAATTAGGTCATGACCCAAAAATAAAAGTTGTTGCTCTACTCAAATACTACAACTTTGCTTTAGTGAACACATCCATGCAAAGTCTCTATGACATAGTCCAAATTAGGTCAAACATACTACTTTCAAATGATGGCTTACATTAGAACTATGACTTAGTTACCAAACTAGCCCTAGTCATGAATACCAAAGTTGTTCATAATGACATTCTAAACATGTTTAATGTATTCCTAGGGTCACACAAGCATTTCATACATTGGTTACACATAAAACTCCCTAGGTCAACATGCATATCATCACTTAGGAGCTTAATTAGACAAAGTGGTCTACATGAACAATGTTCCATTAGTCATCCTAAGTATAGATAAGGTGTTTTAGTGACTAACATCAACCACTTACACTTATTCACTCATGATCACACAAAGGAAACATGAAATAACAAGGCATGTTTCATATGTTTCACATGTAAAAGCTTGCATATGAATGCTTGATGCTTATGCTCATGCAATGCAAGTCAAATTATGCAAGCCTAACACCTAGGGTGTTACATTTTATTAATTATAACAAAATCATTCGATTTAGCTAGAGATAGATCGGCACCATATCATCTCAATTGGTCGTCTTTTGATCTGGTCACGCTTTAAATCTTATAATTGATGGCTTAATTTCGCTATATCGGCTATTTTATCTCTATTGCAATCAAATATAGTATGCATCCACAGACATGTTTCAATCTTGAATAAACTCATTAATTAATGAGATCTAATCTATTGACACTACTATAGCTACATCGATCCAGTCGAACCTCACTGGTAAAACTTTAGATTAGAAATTATCGATTAGTGGTCTTGTTCATGATCAAGATATGTACTTTGTTTGTTTGCTATGACTGCATCGGCTATTTTAGCCGATTTGCCTATGCTCTCACGCATATAGCATGTTTTCATGAATCTATCAACATATAGATGGTTTTATAGATTCTTTGGCTTTAGTTTATTATCATTATCATAGTTGCATCGATCCGATTGAACCTCACTGTTGATGATAATAGATTAGACTCAAAACTGTTTATAGAATCATTTATATTAGACAGTCGATTTGTTCGCATGTTATACTCTCTTCATCAAACTTATCGGCTCGACGCTTTATATCAATAATGTTTCATTTAGCCGATGATGCTTTCTGATGTTCCAAGAGCATCGGTTATTTTGATTCATATCATTATCATTTATTATTAGCCAATAATCTTTGATTTAAAGATCTTTGTTTAATGGATACACTGGATATCGACTATTTAGTCGATAGCCTCATTGAATCGGCTATCTAGCCATACATTTGGAACTATTTGGTGCAACACCGACATGTTCCACCTTAAATTACTAATAAGATTTTCTCTCCTTGTCAATTGCTGGTCAAATTGACTGGCACGTCGTTGGGTTTTCAAAATCGGCTGGTTCTGTGTTGAAGGCAAACAGATCTCTGGTCTCGTTCCACTTAGATCTTTTGGCTTGCTGTGTGTTGATAACATCGCCACATTTTTGTGTCAACACACTTTTTGGCACGTTCGGTGGGAGAACAATCGCATGGCGGTTCACAACAACAAGGACATTCTTATGGTACCTTATGAAGACTTGCCTGCTGAGGATAAATATGTCATTGGTTGGACTGGCTTATTACAATATTGCACATCCGTCGACTCAGGGGACTAATCAATCCAGTACTAGCCATCAAGAAGCAACACTAGCTAAGAGTGATGATGCCCAGGCAATTCAGAATTCGTCTAAGAAAATTCAGTGTGCTACTATTAATCAAATGCAATATAATCCTGGATCATCAGTGCAGCATATGCAACAGCCGATAGGGCAAGTTTAGAATCAGATGGTTAATTTTGGTACATCAGGCCAAATACCACCGTTGGCTCAAAAAATAGCACCATCGGTTCAAAGGATTCGTAGAGATATAGATCCTAATATTTTCAATCAGAGATTTCAAACAGTAAATCAGCAAGGGGCTCGATAGATAGATATTCCACAAGGATATCATTATGGTTCAGATTATAATACCCTCAATATGATTCCAAATCCATGATATCAAGGTACTCAGAATTTTAATCTGCAGATGGGTCAGCAATTGCCAAGAAATTCAAACTCAAATGCTGATGAATTGTTGCTTAGAGTAACCAAAATGATGAAAAATCAGTTTGGTTTTAAACCAAAAGGGCAGACCTTTTCGTACAAATGTCCATATCTAGAGTGGTATGATTTAGTGGTCATTCCTATGAATTACAGGCTTCTAGAATTTAATAAGTTCACTGGTTTAGATAGCACAAGTATAATAGAACATGTCAGTCTATATCTTACTCAGTTGGGTGAAGCCTCTATTGAGGAAGCGCATCGAGTTCGTTTCTTCCCTTTGTCCCTGTCAGGACCAGCCTTCACTTGGTTTTCATCACTAGCGGTTAATTCTATTGCCAATTGGAGTGATCTTGAAAAGAAATTTCATACATATTTCTACACTAGGACAGGGGAAAGAAAGATCATAGATCTGACAACTATAAAACAAAGAGCTAATAAATTGGGTGCTGAGTTCCTTTAGAGGTTCTGAGAAACAAGAAACTTTTGCTTTTCATTGAATTTGGCTAATGATCAGCTAGCTGCATTGGCCGTGCAAGGAATGTTGCCAACATGGAGAGAAAAGTTGCTTGGGCAAGAATTTGACAATTTAGGTCAATTGGCTCAATGGGTGGCAACACTTAATAGCCAATTCCAGAATATGCGCAGAGATACCCAATTCTAGAAGAATGCTGCAATCGCTGAAGCTTATAATCCATATTTAGTTGATGATGATGATGAAGAAGAGGAAATTGCTGCAATTGAATGGAATTGGGCTAAAAAGATAGTAATGGTTCCAAATCCTTAGGGAAAAGAAGTTGAAGAAAGTTATGATTTTGATGTTACAAAAGCAGACAAACTTTTTGATTTCTTGCTTGAGAAGGGACAGATTAAACTACCTGCCAATCATGTTATATTACCTCCCGATTAGTTGAAGAATAAGAAATTCTGCAAGTACCATAACACTACTTCTCATACTACTAATGATTGCAGGATTTTTCGGCAGCATATTCAGAGGGCTATTCAACAAGGGAAGCTTAAATTTGATACAGCTCGAAAAAAGAAAGTTGATTATAATCCTTTCCCAAAGGATCAGAACATGGTTGATGCTAAGTTGTTCAAAGGGAAAGCTAAAGTTTTAGCATCAGCTAGGGCATGAGAAACTAGAATAGTTGATCCGGAGATGCAAATATCGGCTGATGAATATAGAGAAATCAGAAGGCGTTGTGACCAGCAAAAGAGCCGATATGAGCAGGGAGAAACGTCAAGAGATGGTGCGATGAGACCACATGTTACATCTCGAATTCTATTGAATAAATGGCAACGGTAGAAGGAGAAAGATTATCAGTGCTGGATAGAAGAGAAGGAATATCATCATCAACAAGAAGAAGAGAGATATGAAAGAGAACAAGTTGAGTCACATTAGAATTGCCCTTTCTTCAGACATTGTTGGAATGAAGGTTTGAGATTGCCTACTAGAAATAATTGCCTAGAATGTAACCAACAATATTGGGAGTTTGGGCAATCTCAAGTCATCTGTCGGACTATCCATGATCGAATTGAATATCAATGTAATGGTGTGGATCGGTGCTTTAAAAATAGAAGCATTCATGATCGACTTGGAAAGCGAGTTGTTGATCAAAACCAGGCCGATTATGAAGATGATGATGAAGAGTATGTTTGGCAGGAAGGACAGTGGTGTCCAGGAGGTTTAACAAGAAGTCAGAAGAGAAGAGTACAACGCCTAAGGAGCAAAGAATTAGAACAGGCTCAGAAATCTAGTATGATGAGGTGCATCAACTAGATCAATCTCTTGTTATTCCTCCTGCTATGCCTAACCTTTTGTAGGATAATGTACAAAAGAGCGAGGATGGCGTGACAGAAAATGAGATGCTCATAGCCTCATGTGAAAATTCAGAACCATCAACTATTACTCTTGCTGAACATGAGAGCAAAGATAATGCCCATGTTGCTAAATTCATGAAAGGTGAGAGTTCTCTTGAAGTGCTGAATTTTTCCACTAATCATGCTATGATAGATCAAATTTTAGTGGAGTCTTCGCTTGATTTACCTTTGTCACAAGATGATTTACTTGATGTTCCTTGTGACAAAGATGACTTGCATGATGATATTTATGTTATACCCATGCAATCATTGAAGAATGATCATGCTATATGTGTGATGAAATTGAACACTTGTGCTGAAAATAGACTTGTTATTCATAATGCTAGTGAAGTTGATGAGCTGAAATTGTTGTCTTCTTTAAATACTTTGGGTTACATTGAATTTGATATTCCACGTAATCTTAGTTCTTTAGAGGAGAAACTTTATGCATATGCTGATTTGCCATGCTTCTCTAGACATACATATCATGTTTTTGGCAAATATATCAACCAAGGACAATATTTAATACAACGAGTTTACATTTGTACAAATCCAAATTCTCCTTTTATTGTGCAAAGTAATGATAAACTAGAGGACATTAAAATCAACACTGTTGTTATGCCATATTCCTCTAGTTTTGCTTTTCGAACACAAGTGGAATCCAAAGAAAGGGAGCATATGTTTTCTTGTTAGTACTAATCTTTTGCAGGATAGTATTGGCAAAGATCTTGTGTATTTCAATCGAGCAGAGTACATGTATGTAGGACAGGACATGCTACAAACCTAGACATGTGGTCATATTATTTCTCACAACATTGTCGATTCACATTATTTTGGAAACCTCGTTTGTCCTCATGTTGTGCAGGATCGACTTCAAACAAAATCGACGCCGAGGATGGCTTTTCATCAAGAAAGGGAGGATGATAAGGACATAAGCTCCATGCATATGACCATGCTTGGAGATAGAGGATGAGGAGATCAGCGAGGGTGTCCTAACCAAGAAGGAGGCCCGAAGCTCATCCGGTTCGAGTCACCAAGGTGGAGGCCCAAATCAAGTTCGAGCCCATCTTAGGTTCTAGGACCAGTCTATCATAAAACTAGTCATACGGGCACGTCTGGGCTCCGTTTTCGATGATCCACATATGGATGGAAAGATAATTAGATAAGGGAGCCAATGCAAGTGGTCTCAGATCAAAAGCCCTTCGGAATCAATAGAAATCATCGAAACAAGTCAGCGTCCAAAATCTGCCAGGGTGCTGCGACACTGTCTTTTGGTTCGTTGGACCGTGTATCGTGTTTGGGCCCATTAGGGGTGCGTCCAGGGGGGTGACGCCCAAGACTCTATATTATACCGCCGTTAGTCTCGTTAGGGTTTTGGGTTTTGTTTAGTTCTTGATTTCCTTATGAAAGAGACGTCGTTTTGCTGCAACTGTGCCGCCAAGGACGCTTGCTGTGAACCAGGGCCCCGGTTCTTGATCTTGTTCGCATGTGGCGATTAGTCCTTTTGAATAAAGACTTGAACTCCTTCTCATTATCATAAGCCTCATATTTATTTGCAATTTTAGATTGTGTTCATCCCATTCTTGCTTTCATTCTCGATTCGCTTGTAGGAAAGCCTTCTCGGCGAGGTTAATCGTGTTCTCGTGGTTGATAACCAACGAAGCAGTGGTGTAATGATTGCGAGGGTCCAAATCAGTCTTGGTTCAAAGCCTAGATCATGAACGTCGAGTCTCCACCAATCGATGCTATCATACCTATTGGAAGATCAGGCCTTGTCTACATCAGAGGGTACCTATAGGTGCGGAATAGGATGGGGAACACGTGGGTGCCGACCTCGTCGCCGGAGACCTCGCTGTCTGCGAGTTCTCGCCGGTCAAAGCTGGCCCCTGCATCTATCTCTCTATAGTGTGGGGTCAGTTGGCCTGCAGGGCCCAATCATTAGTCATAGCGGGATGTATACACCGGGTGCACCTAGCTGTAGCGCCCGATTTGAAATTTGATTTTCTTTATTAATTTTTTTCATAGATTTAGTTACAAACTTCAAAAATTTATATCTTCAGCTAGGAGTATCCAAATGAGGTGAACCAAATTTTGTTAGATTCATCATGAAGTGTACTATTTGATAAAAATATTAAATCTACTTCTTAGTGTATTTTTGTGGTAGAATTAAATTGAGCAAGATGAGTGCTTCTAAATGTGTTTATATCTTGTAAATTGCATAACTTGAGCTAGAAAGGTGTTAAAATTGTGATTCCAATTTTTGCTGGTCTTGTGTTGACATGCTCTAGCTAGTAAAAATATTAAACCTATAGTAAGTATACTTGAAATATGATCTTCATATTTAATCCTAATTAATTGCTAGTTTTTAGTAAAATTAAATGGGTAAAAATACATAACATATGATCATACAAAATTTTACACAATATTCTCATGCTAGGAGAAAAGTAAGAAAAATATTAAATCTGTAGTTCGACACTTTTCACTATGCTAAACTATTTTTGCTAAAATAAGCATATGTAACTTGTCATTTTCATAGAGGTGTCTATACTTATCCAAATGGCATGAAATTTGTACAGTAGACTATTAGGGTCATTTGTACGCTACTGTAATTTTCTCAGAATTTACTAAGCACTAGAAATATTTATCCTTTAAATCACCTTATTATGTAAAGAAATTGATAAATGAATATAAATAAATTAGTTAGGCATAACCATGAGGTTTTCTATGGTGCTTCTGATGCATATGATCTGTTGATGTTATTAGTTAGGCTTAGAAGTAATTGGTTGTATGCAGCTAGTTAATTATTGCCTTATAATTCAACTAGATGGCTGCATGCATAGTTAATTATTGCCTTATAATTCAGCTAGTTCATGATGATAATGATCTTTTCTATAAAGATGGTTAATAACAAAGTTGTAGATAACTTACTTATATACATTGTGTTAAATTTTCATAGTCATACGCCTTATGGTTTGAGAATTATAGATGTTAGAAGTCTACTATCAGAAATACTTGCTTTCTGGACAGATCTGAAAGATTGAATTCTTTGACCTAGATAACTACTGAATCACATTAAGATGATTAAAATAAAGTTGTAGCCAATTTCATAAGATTTCCATAAAGTCCACAACCATATTAATTAGATGTGTATAACTCCAGTTATGGTCAAAACAAGTGGCTGCTATCTTGTAGTCCAGAAAATTGCTTAGATGAGAATTTGTTTAGTTACTAGAGAAGAGATATGCACCTACTCAGTAAAATAAGATGTAACTTGTTATCACCTTAATACAATGCTGTTGAAAACACCTATAAGAATGCATTTCATCATACCCCACCATATCATACATGTCATTATATATGCATCCACGATATCTTATTCCATGATCATGCATATAGGATCGTCCTAGGGGATAACTCTTTTGGAGTTCAACGAAGAAGAAGAGGAGGAACAGCAGGAAACACCTCAGGCTGTAGCTCCAAAAGGAGAGGAGCAAACTCTTGAGGACCTCCTTGAGTTCCCGGATCACAAGCCAACCTCTTTCCACAAAGGCAAGCCCAGGAGCATTTTAAGCCTCCCATGTTTTACAAAATATCACTTGAGTTCTTTATGTTTGATGTATTAGGTTATAAGAGTTGATTGGGAACCCTTGATGCATAGAACTACCTTGTCTAGATATATATACCTTTAACCCTATGTAGGTCTAGGATCGAATATATGCTTAGCCATGCTTAGACAGGTAGAAGTCGGGTGATTTCCTATCACCTGCGAGATATAGGTGGATACCGAAGCACGGTTGGCTATATTTGCTATCGTGGAAAAGAACCATGGGGTAATGTAAATGGAGGCCGGGCGGAGTCTATGTGTAGGTGGACTCATGTGATTCTATCTATGTCGATTAAGGATCGTACCATTGTTAGCACTTCTGCCAAGATTGAACGCATGCCTCTCACTTAGCTGGCCGGATAACTCATTCCAACCGCGAAGCTAAGTAGCTGAACTTAGGCTGGGCCCTGTTCTGTAAAAGTGCGCACTCTGGATGGTAGTAAGGATGTGTGGGGAGCCAGACATGAGACCAAGGGCAGGCCAGGCCTGATCGTCCTAGCAGCTGGTTGTCCCTGATTGTGCGGCGCTGGATGAACCCGTGAAATGTGGACCTGAGTTGTGCCAAAGGTGACCTAAGGTGACTATTGATCTGGTCTGCCTGGGTTTCTGTTAGGAATAAATTCCCAGCTGGTTGAAATCGATTCGAATCACCGTCTCTCCTAGACAGTGAGAAACTTGGCAAGCTCCAACATCGTAGTAACTGTATTATGGAATGATGGTTATGATGAACATGGAATTATTATATCGGCTATGGTTACTACTGTATGCTACTAAATGATATACCACATGTTTGGCGTAGGTTAGTTGCTAATCTAGATATGAATAGCTATAATTAACTTGATGACCGAATTATAAATGTATAGTTGAATTGGTAAGCTTTCTATGCAAAATGTTGTCAAGCTAGCTCCATTTTATAAAGCCTTGCATAATCCTTGGAGTCACTTTATTTTTGGTTTATGATGGGTAAGTCTAGCTGAGTACCTTCTCGTACTCAGGGTTTTATTCCCATTGTTGTAGATGGTTTAGTTTATCATGGCTATTGCAAGAACTGCTTTTGTCCCGCCGTGGACGAGGAGTAAGCCCTGGGCAGGCATCTCTTATTAATCCCTCTCTTATGCTTTTGTGGAAGTGTGATCGTGAACTGGCACTATATTTAAACAATGTTGTAGATCTTGGTTTCAAACTTTTAAATTTGCTTCCGCTACTATCTTACCTGAACCTGGTTTGTAATAACTTTAATTCGTACTCTAATGGATGAATTGTATTTGTGAACCTTATGTAACGTGTGACATGTATGTTAAATCATGTACAATCTTGGTTGTATGTTGGTTGAATGGAGACCCTTCGTGGTACTCGACGGACTACCAGGTTTATATGGGCCCAAGTATGACAGTGCGACCGCTTGCGGGCTACCATTGTACTTGTGCTCTTATAAATTACTAGGTTCTGCTACAGCTGGCATCAGAGCAAGATTCAACATTAATTGCCATATGTGTATTTAAAATAAAGGTTTTTGTTTTCCAAAACCTGTTTCTAGTTACTTATAGCTATATATATAGGTGTTTAAAACCTAGAGTTTGAATCTCAATTGTGCTAGTGATCACTTTCCTTTATGCCCAGTTAAGGACTTTAGGTGGCTAATTAAGTACTAACTTGAGGTTTTCAATTTCATCATCCATACGGCATGCTATGGTATGGATGCTATTCACTTGAGTGGTAATGTATGGATCAAATGCCTCTATGCCCAAGGTAAGAAGCCACTCATCATCGCAGTGGCATGACCGCAAGATGCGACTGTGCGGTCTATGGGGAGAGTAAGCTTTGATACTAAAGTATATATATGTCTCGTGTATATATGAAGGTATTTAATTATGGGTTAGCTTTGATATGACTGTATATGCATATTTATATGTATATATGGGACGTATTTACTTTTGGGTAGCTTTGATACGAACATATATATATGGGTGTATATATATATGGAAGTATTTAGCTTGCAACCTAGAGCCTAGATTTTCATTTCTACATATATAATTGTGGGGTTGGGCTGAAATGAAATTCTTGTGTAGGTACACTAACAGCGAATCATGTAGCCCGACTAGCTACGTTATATATGAGAGAATGCATGTATGCCACCGTGTATGTCGTTAGAAGTTTAATTTTCCTAAGTTGTGAGGACATACGAAACGTACATGCATCATGATCAATCCTTCATTACACACTTGCATTGTTCCTCCCCTTATAAGTCTCGTATTCGGTTAAGTAACTTTTTCTATTATAACGTTATTCTCACGAGAGTTGCACCATTTTGTTGGTACAGATGGCAGTACCAGCTGGAAGTGAGACTTTCCTATTGATGTTTGGTACCCCTGCCCTACTTTGGAGAGTCTTGCATTATCCGGGGTATTACGAACCACCCGTGTATTACTGGAATGAAGTATACATGGAGGGAGAACCATGGTATGAAGTACAGTAGCTCGTACCCAAGCACCCCTGTGGTAGGAGTGGAAGGCAGAATCTGAAGGAAAAACTCCTTAGGAGGCTGCCCAAGTAGTGGCTTTTGAGGTGCTGAGCCAGATATGTTAGCAACACGGGGATGAGCTTACTGGCAATGCCATTGGTACTTTTCCTCGGGTCGATCCATACACAGTAGTTTGGGTAGAGCGCAACCGCAATGCATTGATCCGAGACTAGGATGAGCGGACAGTTAGTTCTAGTCGCGCTATGAGTGTAATGTTTGCAATAATGAAGATGTTCTATACTCATTAGGACACCTAGGACTTCTAGCAGGAGTCCTATACCACTTGCATGGATAGGCTCATAAGGGCCAAAGCTGCACAGCGTAAGCTAAGGAAGCTTGTGCGCAAGCACAAAAAGGCAGCAAGTGAGGCTCGATGGGAAACTGATCAAGCTTATGTAGCATTGGGAAATCTCCACACCCAAATGGAGCAAGTTGATCAGTAGAGAGCTACCACCCAAGCAGCAAGAACTGATGATCAAGCAGTGCTAACAGGGCTATGGGAGCAGCTAGAGGCCGCTCATGCTGAGGCACTCATAGCTACGCGCCAGCGGATCCAATCAAACAACCGTGTAGCCCTGGGAGAAGCAGCATGAAACAAAACCGAAGCCCTAACCATGCAGTAGGACCATGCCAAAAGGGACTTGCACTAGCAGCTTGCAGAAACCTAGAACGTGGTGGTTGATCTTCAGCATGAGGTGCATTTTCTGAACAACCAACTGCACCCGATACTTGATGAGGAAGAAGAAGATCTAGAAATGATGGTCGAAGATGATGGTTGGGAGGAAGAAGAAGTGGAGCTAGAGGATGAGGACGATGCTATCTCTGACCTTGACAGCGAGCACGCTTAAGATTAGAATCAACTAGTGACTAGTTAAAGCGCTAGATGTATCCCTGTTATTCATGTAATCGACTTGTAGCTTGAAATTCGGTATTCGTGATGTGACTTCGGTGTAATATTGGCACTTTGCATGTCGTTTCACTATAGGTTGAACTTTAATGAAATTCCAGTTTTCATTTTACTGGTGAAATATGACATACTTGTTAACGCGAGAAGTGATCAAATTGGTGATGTCATGTTGCGAGAATAAATTATTTTGCCTCTATTTTATTGTATGAATTTAAGATTCTCTCCAGTAATTTCAGTTTGGCATGATTACACAATTCATCTGCAATCTCTTAATATCATCCAATAATCACTTAATGTTGCAACTTTGCAGATGACTCACACTCGCACTAGGGAAGCCACCAGCCAAGATGGCAACGACGGTGACTTACCACCACCGCCATCACCATCTATGAATGAATTCTTCGCACATTTCATAGGTCATCAGAGAGCCATGGAGGATACACTACGCCTCATTACACAGAACACCGCTCACGCCCGTCAGCTACATCAAGGGCCTGAGCCAAATCATTACAGCTCTTTTAAGGATTTCCAAGACACCAAGCCTCCTATCTTCAAAGAGGCCGAAGAATCGCTTTAGGCAGATGAATGGCTCAACATGATAGAGCAGAAGTTCCATCTGTTGAGGGTTACTGAGCATCTAAAGGCTGACTATGCATCCCATCAACTGTAGGGACCGACCAAGATATAGTGGACCCATTTCCTATCCTCTTTACCTAACAACTCATAGGTCACATGGGAGCAGTTCAAGTTAGCCTTTAGGGGACATCACATTCCCCCAGGACTAATGCGCATGAAAGCCGCCGAGTTCATGCGACTCACACAAGGGACCAAGACCCTTACTGAGTACATGCATGCCTTCAACAATTTGTCTCGATACATCCCAGGGTTCATTGATATGGAGGAAAAGAAAATAGAGAGCTTCAAGAGAGGCCTTGGTACCAAGCCAATGAAGACCATGGCCAACTCGAGGTGTACCACATACAATGAGTTTGTTAGTGATGCCTTGACCCAGGAAAACCAGAACAATTTGCACACGGCAGCGAAGGGCCGCAAAAGAGCAGCTGAGGCAGGCACCTTAGGCTCTTCCCAGTCCAGAGATCCAGTGGCGGCTAGGCCATAGTTTCATCCACTAGCACCTAAGTTTCGGCCTCCTCCACCAAAAGCTCAGGCAATCGCCCCTAGAAGACATTCCGCAAGGCAGTCACCATTGCCCTACCCAAGGGAAACGTAGGGCAAGGAAGCTCAGCAGGACTAAGGAGCAATCAGCCATGCTTCAACTATAACCAGTTGGGCCATTGGACCAAGGAGTGCCCCCATCCCAAGAAGAATGGCAATCAAAACCAGGGTAATCAGAAATAGGAAAATACAAAGGCACATCCTGGATACATGCATTACACAGCTGTTGACGGAATCCCTATGGGAAAAGTTGTCACCACCAGTATGTTTCTTGTTAATAGACATCCCGCCATTGTTTTATTTGATTCTAGAGCTTCTCATTCATTTATGAGCCAAGCATTTGCATCTAAGTATGATAAAAAAATAATTGAGGTAAATAAGGGTGGTTATAGTATAAGTTCAGCTGGGGCTACTATCTCTACAAATCAAATAGTTAGAGATGTGCTCATCTCTATACAAGAGAGGGAGTACATAGTGGATCTGATAGTATTACCTGGATTAGCCATAGATGTGATCTTAGGCATGAAATGGATGATTGCTCATGGGGTTCTCATTGGCACTAGCACTAGAACAATTATGTTGAGAGAACCAAAGGGAGGTAATGCTTTTCTAGTACCACTTCCCAAAGTTTTGATCTCCAAAACTTGTCTTGTGCTATCCAAGCCACTACCGTTTGTGATATTCAAGTGGTTTGTAAGTTTCCTGATGTATTTCCAGATGAGTTGTCGGGTTTACTGCCTGATAGGGATGTGGAATTTAAGATCGAGTTAGTGCCGGGTACAACACCTATCTCGAGAAGACCCTATAGGATGCCACCAAATGAGTTCGCCGAACTTAAAATCCAGTTACAGGAACTTTTGGACAAAGGTCTCATTTGACCTAGTTCATCTTCATGGGGATGTCCAGCTTTATTTGTAAAGAAGAAGGACAAGTCCTTGAGAATGTGTGTGGGTTATAGGCCGCTCAATGCTGTCACCATTAAGAATAAGTATCCTTTGCCTCGCATTGATATCTTGTTCGATCAACTGGCAAAAGCAAAGATATTCTCTAAGATTGACTTGAGGTCCGGCTATGATCAGATTAAGATCAGGCCAGAGGATATACCTAAAACAACTTTCTCCACTAGGTACGGCCTATATGAGTATTTAGTCATGTCATTTGGACTAACACATGCTCCTGCCTACTTCATGTATTTGATGAATTCGGTATTCATGCCTGAGCTAGACAAGTTTGTGGTCATGTTTATCGATGATATCTTGATTTATTCGGAGAATGTGGCAGACCATGCAAAGCATCTGAGAGTTGTTTTGTCCAGATTGAGGGAACATAAGTTATATGCCAAATTCAGCAAGTGTGAATTCTGGTTGAGCAAAGTACCCTTCTTGGGTCACATCTTATCTAAAGATGGAATATCTATAGACCCATCTAAAGTACAGGAAGTCATTGATTGGAAAGCCCCGACATCGGTTCATGAAGTTTGGAGTTTTCTAGGGTTAGCAGGCTACTATCATCGTTTCATTCTGGATTTCTCCAAGATAGCTAAGCCCATGACCAAACTACTCTAGAAGGATGAAAAGTTCAATTGGACTATGGAGTGTGAAGCCACTTTTCACACCCTACGGACTTTGCTAACTATAGCTCCTGTTCTAGCACAACCCGACATTGAAAAACCTTTCGATGTGTTCTGTGATGCATCGGGTATAGGTTTGGGGTGTGTGCTCATGCAAGAAGGTTGAGTTATTGCCTATGCTTCTTGGCAATTGAGAAAGCATGAAGTCAACTATCCCACCCATGATATAGAGCTCGCCACAGTTATTCATGCCTTGAAGATATGGAGACATTACTTGTTGAGAAATGTATGTCACACCTATACTGACCACAAAAGTCTCAAATACATCTTCACTCAACCTGAGCTAAACATGAGGCAGCGAAGATGGTTAGAGCTAATTAAGGACTATAATTTGGAAGTGCACTAGCATCTAGGAAAAGCTAATGTTGTAGCAGATGCACTTAGTCAGAAATCTCATAGCAACACTTTGGAAGCCTTGTTGGAAGATGGATTTAATATGCTATATCCTATTGTGCTACACAATATCACTGTCAGTTGTTCACTTGAGAGCAAAATCATAGAACTACAGAAGACGAATGTAGGTATATTTCACATTAAGAGAAGGATGATGAACAGGAAACCAAACATTTTAAGTTGGATGAAAGAGGTGTGCTATGGTTTGAGCACCGACTGGTAGTACCAAAGGACCGTGAGCTTAGAAACCAAATTTTTGATGAAGCTCATTCATCCAAGTTATCTATCCATCCAGGTAATAGCAAAATGTATCAAGATTTGAAAACCTATTTTTGGTGGACCAAGATGAAGAAAGAGATCGCTGCCTATGTCGCTAGGTGTGATAATTGAATTAGAGTCAAGGCCATTCATTTGAAATTTGCTAGATTACTTTAGTCGTTGCCTATCCTAGGCTAGAAATGGGAGGAAATAAGTGTGGACTTTATTACAGGCCTCCCACTAACACAATAAGATCATGATTCTATATGGATCATTGTAGATCACCTTACCAAGTCAACGCATTTTATACCGGTTCACATGGCGTATCACACAGTCAAGTATGCTGAGCTGTACGTTTCTCAGATCGTGAGGCTACATGGAGTACCAAGGACCATAATCTCAGATCGCGGACCAGAGTTTATACCTCGTTTCTGGGAACACTTGCACCAGGCCTTGGGAACTAAACTAATGAGAGGTTCAGCATATCATCCACAAACTTTGGGATAGACTAAAAGAGTGAACCAGATCTTAGAAGATATGCTGAGAGCTTGTATAATATCTTCCAAGGGTTCATGGGAGAAATGGCTACCTTTAGCCGAGTTCTCCTACAATAACGGTTATCAAGCGAGCATCAAGATGGCTCCTTTTGAGGCCTTGTACGGTCAAAAATGTAGAACTCCCTTGAATTGGATTAAGCTAGGAGAAAGAAGATATTATGGCATTGACTTTGTCGCCGAAGCTGAAGAGTAGGTACGCATTATCCAACAACACATGAAAGTAGCTCAGTCTAGACAAAAGAGTTATGCTGATAAAAGAAGAAGACCACTAACTTTTGAAGTGGGAGACTATGTGTACTTAAAAGTGTCACCCATGAAGGGAGTGTAGAGATTTGGAGTAAAAAGGAAGCTTGCGCCTAGGTATGTAGGCCCGTACCAGGTTATTGAACGGAAGGGAGAGGTTGCCTACAAGTTACAACTTTCTCCAAAGATGAGTGCAATATTCGATGTCTTCCATGTTTCTTAGTTGAAAAGATGTCTTCACATACCTGAGGAAGCCATTGCACCCACCAACATTAAGCTCTAATCGGATTTAACTTATGAAGAGAAACCAATCCGAGTGCTAGAAGAAATGGAAAGAGTAACACGGAGCAAGGTCATTAAATTATACAAGGTGGTGTGGAATAACCACAGTGAACAAGACGCCACGTGGGAACGGGAGGATTATTTACGTGAGGTTTATCCCGCCTTTTATGAGGAATGGTAGGTCTTTCAAATCTCGGGACAAGATTTCTATAAGGGGAGGGGCTGTAACACCCCAATGTTAAGCATTGCATTGGCACTTGTATTTCATGAGCACAAGCATCATCCAAGCATTCATAAACATGAGCATACAAAATTTCATCTCATTCTTATACATTGTCACATGAAATGTTGATTATATATATATATATATATTCGTATGCTTGTAATCATGTATGACCAATGTATGAAATAGTTGAGGTCACAAAAATACCGTAGACGCGTTTAGAATGGTAAATGGAACAATTTTTATATTCATGACATAGACCAAATTTGCTGCTAAGTGTTGGTTTACTTTGAAATGCCATTTTCAAGATGCTAGTTTGACTAAAGTTGAACGGTATCTTAGAGTGTTTGCATGGCTGTGTGACCTAAATAAAAGTTGTAGTTCTTGTCATGAGTAACAAACTTGATTTAAGGGTCATGAGCTAATTTAGGGTCTAACTTAGTCAAATAGGGCTCACAAAAATCAACAAATTGCTATTTTGAAACAGAAAATTTTGCTAAGTCATGTGCTGACTATAGTTTCAAAGTACTCTACTTTGGAGCTATGAAGTTTGAAAACCATTAGGAATTAGGCCAAAGTCCTTTAAGCATTTTTGTAGTACTCACTTAGCCCTACAAATTTGATTAAGTTTTCAAAAATTCGCCATAGATTAGGAGTTATATAGTAACGAAGTCGCACTGTCAGTCGGGTTCAATAGCGTCCGAATCAGCGTCGGGCGCATGCATCGTCGACGACCGGCGCAGGCCGCGCGTGCTGCATGGTGGCCATACGCCAGCACTGGCCCCACCGGTCAGGCTGATGTGGGCAACAAAGCCACGCGACACCACTACCCTCCCTCACTCACCCACATTTGCGCTCCTCTGCCTCGCTTCGCCTCTCTGTCACCGCACCAAAGAAAAGCCACCACGCACCACGCCATCACCGTCGAGCTCCGCCGAGCTCATGAGCCACCATCGCAGCACCATTCCCCGATAGCTCATGCACACCGCTCAGCCATTTCCCCCTCCACCTCACCAACCACCCATCGCCTTAGCCTAAGACAAGGTAAACGCCTAAGGGCATGTCCACCGTTGCCACACCCTCGCCGGAGCGCCGCCGAGCTTGCGCTCGCCGTGGCCTTGCTCCACCGAGCCATCTTACTCATGTGTTCCTCTCGTTAGGGTTAGGTTAGAGCTAGGTCTAACTCAAGGCAAGAGACTAAGGCCAATGCTGGCCTTATCATAGTGGAACACCACCGTGCCACCATTGTGCACCATTGTGCTCATGCCGCCGTGCCGCCATGCATGTGGCCAAGCTTCACCGCTACTCCACCTTGACCTAATGCACATCGTAGAGCTTCGCTAGGGTTTGTAGATGCCGTAGCCACGCTCGCTTGGCCATGCCATCACAGGGGATGGCCGGAGCACCACTATGCACCATCACCGAGCCGCCATGGTCACCGGTGAGCTAGCTCCGATGATCCTCCGAGCAAACCGAGGGTACCTGTAGGTGCAGAATATGATGGGGAACACGTTGGTGCCGACCTCGTCACCGGTGACCTCACCGATCAAAGCCGGCCCCTGCCTTTGTCTCTCTGTCATGCAGGGGCAGTTGACCCGTGGGGCCCAATCGTTAGTCGCAGCGGGGTGTATACACCAGGTGCACCTAGTTGTATCGCCCGATTTGAAATTTGATTTTCTTTATTAATTTTTTCGTAGATTTAGTTACAAACTTCAAAAATTCATATCTAGAGCTAGGAGTATCCAAATGTGGTGAACAAAATTTTGTTAGATTCATCATGAAGTGTACTATTTGATAAAAATATAAAATCTACTGCTTAGGGTACTATTCTAGTATAATTAAATTGAGCAAGATGAGTGCTTCTAAATGTGTTTATATCTTGTAAATTGCTTAACTTGAGATAGAAAGGTGATAAAATTGTTATTCCAATTTTTGCTGGTCTTGTGTTCACATGCTCTAGCTAGGAAAAATATTAAACCTATAGTAAGTATACTTGAAATATGGTCTTCATATTTAATCATAATTAATTGCTAGTTTCTAGTGAGATTAAATGGGATAAAAATACACAACATATGATCATACAAATTTTTACATAGTACGCTCATGCTAGGAGAAAAGTAAGAAAAATATTAAATCTACTGTTCGACACTTTTCATATGGAACTTGTCATTTTTGTAGAGGTGTCTATACTTATCCAAATAGCATGAAATTTGTACAGTAGACTATTAGGGTCATTTTTAGGATACTGTAATTTTCTCAGAATTTACTAAGCACTAGAAAAATTTATCCTTTAAATCACCTTATTATGTAAGGAAATTGATAAATGAATATAAATAAATTAGTTAGGCATAACCAAAAGGCTTTCTGTGGTGCTTGTGATGCATATGATCTGTTGATGTTATTAGTTAGGCTTAGAAGTAATTGGTTGTATAGAACTAGTTAATTATTGCCTTATAATTCAACTAGATGGCTGCATGTATAGTTTCAGTTGTGGTGATGATTTCATGATGATAATGATCTTTTCTGTAAACATAGTTAATAACAAAGTTGTAGATAACTTACTTATCTACCTTGTGTTAAAGTTTCATTGTCATAGGCCTTATGGTTTGAGAATTATAGCTGTTAGAATTCTGTTGTCAGAAATACTTTCTCTATAGATAGATCTAAAATATTTAATTGTTTGACCTAGATAACTGCTGAATCACATTAAGATGATTAAAAGAAAGTTGTATGCAATTTCATAAGATTTCGAAAATGTCCACAACCATATTAATTAGATGTGTATAACTACAGTTATGGTCAAAACAAGTGGCTACTATCTTGCAGGCCAAAAAATTGCTTAGATGGGAATTTGTTTAGTTACTAGAGAAGAGATATGCACCTACTCAGTAAAATAAGATGTAACATGTTATCACCTTAATACAATGCTGTTGAAAACACCTATGAGAATGCATTTCATTATACCCCACCATATCATACATGTCGTTATCTATGCATCCACGATAGCTTATTCCATGATCATGCATATAGGATCGTCCGAGGGGATAACTCTTTTGGAGTACAATGAAGAAGAAGAGGAGGAACAACAGGAAACACCTCAGGCCATAGCTCCAGAAGGAGAGGAGCAAACTCTTGAGGACCTCCCTAAGTGCCCAGATCACAGGCTAACCTCTTTCCTCAAAGGCAAGCCCCGAAGCATTTTAAGCCTCCCATATTTTACAAAATATCACTTGAGTTCTTTATGTTTGATACATTAGGTTATAAGAGTTGATTGGAAACACTTAATGCATAGAACTACCTTGTCCAGATATATATACCTTTAACCATGTATAGGTCTAGGATCGAATATATGCTTAGCCATGCTTAGACCGGTAGAAGTCTAGTGATTTCCTGTCACTTGCGAGATATAGGTGCATACTAAAGCACGGTTGGCTATATTTGCTATTGTGAAAAAGAACCATGGGGTAATGTAAATGGAGGCCAGGCGGAGTCTATGTGTAGGTGCCGGTGAATACCGTTGTTGGCACTTTAGATAAGATTGAACGCATACCTCTCACTTAGCTGCCTATATAACTCATTTCGACTGTGAAGCTGAGTAGCTCAAGTCAGGCCAGGCCCTCTAGATGGTAGTAAGGATGTGTAGGGAGCCAGACGTGAGCCCAAGGGCAGGCTGGGCCTAAACGTCCTAGCAGCTGGTTGTCCCTGATTGTGCGGCACTAGGCGAACCCATGAAATGTGGACCTAAGTTGTACCAAAGGTGACCTAAGGTGACGGTTGATCTGGTCTGCCTGGGTTTATGTTATGAATAAATTCCCAGCTGGTTGAAATCGATTTGAATTGTCATCTCTCCCGGACAGTGAGAAACTTGGCTAGCTCCAATATCATAGTAACTATATTATGGAATGATGGTTATGATGAACATGGAATTATTATACCAACTATGGTTACTACTGTATGCTACTAAATGATATACCACATGTTTGGAGCAGGTTAGTTGCTAATCTAGAGATAAATATCTATAATTAACTTGAAGACTAAATTATAAATGTATAGTTGAATTTGTAAGCTTTTTATGCAAAATGTTGTCAAGCTAGCTCCACTTATAAAGCCTTGCATAATCCTTAAAGTCACTTTGTTTTTGGTTTATGACGGGAAGTCTAGCTAAGTACCATCTCGTACTAAGGGTTTCATTCCCATTGTTGTAGATGGTACAGTTTATTATGGCTATTGCAAGAGCTGCTTCTGTCCCACCATGGATGAGGAGTAAGCCCTGGGTAGGCATCTCTTATTAATCCCTCTCTTATGCTTTTGTGGAAGTGTGATCGTGAATTGGCACTATATTTAAACAATGTTGTAGATGTTAGTTTCAAACTTTTAAATTTGCTTCCGCTACTATCTTACCTGAAAATGGTTTGTAATAACTTTAATTCATACTCTGATGGATGAACTATATTTGTGAACCTTATGTAATATGTGACATGTATGTTGAATCATGTATGATATTGGTTGTATGTTGGTTGAATCGAGACCCTTCGCGGTACTCGAATGACTACTGGGTTTATATGGTCTCAAGTATGACAGTGTGACCGCTTGCGGGCTGCCATTGTACTTGTGCTCTTATAAATTGGTCAATTCTACTACAATACAGTTTACTCCTTGGTCATGATTGGATTCATGCCAATTGTTGTGTACCATCAACTATACATCAATGCTTGATTTAGTGGCATGGAGACAATGTTGAGCTAGTTCATGCTGATGATTCTGTGAATATAGCAACAGTTGATCCAATGTATTGGGTACTAGAAGATTTTGAGTGTTTTTCTGGCAAGCAATGGGAAGGAGGCTTCATTAGGATCAATGATGAAGGCCAACAGCTGATCCGAAGCAGTCGGCTCTAAAAGTTTGTTTTAGTGGATAATCCAATAGATGGTATAGATGGTAAACTAGGACATGGCTTTATGTTGGGCGATGAGTTAGAAGAAATAGATATTGGTCCTAGAGATAGGCCTAGACCAACGTATGTAAGTGCTAAGTTGGATACTGAGTATAAGCAAGAATTGATAGATTTGTTAAAGGAATTTAAAGATTGTTTTGCTTAGGAATATTATGAAATGCCTGGCTTAGATCGATCAATTGTTGAACATCAGTTGCCAATCAAACCTGGATATCGGCCATTTAAACAAGCTCCAAGGAGATTTAATCCAAATGTTCTTGATGACATTAAGAAGGAAACTGAAAGACTACTAGAAGAAAAATTTATCCGACCTTGCCGATATGTAGAGTGGATATCGAGTTTAATTCATGTGTATAAGAAAAATAGGAAGTTGAGAGTCTGTATTGATTTCAAAGATTTGAACAGGGCTACATCGATGGATGGTTATCCGAAGCCAATAGCCGATATGTTGGTAGATGCAGCAGCCGGGCACAAGGTAATTAGTTTTGTGGATGGTAATGCAGGTTATAATCAATTTTTTATGGCTGAAGAGGACATAACAAAAACAACCTTTAGGTGCCCCAATGCAATCATCTTATTTGAATGGGTTGTGATGACTTTTGGATTGAAGAATGCTGGTGCAACTTATCAGAGGGCAATGAATTATATTTTCCATAAGTTGATCAGCTAGATTGTTGAAATCTATGTTGATGATGTGGTGGTGAAATCCGAAGGGTACAAAGAACATCTGGCTGATCTATGGGAGACCTTGGAGTGCACAAGAAAATATGGTTTAAAGATGAATCCTAATAAGTGTGCCTTTGGAGTGTCAGCTAGACAATTTTTGGGTTTTATGTTCCACGAGAGAGGAATTGAGATTGGTCAGAAAAGTATGAAAGCAATTGATGAAGCAGTACCTCCAACTAATAAAATAGAATTACAATCTCTGCTTGGTAAGATTAATTTCAACAGAAGGTTTATTTCAAATATGTCAGAAAGGATTCTGCCGTTTTCTTCTTTGTTGAAGTTGAAAAATGATCAAGAATTTAAATGGGGTGACGTACAACAAAAAGCATTTGAGGAGATAAAAGAGTATATGAAATCTCCACCTGTGCTGGTTTCTCCTCAGCAAGGTAAGCCTTTTAAGTTGTACGTGTTGGCCGATAGCCAAACGATTGGATTGGGCTTGATGCAAGAGTTTGAAGGAAAGAAACAGGTTGTTTTCTATTTAAGTAGAAGACTTTAGGATCTAGAAACAAGATATTCTCCTATTGAAAAGTTATGCTTATGCTTGTATTTTTCCTGCACTAAATTACGACAATATTTATTATCGGCGGAGTGTATAGTTGTGTCCAAAGTTGATGTGATCAAACACATGTTGTCAATGTCGATATTAAATGGGAGAATGGGAAAGTGGATTCTTGCATTATCAGAATTTGATTTGAGGTATGAATCGACTAAAGCAGTCAAAGGGCAAGTGATGGCCGATTTTATTACTCAACATCATAAACCAAGCATCGGCTATGTGGAGCCTATGCCTTGGACATTATTCTTTGATGGATCATCGTGCAAGCAAGAGGGTGGCATTAGTATTGTTATTATTTCACTTCGGGGGGCAAGTTTTGAGTTTGCCTTTCAAAACAAACCAGCGACCACCAATAATCAAGCAGAATATGAAGCTATTCTTAAGGGACTTCAACTTCTTCAGGAAGTAAAGGCTGAGTCAATTGAAATATTTGGAGATTCACAGCTGGTTATTAATCAGTTGATCGGTCTATATGAATGTAAAGATGATACTCTGAGATGTTACCATGATGAATGTCAAAAGTTACTTGAGGGGTTTCCTCTTACTTCTCTTCAGCATATTCCAAGAGAACAGAATCAAGAGGCCAATCGGTTAGCTCAGAGTGCATCAGGCTATCGAGTGTTCTAAGAAATCTTAAGTAGTGAGACCTTGGCTAATGATTGGAGAGTTGAAATAGCCGATTACCTCAAGAATCCATCACAGAAGGTTACCAGAAAATTGAGATATAAATCGACTAAATGTGTTTTGTTAGATAATCAGTTGTATTACAAAATAGTTGATGGGGTTTTGCTTAAATGTTTAAGTCAAGAATAAGCAAGAGTATTGATGGGGGAAGTACATGAAGGAAGATGCGGAGCTCATCAATCGGCTTATAAAATGAAATGGGTTATTCGTAGGTCTAGATATTTCTGGCCAACAATATTAGAAGGTTGTTTTGAATATTACAAGGGGTGTTAGGATTATCAGCATTTTGGTAATGTTTAGAAATCGCCTGCATCAGCTATGAACCCAATAATTAAGCCATGGCCATTTCGAGGCTAGGGAATTGATTTGATTGGCCAGATTTTTCCACCTTCAAGTAGAGGGCACAAGTTTGTATTGGTAGTAATAGATTATTTTACTAAGGGCCTATTAGGGATAGCATTTGCTTAGCTTCTGAGCCCAATAAGCAAATAATCCCGCACAAATGCCCTGCGATCAGGGCCAAAAGCGAACGCGCTTCCGCGATCTCCGATCGCCCGCAACATATCTGAAATCGCGAGCAAGGCCCCACTTTTCTAAAATCACAAAGGCTTTTCCTCTCCCTGCCCCTCCCTCAAGACCTGAGCGGTCCCATGCTCGCTCCCTCCCCGGCGCTGCCTGCCTCTTCGCCGCCGCCTCCCATTCCCCTCTAGCTCGGCCCTCCCTCCTCTTGCTAGATCCGCCACCGCCTCCTATTCCCCAATGCCGGGCCTCCCCTCCCCCTCCGCCGGTGCTCCAACCAGTGCGCCGGCGGCCGTCCCCTCCCCTCCTTTGGATCTCCAGCCAGGGCGCGGGCGGCCCTCCCCTCCCCCTTCGCTGGTACAGCAAGGTGATTAGGTGCTCCTGCAATTGATTTTCACAGGTGGGACATTTTCCATGAAGACGCTCAAGGGATCTAGCTTCTAGATCAAAGTGGAACCCACCGACAAGGTACTCATCGCTTGCGCTCCTGATCTATCGCTATGGTTCTAGTTGCTGGATGTATTTGTGGGGCTGCTTCACTAGATTTGGCTGCTTGTTAGGTTCATTTGGGGTCTAGGTTTTGGTTGGTTCCCCTACCGAGGCGACGAGAGTGTTGGAAGCCATGAGCAAAGTTGTCGTGGATCTAGTCTGTAGGTTGCTGCTTTGGTTCCGGTGGTGCGAACGAAACAGACGGAATGGAGAGCTATTGCAGAGTTCGCCTATGGATTTTCTGGTTTTAGTTTGGGTTCCTTCTAGTGACGTTTTCATGGATATAGGAGATGACAAGGTGAAGTTATCAGGCATTAGTTCATTGGTTGCTCCCTTTATAGTTGGTAGATAGAGCATAAGTTCTAGTCAATCGATTGTCGCTGTCATTGATACCTCATTACCTTGCGGGCACGAGCATTGATTAGTTATTGCCATTTAAGTTTAGGCTCAGGAGCCATTCTTGACTTGTCTATGTTAGATCTTATCAATACAAGCTTTTTTCTGCCGGTTTGTTTCTAGGCAGCTTCAGGATGTAATGCTGGATTTTCACCTATTTGGTAATGTGGTTGGAGTGGATCAAATAGGTGCATGCGATGGCTGCCATAAAAAGCCTTTGAAATCTAAAGTTTCCTTATGAACTTAACTCTTGAGGCATACATTCTGTCTGACCTACCATGCTATTGTTTAATTTTCTGCTACATTCTATGGCAGCTGTCCTAGGCTCCTAACACAGTTGGTTGGCTAGAATGATGAATCAATTTGTGCTGTCTTCACATAATGTTGTAGTACTACTGGGTTTTAAAATTACCAGGGTTTATTGACAATATAGGAGGATTGACACTGCTGTTTTTTCTCTTTCATGTACATAGACATCCCAGTTCCACCGCCTGCTGTCCTCCCATCCCCACCGCCGGCTGCCGTCCAGCAAGGTGAGCACGCAAGCTCTTCTGGTAGTTGCAGAGCATGTCATTTTTTTCTTCCTCATAGTGTAATTAGGCAGTAGTGTTGCTACAAATTCAGATTTGTCACACTTTATAGATGGAAAAAGCAGCAAAACCTCAAGCAAAATGGGATACTTTTGTCGCCAAAGTTTTCAATGAAATATGTGTAGAAGAAGTGCTTGCCCATAACAGGCCACACAATTGCTTGAATAGTGTGGGTTATGCTAATTTGGTGAAGAAGTTCTTTGAGTGAACAAAGAGGCCATATGACAAAGAGCAAATGAAGAACAGATGGGATCTACTGAAGAAGAAATATGCACAGTGGAAGACCTTGAACATGAGAGCCACTGGGTTGGGAAGGGATCCTATGACCGGATGTATTTCTGCCAGTGATGAATGGTGGACAAAACAAAATGCGGTGAGTAGTTGAGATGTCATCTTTTGTATATTAGTGCTCATTAACATGTCATCCTCTAATTGTTATCATTTAATGTTTTAGGCTATGCCAGGATGTATAAGTTTCAAATCTGCAGTTCTTGAGCATGAGGACATGATGCGGATAATGTTTGATGCTATTAGTGTGACTAATGAGACATCCTATGTTCCTAGAAGTGGTCCTAATGATGGAGAGGGTGAGGAGCATGAGGCCGGTCATGGTGATGGTGACAGTGAGAGAGTCAAAGGGAGACGTTCACCACATGTCACACCAAATGCTAACAAAAGGCCAGCTCAAGGTTCCCCCTCTGGAAAGAAAAAGAAGACATATAGAGATCAACTTATGAAGAGGTTGGTCGACACATATGAGAAGAAGGCCCAAAGTAGTAAAAATTCAGCAACTTCTCATGTGGTTGATCATGTTAGAGATGAGATTGGGGCTATGTTGGAGCAAGTCATTAACGATGGTGCTGAAGAAGGGAGTGATGAACACTATTATGCCACCCAATTGCTTAAGAAAAAGGAAAACCGTGATGTGTTCGTTACTTTGAAGACACCAAATGGGAGGCTTAATTGGCTGAGGCGGGCATGGGAGGACCAGAAAAATTAGTGTTGTTATGTAGTAAAATTAAATTGTTCAGTTCTAGACATTATTTGATGATTTATGTAATGGGTACATTATTTGATGATTTATGTCATGACTTTGCTTGTGCGATAATTATTTCGTGTATATGCTTCCTCTGTTCCTTTGCTCATGCTTCATAATGTGTACCTATTTTAGGTGCTAAAATCAATATGAGCATCTCCAGTGATGAGGATGCAAGTCAGGATGAATCGGGTACTGAAGAGGATTTCATGGTTGCATATATTGCATTGGAATTGATGGGCTCAACTAGCAGTGTTGCAAAGAACAAGGAGGTGGTTTCGGATGTACCAGTCATGATAGGGATACAGTGGGTTGAAATCCAACTAAATGATAGAGTCCAGTGCTACAACATGTTTAGAATGACAAGGTCAGTGTTCCATCGCCTCCATCGGACTTTGGTTCAGAATTATGGCTTGAGATCAACTAGTGATATTTGTACCAAGGAAGCCTTAGGCATGTTTTTGTGGACATGTGGTGCACCTTAATCATTTAGACAAGTCACAAATAGGTTTGGTCATTCATTAGAAACTGTGAGTAGAAAGTTTAGTGAGGTACTTGACTCAATTTGTAGACTGTCTATTGACATCATAAGACCTAAGGATCCACATTTTGGTACAGTTCATCCAAAACTGCATCAAGCTAGGTTTTGGCCTCATTTCAACGATTGCATAGGCGTCGTTGATGGTACACACATACCTGTAACTATACCAAAAATTGAACAGGCAAAATCTATTGGACGACATGGTTATGCTTCACAAAATGTCATGGCAGTTTGTGAGTTCGATATGCGGTTCACATTTGTTGTCACGGGTTGGGCTGGATCTGCTCATGACACTCGGGTATTTTTGGATACTTTAGTCACCTACAAGGATAAATTTCCACATCCACCTGAAGGCAAATATTACCTTGTTGATTCTGGGTATCCTAATAGAAAAGGATATCTAGCACCATACAAGGGACGAAGGTATCATGTGCCCAAATGGCAACATGGTCGGCATGTAGTGGGAACGAAAGAAGGTGTTCAACTATGCTCATGCATCCCTTCGAAATGTGATTGAGCGGTCATTTGGAGTTCTCAAGATGAAGTGACGCACTCTCTTGCAGTTACCTAGCTATCCAATTGAGAAGCAATCAAAGATTATCGTTGCTTGCATGGCTCTTCATAATTTCATTAGAGAATGCCATATATGATGAACATTTTGAAACCTTTGTGGAAGACAGTAGTGGTGTTGGGTCCCAAGTTCCTTCAGCTGATGGTGGTGGTTCGGCGGATGATATGAATATGTGCACTTTCCATGATGCTATTGCTAATGCATTGGTTGGGTGATTCATTGTTAGAAACTTGAGTATTTTGTAGCAATTAAATTACCCAAATGGATGTTATTTTGGACTATTACTGTACATTGCAACTTAATGGAACCATATTGCTATCTCAAACTTTAAAAATATTCCCACCATTTCCTTCAGATCATTATGACGAACCAAAAAAGGTATCATCAGCCTCAGGGGTACATTGGTCAATTTACATCCATGATAGATAATCTACCAGAAATAATTAGGACAGCCAAACGCCCAGCTTATTCAGACAGCAGATTCTCTAGATCATGACTTATCAGATAAGCCTGCTCAGCTTATAAGTGAGACTCAGACAAGCTGAAACAAACAGGGCCTAAGTGGGTTGAGGCGATTCCTTTGAAAACAGTAACTTCAAAGAATATGGTTGATTTTGTCAGGGACCATATAGTTTATCATTTTGGGATTCCTCAAACCTTTACTACTGATCAAGGCACAATGTTCACATTAGAGGAATTCAGAGATTTTGCTTCCAGTATGGGAATTAAATTACTAAATTCTTCTCCTTATTATGCTCAAGCTAATGGCCAGGCAGAGACATCCAATCAAATTTTGATTAAGTTGATTAAGAAGAAAATTGAAGAGCAACCAAGGAACTGGCACTAGACACTTAATGAAGCATTGTGGGCATATAGGATGGCTTGCCATGAATCGATTAAATCATCACCTTATGAGTTAGTATATGGGCATAATGTAGTTCTTCCTTGGGAGATTCAGACTGGATCAAGACATGTTACATTGCAAAATGATTTGACCATCAAAGTCTATAAAAACCTTATGATTGACGATTTGGAGGACTTAAGTTGTCATCAGCTGCACGCTCAAGAACAAACAGTTCTGCAAAGGAGAGTTAGTTTGGAAAGTAAGATTGCTGATTGGATCTAAAGACAACAGGTTTGGCAAATGGTCGCCTAATTGGGAAGGTCCTTATCGGATTAAACGTTGTATTTTGGAAACTCTAGAAGGGGAAGAGGAATTAGATAGAGCAATCAATGGAAAATTCCTAAAGAAGTATTATCCTAGCGTTTGGATTAATACTTGATAGCCGATTTGTCTGATCATCGGCTCTAGTAGCCGATACCAGGAGGGTATCGCCTTTAATTCAAAAATCAGCCCTAAGGGGAAAAGCCGATACGATATGTATTGCCTATTGAGGAAAAACACACACAAAGACAATCATATTTATATTTCAACAGATTCAGAAACGCATTCATCAAGAGAAGCAGAAATTTTATTCATTGATAGTTTGTTCCTAGTACAAACTAATCAAAAACTTTATTAATCACATCTTGAGCAGATGTAATGTCCACGATGGCTGCAGCCGCATCGTCGAAGTCCTCGATCAACTCCTCATGCATGTCAGGGTCATCGGCCATCGGGAAGCCTAGCTCCAATAAGTGGACCTCGTGCTCGGTCTGGACCTACGCTGTGACCAGGGCCAATGCTCCGCCGTGGCGGACGCCATGGACAACGATCTCCTAGGCACACACCAGGACATCGTGCAGGCGGTTGATGAGTAAGGGGTCATGGGCATTGACGGCCACCGTAGCCGCGTTCGTCGACAGTTGGAGGTTCTCCAACTGCACCATCAGGGCTGACAATCACAGAAACAAAGAAATTATCAAGACAAAGGTAGAGAAAAAAGAATAGAGTTTTTCTTGCAATCCATCTTACCTGCCACCATGGTGTCGGACTCAGCCAACCGTGCCCGGGCGGCATTGGTTTCTTCCTCGGCGATGAGGAGGGCGGCTTGAGAGGCCTCGAGGCAAATCTCAAGCTGACCGTTCTCCCAAGTTGCCTTGGAGTAACGGTCCTTGGCTGCCATCCATTCTTGGAGGAAGCATCGGGCGTCGTCGCTAGTGTAGGAGTTGGAGGATTTAGATGATGAATCTGGCAAGGGGATGGCGGCGGATGCAGCATTGGAGGGCTCGCTGGCCTCGGGAGGAGGAGGAGGAAGCCTGTTGTTCAAGACAAACCTGCAGACACGTTAGAAGTTGATCTATTGATAGGATCAGGAGTCGTTTGGTCCTACCTCATGCGGCGGAGTTGCTGGCTCACCGGCATCTCCTCCTCTAGGAGATCTTCTGTCGTGCGCTTACCACATTTGTCCTCACCTAGCATGGGTGATGTTAGATCTTGGGAGGAGAAGAGGAAACTGCTACAGGGTCTGTGGAGATGGAAGAGCACAAGAGAATGAGAGCAGTTGCAAATGTAGATGTGTTTGAGGCCGAAGGCCTTGGCTGGTATTCATAGCCACGAAGGCGACACGGTACATATCTTGGGACATGTGAAAGCAACCCCAATTGATGGAAGGGGAAGCACCGCTTCACTAATACCAAGGGGAACGTGGCGTTAATGACTGAGAAGGAATTCGAAGGGTTTTATGATAAAAGCCATTTTTAGATTCAGTTAAGTCAGAGTAAAGTTAGAAATCAAAAATCGACTAATTCAAATCAGCTCTTCTAGCTGAACCAAAAAGTACAATTATCATCAGGTTTATGTGCTACAGGTGCTGGAATGTAAATTACAAGTTAAGAGCATCATTAATTGCTCATACTACTTTCAGTCGAATAGCATCAACTTCTGCAATTTATTGTTTATCTTCTTCGACTGATCTGGGAATGCTCTCAAGACTGCTATGAATAGCTTTGCCTTCTTTGACCTTGGTTAGCATTTCTTGCTTCTTCTATTTGATAGCATTGGGGATCTGAGTCTAGTTGGACACATGACATTCGATGGTGTCTTTCACACTTTCCAGTTCTTTTTCAAGCTTAGCACGCCTAACTCTCAGCTAATTTAGTTCTGGTTCGATTTTGGAAGAAGAATTCTTCAAATTGTCGATCAGTTGTGCTAATTCTTTGGCTTCCTATTTGTGAGAATTCTTTTTGGCCATCAAAGCTTCATGGTCAATCAGATTTCTTTGAGCCTTTTTCATATTGGGAGCCTGGTCTTCGATATTGGACAATGTTTTCCTAAACAGTAAACGGTCTTTACACGGTCGCCCTTCGTTTAGCGTTTAGGCTGTTTACACGGTGTTTAAACGAAGTTAAACGGTCTAAACGGTTTTGTACTTTCAAAAAATACATATAATTATATATGTGCATGTAAAAAATCAACTATTCTAGCATTTATACATATTTATCCAAGTAAAAATCAATTATTTTGGTATGTATATATATTTATGCATGTGAAAAGAACCAAATATAGATATTTATGCATGTAACATATCAAGTGTACACATTTATGAATATAATAAACTTAAGTATACAAATTTATCCATACAAAACTGAACTAGATTTACCTCGTGTTCACCTAAATGGCCGTTTAAACAACTGTTTAGCCCGTTTAATGTTGTTTATCTCCGTTCCGTTTAGGCCGTTTTTCCCCGTTTTTTGACCGTTTAAATGGTCAACCGTTTAATTTCCGTTTACCCCCTGAACAAAATAGTTTACCACCATTTACCATTTACTGGTCGTTTAATCCGTTTAGGCAAACACTGATATTGGATATAGGTATCAAGGCCTCAGCAAGGTTTGGAGTCAAATTATCCTTAATGGCCAAGAAGATTCTTCTCATTGGATCTACATCCTAGACCAAATCGGCTATATTCCTCTCGAGCATTGGCAACATGTCTTTTATCCAATTTTTGGTCTTATCTGATAAAGTCTCTTAGAAAGAAATGGCTGATGAGCTAATCTCACTTTCATCTATGTATTCTTCAAAGTTGAAGGAGTAGCTCAGAGCTAGAGAATTAAGTGCCTACATGTGAACAAAAGGAATCTTATTAGAAATGGCAAATGGGTTGACAATGAGATGAATGGTGAGGGGAACATAGTACCTTTTCTAGAAGAAACTCTGGCTGAGGAGAAGGAACAACCGATGATGTGCCAACATTTTTTTCAACATTTGGTTGAATTAGCTCTGGACTTTCAGTGCTGGTGTTTGCAGGCATCAAGAAGTTGTTTTGGTTTATATTTGTTATAGAAGGACAAGATGAGCATATGAATTTCTTATCATCGACTGTTTGCTGAGTTGGAGAATCAATGGTTTGGGTATCAGCATCAATAGGATCATCTTCAATTATTAGATTGTTAGACCTTTGGTCTTGTGTAGATGTTTTCTCAGGTGGTGTCTGATAAAGGAGAATGATCAGAGAAGAGTGAGGATTCCATAAGATTAAAAGGCTTGAGGAGATACCTTGGTAGCATCAGGAGGTGAAGTAGACAGGTTCTCATCTTCTATTGTTTTGGGTCTGTCAGAAGCATCGGTCATTTCAATTGTAATCGGCTCCTTAGGAGGATTAGCCGATGAGAGGTTGGTAGACGCCGATTCAAATGCTAGGGACAATAATTCGGCACCCAAGGTAGATTGAGATGCAATAGTCGATGGCCGCAAGAAAGGGATTGAATTAGAAGTTGGATATCATCTTAAGAGGGAAGATAAGTTAAGTTACCTGAGCAATTGATGATTTTATTCTGCAAAGTCTCTTCCCAGTGGTGGTTTTCTAAGTTACACCTTGGGTTGCCTTGCGTTTTTTAAAACTGATATGTGAGTATGGTTGGGGTAGCCAGGAATTTCATCAACTTTTTCAGAGTGGGTGCAGTTGACCCCATTCTTAAGGCTATACATTGTAACACCCTCGGTGTTACATTGTACTGTGTTTGCTAAAACGCTGCATGAGCATCATGCTTGTTTGTACATGTGTATAATTTGGAGTATAAATCAAAATACGGCATTTGCAAAGTTTATGTCATTTTGTGTAAGTTAAAAATGGGTCGACGAAGCCACGTTCGACAGTTTTTGTAGAGCAATCGTCTTAGCAAGTAGCATGGTGTCGTGGCATGGGTCGATAGTCCTACGTACCCTCTTGCGTCTAAAAGAATTGGTTTGGCGTTTGGACCATTGGGTAGGATTTCACGACTACTTTAAAAACCGTGCACGTCACCTACTTCAGACAAAGCCATCACTGACCGCGGTCACCACTACTGCCTCAGCTGTCTGCCACCGCACGCAAGCGCACTGCACATGGGTCTTGTCAGCTCTGCCTTGCCATCGCATCGTGCGGTACCTTGGTCACGCTATATGCCGCCCGTCGCCAAGCCGGTACTGCTCCCATTGACTCGCCTTGGCTGCACCCACGTGGAACGATCGCTGCCTCCGTCGTTTTGTGCATGGGCACGTTGCGTTGACGACCACGGCTGTGCCAAGCCATGCCACGCCAGAACCCCTGTCCTTGCTATAGCCATGACCGGCGGGACCTCTTGTTTTCAATTTGCTATGACCGTAGCGCTTTAATGAAATTCATCGCATCCTTGGCTTTGCTAGACAGCCAGCAGCTCGATTGACATCACCTCGCTGATTGTAGCGCCTCACTGTGCTTCGATTTTGGAAGCGTAGCTCCGTCGGCTCCATAAGACCAAAGTGGTCTACGTCGTCGTCATGCTGCACAACCAAAGCTTGCCATTCAATCCACCGCACTGCTAGCTTCTCCTCCAGCTGCGTATCGCTCTGCCCACTCATTCGAAGCTCCACCGCCCAATAGCATCCTCTCCGCGGCTGGCGGAACCACGTCCCGATTAGAGTAGAGCAAATAGAGCAGCGGCGGTGCGTTACTGCTGTTATTAGCTTGTCGACTTCATCCTGACGTCACCCCCATGTCACATCGGTTTTATAGCCATTTTCGTGAAGGAAAACAATCCCGAATACGTTAGGAATACGCCGCTCAGCTTGCGTCCGCGCAGCAGCTGCCTGGTCAGCTTCTCGCGCCCACACGCTCGCTGCCGCGCGCTTGCTGCCGCTTGCTGGGCCGCGTCGCGCCGAGCGGGCCGCGCCATTGCTGTGCCATGCGCGGGTGTAAAACCAGGGTGGGCCGAGCCGAACCATGGGCCACGAAGTAGATTTCAGTTCATGTTTTCAGTAAACTGGTTAATGATTATTCAATTTAGTTTTTAGCTGAACTTTGGTAAATCGTAGTAAATTCTGTAGATGTCCAAAAATAGTGAAACCAAGTTTGTTAGGTTCACAAAAATGCCATCTATCTATTAGTGTAGTTAGTTCGCAGTTAGCCATTATGATGATAGGCTCATAAATTCTAATTAGAAAGCTTAGTATTATGTAGATTAATATTTGTAGGAATTCTTGTGGCAAATCGGTAGTAGTTTTAGCTTTGAAAAGTTTACAGTAGGTTCAATAGGAAATTAGGTACTTGTTATAAATTTTATAGCCTTAGAACGAGTTGCTAAATAAAGTAGTTATTACCCATGCCTTATCGAATATATCGTAAGTCAGCGCTAGGAGTAAAAATACAGATAGTGGCTATAATAATGATGAATGCCGTACTTTATGCTTGTTATCGATCGCAATAGATAACTTAGCACCATGGTCGATAGCTATAGCATAGTAGTTAAATCAATGTACTATTATTGTAAAAGCTGCTGATGTTATATTCCTAAGCATTGCATCATCATTTCATGTAGATCATGAACTGGTAGATTTCGTGCCCATCGGCGAGCCAGAGTACGACGAGGTGATCGAGGAGTACGAGGAGGAGATCTTCGCCTAGGAGGATGCTCAGGAGCCTATTGGTGCTGACCCTGCTGACCCCGCGCCTGCCCAAGGCAAGCCTTGGTGCATAACCCATATTTTATGATCA
The DNA here is from genome assembly GCA_904845875.1 of Miscanthus lutarioriparius. Classification (NCBI taxonomy): domain Eukaryota; kingdom Viridiplantae; phylum Streptophyta; class Magnoliopsida; order Poales; family Poaceae; genus Miscanthus; species Miscanthus lutarioriparius. The sequence continues at coordinate 54,201,595 of CAJGYO010000011.1, read as the reverse complement.
CTGAATATATATATGTGATGTGCATTTAAGTTACATGCATTTTATGGAAACTACATGCATAAATATATCTACCCATGAGTCCTACTAGTATAGGTCGAGTAGCTGCTATGCTCAGGATATCGGTAGCGTGAGTAACCTGCCGTTACTCACAAATAGGTAATAAAATATGAACACTCATGATAAAATGATGGAAAGGTAAATGGTGACCAGACAGGGACATGGTTTGGGTATTGGTGGGTGTAAAGGGTTGTGTCCTGCGGCCAACAGGGCATAGTTCGGTTACACTTTTTTTCCCTGTCTGTGTCGATTAAGGACTGGTCGTTGCATAAGGCATCGTGGGCAAGTCACAGATTTATTGTCCCGAGCGCATACTTGGGTATGGGCGCAGGGAAGACTTGTTGCTCTCTTGTCGCGGATCTGGCTCTTTCTGGACCGACTCATGGGAAGAGGAGGTGGTGGAGGTCCTTGCACCACACTGAGTCCGGGACTCAGGATGTGGGGGCTTGGAGTCCAAGTTTGGACGGGGACCTAGACACCCGGGACAGGAGGGTGATGGGTTAGTCCTGCTTGTGCCTGGGGTACAAGCGGGGTGTGTGTTTTTGGAGCACCCAGCTGGGCATATTGATTCACGAATCGCCGGGCGATCCGGTATGTCTTGTCTCGTGTTTAGCACCGTAGTAAGAACTGAAAGTTGAAAGGAGAAGAAATGGAACTGATTGCTCAACTTTTGCTTGAAAGTAGAACAGGTGCTTACATAGACTGGCTAGATGATAACTTAATACGGCTGATAATAATAATACATAAATAAGGAATCACTATTAGTATTGCTTTCTGCCAAAAGAAACCAGCATGCCATAAAGCTTATCATATTCCTTGGAGTCAGGAAATTATTCCCACTAGTCGGATAAGTCTTGCGAGTACATTGTGTACACAGGGTTTATTTACCCCTGTTGTAGGTGATGCTTGACGAGTACTTTTGTGTGGAGGATCCTTCTGGTGGGCTCAGACGGAATCCTTGCCCCTACCGCTAGATGTTATTTTTTTTTAAATTCCGTTGTTGTCATTCCGCACTCTGGTATTTGGTATTGTAATAATGTACTTTTTAAGAAACTCTAATGTATGAAATGGACTTGTGTTGTAACTTGTTCTCATTATTGGATCCTTGGGAAAAATGTGGATCTTTCGGGTTCTCCCTCGGGGTGTGCCCGACGGACACCGCTCGCTGTAGCTGGCTTTTGGGGTGCTTAGTGTCTGGTGGTAGACGAGCGCCTCCGTAAGTACGCTATTTCGGGCGGTTCTACCATAGTTGGTACTAGACCCAATAATGGTTACGAGTTCATCATATTTTTCAAAAAAACTTAAAAATTGGCCCAACAAAAATTTTGCGAAAAGTAGGACGCGATTATATTAGGTAAATAAGTATAAGCTCTAGCAATATGGTATATCTAGGATAGCGGCACTGGTTTTATCAAATCAATTTTCTGCTGGTACACTAACTTATGTTGCCTAAGAAATCGCTTAGTATCACGGAAAGTGAGTGTGCGATGTGCCGAAAATTTTACGAATGCCGCTATATTCCGGCTTGAGTGAACGTATAGGTCGAAACATGCATCATGTTAATAGCATCCTACTTCAACCGAAATCCCCCCCTTCACGTATAATTGAATTAGTAAATTGATAGGACTAACTAACTGAATGCTTTAATAAATGTGCTGTCCTCCCTCTGATTCCTTGCTTTTGATCGGGAAGAGTGTCCTAATGGATGGTTCATCTCTTACAGATGAATCTGAGGTCTGGACGTGGGAGCACCAGTTCGGGGGCAGCTCACGAGGGCTAGGGTGACAGTGGCCGGGCCGTTGAGCATGGTAGCGGGGGAGGTCAAGAGGTTCCACCTCTGGTTCCTCATCCCTTCCCACCGCCGCCACCGCCTCCGTCGATGACTCCCGCAGAGATAATGGCGGAGCTATTGGCTACTCGCCGGGAGTCAGCTGCTGCTCGCCAGGAAACAGCTCGTGCCATGGAGATTATGGCATAGGCTGTCGCGGGCCTCGCCCGTGGAGGCCACGGGGGCAACGGTGGGAATGAGGGTGGTGCCTGCCATCCTAGGGGACAGTCCTCTTACTAGGATTTCCTCAAGACTCACCCACCCACCTTCACCCTGTCCGATGAGCCTCTAGAGGCGGAGCACTGGCTTCGCACGCTGGAATAGAAGTTTCGGCTGCTCGGAGTGACCGACGAGCAGAAGGTGTACTTTGCAGCCCAGCAGATTTTGGGGTCCACAGGTGCATGGTGGGAAACTTTCCAGGCCACGGAGCTACCAGATCATCCAGCAACATGGTAGGACTTCTCCACCGCTTTCCAAGAGTTCTTTATCCCTGCTGGTGTCATCAACCAGAAGGTGACCAAGTTCCTAGAGCTGCGCCAGGGGAACAAGACAGTGATGGAATATGTGAACAAGTTCAATCACTTGGCTCAATATGTTGGTAGTCAAGTGGATACTAATGACAAGAAGAGGGAACGCTTCTTTCGTGGTCTCGCTCCCCTCCTTCAGGAGAAACTATATACGGGGAACTATTAGACCTTTGGGGCTCTGATGAACGCCGCCATTGCCATGGAGGGTTTTCAGTGGGTGTCTCAAGCTGATTGGAAGAGGAAGCGGGGGGACGTAGGGTCTTCTATCCACCCTCACACATAGAAGATTCAGGTTGTCCGGTGGGGGCCCTATCAACCATCCGGCTGGCTTTCGTTCCAGCAACCCCAGCAGACTTCGCAAGCTTCCTCTACTCAGTACCGTGCACCTCCACAGCAGGTGCAGCCGCAACAGTCTTAGGGACAGCAGGTCCCACCTCGTCAGGGGTTTGGAAACAAGCTAGGAGCTTGCTTCAAGTGTGGCAAAGATGGCCACTATGCCCGGGCCTGCCCCCAGAACCAGCCAGCTCAGTCAGCTCAACCGTCCGCAAATTCTAGGCTTATCAAGAGGACCATCATCAAGAAGAAAGTGCCCAGCAGGTCTGGCCAGGTGAACTTCACAAATGCTCAGCAGGTTATGCAGCAGGAGGCAGTTATGGTTGGTATGTTTACCATCGACTCCCATCCAGCTTTGGTGTTGTTCGATTCTGGTGCATCACATTCCTTCATGAGCATGGGGTTTGTAGAGCGGCACAACATATCACTTATGGCTATACCATATGCCTATAAGATCCGTACTGCGGGTTCACAAATTTTCATCAATACCCGCACGGATACAGTAAGTTTGGTATTAGCCACCCACACTTACCATCTACAGTTCATGATAATGCCTGGGCAAGGCATTGATGCTATTCTTGGAATGAACTGGTTGTGGGTGTATGGGGTAGTATTGGATATGAAGAGGAGAAGTGTGGAGTTATGGCTTCCTTCTTCTGAGGATAGGATGTCTCTTATTATACCCTCAGAACTAGTCTTACCTGTTGCTGCCCATGCTGAAGCTACTCCTGATCTTACCTCCATTCTAGTAGTGTGTGAGTTCTCGGATGTTTTCCTTGAAGATCTTCCTAGGTTGCCACCGGACCGTGAGGTAGAATTCTCCATTGAGCTTGAGCCTGGTACTATTCCTATCTCCAGATGTCCGTACCGCATGGCTCCAAGAGAACTAGCAGAAATGAAGAAGTAGCTAGAAGAATTGATGGACAAAGGTTTCATCCATCTGAGTTCCTCACCATGGGGTTGCCTAGCTATTTTTGTGAAGAAGAAGGATGGTACCTTGCAGATGTGTGTGGACTACCGCCCCCTTAATGCGGTAACAGTTAAGAACAAGTATCCCTTGCCCTGCATAGATACTTTGTTCGACCAATTAGCTGGTGCCAAGGTGTTCTCGAAGATTGATCTCAGATCAGGCTATCATCAGATCAAGATTAGGCCACATGATATACCAAAGACAGCTCTCTCTACTAGGTATGGGCTATATGAGTACCTGGTGATGTCTTTTGGTCTTACCAATGCTCCTGCCTTCTTCATGTACCTGATGAATTCAGTTTTCATGCTGGAGCTGGATAAGTTTGTGGTGGTTTTCATTGATGACATCCTAATCTATTCCAAGAATGATGAAGAGCATGCCCGACACCTCTGGATAGTACTGACTCGACTAAGGGAGCACAAGTTGTATGCTAAATTCAGCAAGTGCGAGTTTTGGTTAGATCGAGTGCAGTTCCTAGGGCAAGATGTATTGGATTGGAAGTCTCCCAAGTCTGTGCACTAGATCCGTTTGTTCCTTGGTCTAGCTGGATACTATCGGTGTTTCATTCCTGATTTCTCCAAGATAGCCCAGCCCATGACCAAGCTGCTCCAGAAAGAAGATAAGTTTGATTGGAGCCTAGCTTGTGAAGAAGCTTTTCAGTCTCTAAAGACTTTTCTGACCACTGCTCCTGTGTTGGCTCAACCAGATATTGATAGGCCCTTTGATGTATACTGTGATGCCTCGAAGACGGGGTTGGGGTGTGTGCTTATGCAAGATGGGCATGTGATAGCTTATGCTTCGCGCCAACTGAAGAAGCACGAGGTGAACTACCCCACTCATGACTTAGAGTTGGTTGCTGTGGTCCATGCTCTGAAGATTTGGAGGCATTATCTGTTGGGCAACAAAGTGCATATCTTTACAGACCATAAGAGCCTCAAGTATATTTTCACTCAGTCTAAGCTAAACATGAGGCAAAGGAGATGGTTAGAATTGATAAAGGATTATAATTTGGAAGTCCATTATCATCCAGAGAAAGCCAATGTGGTAGCTGATGCTTTGAGTCATAAGTCACATCAGGTTGAGGAAATACCCTTGTCTCTGCAGCACATAGAGCTATTAGCTCATATTGCATTGACCTCAGAATTGCTGGATCAGATTATTCGGGAACAGAAGGAAGACCCCAAAGAGATTCCTCACATCAGGAAGATGATGGCTGAAGGGCGTGGTCCTCATTTTAGCATTGATGAGCAGGGGGTCATGAGATACAAGGATAGACTGGTGGTTCCATCCAATGAAGAGCTAAAAAGAAAAATTTTGAATGAAGCTCACCATTTGAAGTTGTTTATTCATCCTGGCAGTAACAAGATGTATCATGATCTACGCCACTTGTACTGGTGGTCTAACATGAAGCAGGACATCACCCGGCACGTTGCGGAGTGCGACACTTGTGGCAGGGTTAAAGCAGATCATATGTGTACCCTAGGATATTTGTAGCCCTTGCCCATTCTGGTTTGGAAATGGGAGGATATTTCCATGGATTTCATTATGGGTTTACCCCGCACGTCTGTAGGTTATAACTCTATCTGGGTCATTGTGGACCGCCTCACCAAATTGGCTCATTTTATTCTGGTGAAGACTGCATATACTGCCGGGAAGTATGCGGAGATATACTTTGATCGGATTGTGACCCTACATGGAGTTCCCTTGACTATCATCTCTGATAAGGGATCGGTTTTTATGTCTCGTTTCTAGGAGCGACTCCAGGAGTGCCTTGGGACAAGTCTCCTCCGCAGTTCAGCTTATCACCCCCAGACTGATGGTCAAACAGAAAGGGTGAACTAGGTGCTCGAAGACATGTTGCAAGCTTGTACCATTTCTTTTCCTAAGAAGTGGGATGACTGCCTGAAGTTAGCTGAATTCTCTTACAATAATAGCTATCAGGAGAGCATCCGCATGGCTCCATTTGAAGCTCTCTATGGAAGAAAGTGTAGGACGCCACTCAACTGGGTTGAAGTGGGAGACCGCGGATACTTTGGGCCTGAGTTCATCCAAACGGCTCAGGATCAAGTGAGCATCATTCGGAGTCACTTGAAGGCAGCTCAAAGCCGACAGAAAACTTATGCTGATAAGAGGAGAAGGCCCTTGGAGTTTGTAGCTGGAGATCATGTATATCTCAAGGTGTCTCCTATGAGAGGGTGCATCGGTTTAGCATTCATGGCAAGCTAGCCCCTTGATATGTGGGTCCATATTGGGTGTTGGAGAAATGTGGTCCAGTGGCTTACCGTCTACAACTTCCAGATATTCTATCTGTAGTACACAATGTGTTTCATGTATCACAACTGAAGAAGTGTTTGTGGGTTCCTGATGAAGCGGTGGAAATAGAAGGACTTCCCCTCCAGCCAGATTTAACTTATGTGGAGCACCCTATCAAAATCTTGGATGAGAAGGAGAGAGTGACCAGGAACAAAGTGATAAAATTCTACAAGGTGCAATGGCAAAATCATTCAGAAGATGAAGCCACATGGGAATAGGATAGCTACATATTAGAGCATTACCCCCACCTTCTCGCCGGCTCGGATAGTTAGTTGCTGCGCCAAAAATGTATTTCCCTATCTCTTTCTCACACTAGGCACACAAAATCTCGGGTCGAGATTTTGTTTTAGGGGGGTAGATTTGTAACACCCTCAGTGTTACATTGTACTGTGTTTGCTAAAACGCTGGATGAGCATCATGCTTGTTTGTACATGTGTGTAATTGGGAGTATAAATCAAAATACGGCATTTGCAACGTTTATACGAAACAAGAAATAAATGTTAAGTTTCATGTCGCTTTATATTGTTTAGTATTCTAAATGAATTTTTATCGAATAAAAATGATGTAGAGCGTGTATGTGAACTTTAATAAAATTTGTAGTACGTACTCAGTAGTCGGCAATGAAACAAGTAGGTCGGAATTGGAATTCGATGCGAAACCGTTCGAAGTTTAAGTCATTTCGTGTAAGTTAAAAACGGGTCGACGAAGCCACGTTCGGCAATTTTTGTAGAGCAGTCGACTTAGGAAGTAGCGTGGTGTCGCGGCATGGGTCGATAGTCCTACGTACCCTCTTGCGTCTAAAAGAATTGGTTTGGCGTTTGGACCATTGGGTAGGATTTCGTGACTGCTTTAAAAACCGTGCACGTCACCTACTTCGAACAAAGGCATCACTGACTGCGGTCACCACTACTGCCTCGGCTGTCTGCCACCGCACGCAAGCGCACTGCGCACGGGTCCTGTCAGCTCTGCCTCACCGTTGCATCGTGCGGTACATTGGTTGCGCTATATGCCGCCCATCACCAAGCCGGTACTGCTCCCATTGACTCGCCTTGGCTGCACGCGCGCGGAACGATCGTTGCCTCCGTCGTTTTGTGCACGGGCATGTTGCGTTGATGACCACGGCTGTGCCAAGCCATGCCACGCTAGAACCCCTGTCCTCGCTATAGCCATGACTGGTGGGACCTCTTGTTTTCAATTCACCGTGACCATAGCGCTTTAATGAAATTTGTCACATCCTTGGCTCCGCTAGACAGCCAGCAGCTCAATTGACATCAGCTCACCAATTGTAGCGCCTCACTATGCTTCAATTTTGGAAGCGCAGCTCTGCCGGCTCCATAAGACCAAAGTGGTCTGCATCGTCGTCATGCCGCACAACCAAAGCTTGCCATTCAATCCACCGCACTGCTAGCTTCTCCTCCAGCTGCGTATTGTTCTACCCACTCATTCGAAGCTCCACTGCCCAATAGCATCCTCTCCGCGGCCGGCGGAACCATGTCTCGAGCAGAGCAGAGCAAACAGAGCAGTGGCGGTGCGTTACTACTATTATTAGCTTGTTGATGTCATCCTAACGTCACCCCCACATCACATCAGTTTTATAGCCATTTTCGTGTAGGAAAACAATCCCGAATACGTTAGGAATATGCCGCTCAGCTTGCGTCCGCGCAGTAGCCGCCTGGTCAGCTTCCCACGCCCGCGCGCTCGCTGCCGCGCTGGGCCGCGCCATTGCTATGCCACGCGTAGGTGGGAAACTAGGGTGGGCCAAGCCGAACCATGGGCCGCGAAGTAGATTTCAGTTCATGTTTTTAGTAAATTGGTTAATGATTATTCAATTTAGTTTTTAGCTGAACTTTGGTAAATCGTAGTAAATTCTATAGATGTCCAAAAATAGTGAAACCAAGTTTGTTAAGTTCACATAAATGCCATCTATCTGTTAGTGTAGTTAGTTTGCAGTTAGCCGTTATGATGATAGGCTCATAAATTCTAATTAGAAAGCTTAGTATTATATAGATTAATATTTGTAGGAATTCTTGTGGCAAATCGGTAATAGCTTTAGCTTTGAAAAGTTTACAGTAGGTTCAATAGGATGTTAGGTACTTGCTGTAAATTTTATAGCCTTAGAACGAGTTGCTAAATAAAGTAGTTATTACCCTTACCTTATCGAATATATCGTAAGTCAGCGCTAGGAGTAAAAATACCGATAGTGGCTATAATAATGATGAATGCCGTACTTTATGCTTGTTGTCGATCGCAATAGATAACTTAGCACTGTGGTCGATAGCTATAGCTTAGTAGTTAAATCAATGTACTGTTATTGTAAAAGCTGCTGATGTTATATTCCTAAGCATTGCATCATCATTTCATGTAGATCATGAACTGGTAGATTTCATGCCCCTCAGCGAGCCGGAGTACGACGAGGTGATCGAGGAGTACGAGGAGGAGATCTTCGCACAGGAGGACATTCAGGAGCCTGTTGGTGCTGACCCTGCTGACCCCGCGCCTGCCCAAGGCAAGCCCCGGTGCATAACCCATATTTTCATGATCATTGAATATATATATGTGATGTGCATTTAAGTTACAGGCATTTTATGGAAACTACATGCATAAATATATCTACCCATGAGTCCTACTAGTACAGGTCGAGTAGCTGCTATGCTCAGGATATTTGTAGCATGAGTAACCTGCCGTTACTCGCAAATAGGTAATAAAATATGAACACTCATGATAAAATGATGGAAAGGTAAATGGTGACCGGGCAGGGATATGGTTTGGGTATTGGTGGGTGTAAAGGGTTGTGTCCTGCAGCCAACAGGGCATAGCTCGGTTACACTTTTTTCCATGTCCATGTCGATTAAGGACCGGTCATTGCATAAGGCATCGTTGGCAAGTCACAGATTTATTGTCCTGAGCGCATACTTGGGTATGGGCGTAGGGAAGACTAGTTGCTCTCTTGTCGCGGATCTAGCTCTTTCCAGACCGACTGATGGGAAGAGGAGGTGGTGGAGGTCCTTGCACCACACTGAGTCTGGTACTCAGGATGTGGGGGCTTGGAGTCCAAGTTTGGATGGGGACCTGGACACCCGGGATAGGAGGGTGATGGGTTAGTCCTGCTTGTGCCTAGGGTACAAGCGAGGCGCGTGCTTTCGGGGCACCCAGCTGGGCATATTGATTCGCGAATCGCCGAGCGATCTGGTACGGCTTGTCTCATGTTTAGCACCGTAGTAAGAACTGAAAGTTGAAAGGAGAAGAGATGGAACTGATTGCTCAACTTTTGCTTGAAAGTAGAACAGGTGCTTATATAGACTGGCTAGATGATAACTTAATACGGCTGATAATAATAATACATAAATAAGGACTCACTATTAGTATTGCTTTCTGCCAAAAGAAACCAGCAAGCCGTAAAGCTTATCATATTCCTTGGAGTTAGGAAATTATTCCCACTAGTCAGATAAGTCTTGCGAGTACATTGTGTACTCAGGGTTTATTTACCCCTGTTGTAGGTGATGCTAGGTGATGCTTGAAGAGTACTTTTGTGTGGAGGATCCTTCTGGTGGGCTCAGACAGAATCCTCGCCCCTACCGCTAGATGTTATTTTTTTAAATTCCGCTGTTGTCATTCCGTACTATGGTATTTGGTATTGTAATAATGTACTTTTTAAGAAACTCTAATGTATGAAATGGACATGTGTTGTAACTCGTTCTCATTATTGGATCCTTGGGAAAATGTGGATCTTTCGGGTTCTCCCTCGGGGTGTGCCCGACGGACACCGCTCGCTGTAGCAGGCTTTCAGGGTGCTTAGTGTCTGGTGGTAGACGAGCGCCTCCGTAAGTACGCTATTTCGGGCAGTTTTGCCACATACATGGTGGATAATATTCTATGGGATGCCCTTTCCTGTCCATGCTTGGCTGATCAAATTCGGTATCCTGTAAAAGAATTTGTTAGATGAATTGATAGGAGAACTTGTTAAATAATCCTTTTGAAAGAAAAGTAGTAAATTACCTCAATATAAGAAGCAAATTCTTCATCCAGTGCTAAACAGTTGGGATGAATTAGACTGCAGAAGAGGTGAGAGAGCCATTCTTGCCACTAGGAATCAAACAAATTTGAAGAGAAGGTAGCTCTTGTCCATTCATGTAGGCAAAGAGAAGGAAGGTCTGATCCCAATTGAAAAACTCTAGAAGCTTTCATCATCTCACTGATACCTTCTCTTGGCTTTAGAGTGTTCTTGAAGAATAGCGGAGGAGGTAGCTGGCCAAGGCTGAATTGACGGCCCACAAAAGGATTATAGAATTCATAAGTTGGGAGTTATCTGGGAGAAAAGAACTAGTAGCCATTTTGCCATGGCCATGGCGAAATTTAGCTGGTAGTACGCAAGGTTTGATAATACAACTAAAAATTATAGCAGTTGTTTCATATGAGCAACCTGTTTTAAACCAAAATTTGACTTGAAGAACTAGTTCATTGTCTTCATCCACATCATAAGGCAGCCAAGTCAAGATGTTTGCATCAAACCCTGTGAAAATTTTCTTGAAAAGGTGGCCTACATCAATAGCAATTGTTATGGCAGATGCAGCTTCACCATAATTCATACACTGTTGAGTTCTTCCTTCTTTTCCTTTATAATCTTCAAGAAAGTTGGAAGAAGGGAAGCTCAGATTCCTGAGATTGGGTCTTCCAATTTTTTGCATGTACAGATTCAGCCACAATTGTATTAACCACCAAGGGCCACTAATGGTATGCACTGGTTCACTTTTAGTAATTAAACAGATACTTGGTGCATCAGGTGATAAACAAACCCCAGCAGATATTTTCTAAGGGGATTTCATTGCCGACTGCTAGATGTTCTACCATGTATTTATGATTATAAGGTGGTCCACAAGATGACCCACAAAAGATGAATTTTTCCAGCCACATGTTCAAGAAAGCTACATGCTCTCTTTCATCCACGATTGATCCATCCCCAATATGGTTCAAAATATAGCTTGCCCATCCTGTGCAGTCTGATATTTTGGCTAATTTCTTGGACCCAACACTTAAGAAATCATAGGGTTGCATTGATCCTATTATTTTAAGGCTGGTCAACATGTAAATATCGGCCAAAGTGATGGTCATTGGACCATGACCAAAAACAAAATCATTCAAAGTGTTAGACCAAAAGTAAGATGCAGAAATCAGAAGTGAGTCATTCCTCTCCATTACATACAGTGAGAGTGTCAGGCATTGATTCAAGTCATAAATTTCCTAATCTCTAGCCTTTTTCTTGGATACCCTACGAAACCAATCCCTCCATCCCTTAGGCATTTTGGACCAGTTTCTCAAGGGAGTTTTGGTGTTCCAAGAAGACAAATCTACTACAAATTGTTTGAAGGGGATTTGGTTGGTTTTTTGATTGATGAAATCGAATGGATCAGGGTCACCCATTGGTCCAAGGTAATAGGCATTAGATACAATAGTTGATGGAATCAGAATTTTGTTCCTCATTTCCTAGAACCAGTTGGGATGAATTTAAGAAAAAGGAAAATACAGAGTAACAGCTAACACTTGAAAGGTGGAAGTTTGAAGGCATACCTCAGGAACGTGGTTGCTGGTTGCCATTGTAGCCAAAATGGATCTGAATCTGAGGAAGGTTACTTGAATGGTAGTTTGGTAGAACAGAGGATTTGCTAGGATTAAGGCTTTGGCATTGGCGGCTTTGACTGTTGAAGTTTGCGTGAGAAAGAAGGGGAAAGTAAGCAGGCCGAGCGAGCTAGAAATGATACTATTGGGGTATGATATAGAATTTGTCCTGAGAGATCAGGAGCCATTCGTTTATTTTGGAATGCGCGGTTGCAACACGGTGAATAGATGAATAGGAATTTTGAAATAAAATCATTTTTATCCCAAAATTAGGGGGCATGTGTTTACACCAAAATTTGAGAAGAAGAACACGGGAACTCAAAGCTTTCAGGATTGTGTCATCAAGGAATCGATTAGATGTGAATCGGTTTTAGCTTATTTTGATGTTTTGTCAGAATCGACTATTTTATGATGACGTCAGCAGACGGCGTTAATGGGCTATACTTGAGTGGTGCTAGGAAGATGTGTCGGACTCTACAGATAAGGAAAATTGGGGTCCAGGTAATTATTAAGTTAGGAAGTTTTCTTTTATTCCAAGAATTGTAATGAGTCATATTTAATTAGGATTCATGTTTACGTTCTGGGTATAAATATTAGACCCTGGTTATTGTAAAAAAACAAACAATCAATCAATACAATCTTTTTGGCTTTCGCCATTACATTAGGAGTAGGAGTACTGTAGATCTTGATGAGTTCTTTAGCAAATAGGGCTGCATCAACTGATCGACCTCCAGCTTACTTGTGAGTACCGTCATGACTTGTATCGTGCTTGTAAAGCTATATCAGCTGATTGATCTCTTATGAGCCATAATATAAGTTAGTTATCAATTAGTATTGTAGTTTGTAAGGCTGCATCAGCTAATTGATCTCTTACGAATCGTAATATAGATCAAAGTTATCGATCTTGTGTTAAATAACTTGTTGTTTAATACAATATCACAAGTTATCGAATCTGCTGAGATTAGTAAGATTTTCCTTGCTGTTTTTGGTTGATTCACCAGTAATCGATCTTGCTATAATTAATGTTTTATTAATTATAACAAAATCATTCGATTGAGATAGAGATAGATCGGCATCATATCATCTCAATTGGTCGTCTTTTGATCTAGCCACGCTTTAAATCTTATAATTGATGGCTTAATTCCGCTACATCGGCTATTTTATTTGTATTCCAATCAAACATAGTATTCATCCAAAGACATGTTTCAATCTTGAATAAACTCACTAATTAATGAGATCTAATCTAATGACACTACTATAGCTGCATCGATCCGGTCAAACCTCACTGGTAAAACTTTAGATTAGAAATTATCGATTAGTGGTCTTGTTCATGATCAAGATATATACTATATTTGTTTACTATGACTGCATCAGCTATTTTAGCCGATTTGCCTATACTCTCACGCATATAGCATGTTTTCATGAATCTATCAACATATAGATGGTTTTATAGATTCTTTGGCTTTAGTTTATTATCATTATCATAGTTGCATCGATCCGATCGAACCTCACTGTTGATGATAATAGATTAGACTCAAAACTATTTGTAGAATCATTTATATTAGACAGTTGATTTTTTCGCATGTTATACTCTTTTCATCAAACTCATCGGCTCGATGCTTTATATCAATCATGTTCCATTTAGCTGATGATGCTTTCTGATGTTCTAAGAGCATCGGTTATTTTGATTCGTATCGTTATCATTTAATTTTTGCCGATAATCTTTGATTGAAAGATCTTTATTTCATGGATACACTAGATATCGACTATTTAGTTGATAGCCTCATTGAATCGGTTATCTAGCCATACATTTCGAACTATTTGGTGCAACACCGACATGTTTCACCTTAAATTACTTATAAGATTTTCTCTCCTTGTCAATTGCATGTCAAATTGACTGGCACGTTGTTGGGTTTTTAGAATCAGCTGGTTTTGTGTTGAAGCCAAGCAGATCTCTGGTCTCGTTCCACTCAGATCTTTTGGCTTGTTGTGTGTTGATCACATCGCCACATTTTTGTGTCAATAGATGCGACTCCATCTTGAGCAATATCTAGGTTTTGCTTTGGTAATTCCAAGCTTTTTATTTGACTTAGTTCAACTTCTATTTTACTTACTTATGGGAACTCCGCTCGACCAAGTGCTCTAGTCTAAAGGTACCGGACTAGAGTATTAATCGTTAGCATAGATATGGTGTCTAGGCTAGTTTTTACATGAGTTTGCGCCCAAACCCACAGATAGTTGTGGTAGCCCTAGAGGTGACAGCTCTGACTAGGCCTTTGTATTCCACCACGTGTGGTTTGGTGTTTCCATAGAGCTTTTGGTAGCCTTCCCCTGATCACCCCTTCCTAGTCTTTTGGAGGATCAGAAAGGTACTACTGCTCTGAAGTAAGTGAGTTTAGTAAGCCTGAATCTTGGTTATCTAGTTTGTCTTGGGAAAACCTTAGAATACCCCTCTCTACCCACAAAAAAACTTGTCCTTGGACGACCTTGATCCTTTCTAGTTCACTTCTCGTTCCTAGTGGAAATCGATGCCTAGGAATACTCCGGGTGAAAGCTACAAAGGTATCTGTGTGCTTGCGGATTTATTTATTTGCGATAACAAATACCAACAGCGGACTATCTGGTATATTGTTGTTTTTGCTAAATTTGCTCAACTATCGGGTGGTTCGGTATTTAGGGCCGAGTTGCCGTGTCATGGTGAAATCTCTGAGGTTGAGTTGGTGTTGATAATGTCAATAGGATGTCTCTTAGTTCAATTAGGTTTCTCTTCATCGCTCTGGGTATGAGCCTGATCATGGCTATCTAGAGATAGTTGCGGGTTCCCTTTTGGTTGGTTCTTGATGATTAATCTAGATCAAGGCATTATGAATCTATACAAGATGTCGAAAGATTTCTCACTTGAATAACCAAAAATGACTACCTATATTGTAACAAATTCGGGTGTCGGAGGCTATTTCCCCCCTTTTTCCTTAGGATCTGTGGCGCTCTCTTGGTTCCTATTTCCTCAAGATATGAGATGCCCACCTTCCTTTGGTGCTGGTGCTGGGTGCCTATAAATACTTGTGTTGGGTATAGGGTTTCTCCTTGTTCTATCTTTGCTGTTGGCTAGTTGCTGCCATCATGATTGTTGAGCGAAGGTTGTGCAGTTGCAAAGGTTGGTACTGAGTTTGGAGGTTGAAGTTGCTCGGTCATTCTGTTGGTTGCTTCCTTCGTCGCTGGGTGAGTAGTTTGGTTCTTTTTTTAGCTTCAGCAGTTGTTCGCTTTTATTTGTGCTGAGCCATTTTTTGTATTTATTGGTTTTGTAGATCGATGGCTCAGGTGAAGAAAATTGTGAAGCTTGTTGACAGCTCTGAGGCTATTGATTCTTTAGCGAATGTGGTCGTGAGCTTTGAGTTTGGCCTCTCGAGGGTCACGTTGCAGGAATTGGATGAGTTCACAAAGTTGGGTTGGTTCCGTCATGAATTGGCACGGCCCTCGGAGGGGGAGGTTGTTCCTGACCCTCGAGAAGATGAGGTTGTTGTGTTCATGAAATTCTTTTTGGTAGGGTTGAGGTTTCCCCTGCATGCTCTTGTGGTTGGGGTTCTAAAGAGGTTCAATCTCAAATTTCATCAACTGAATCCCTCTAGCTTTGTGAAGCTTTGTATTTATGTTTGGGGTTATAAGTCTCAGGGGGTGGAGATGGATCTTTGAGGGCTTCATATGCCTCCACTAGGTTCATCCATAGCCTTATAGGATGAATGTTGTGGGAAGACTATTCTGGGGTAGTATAGTGTTTATACATTCATTTATCGTCATGGGGTAGAAGTTCTGGTTCAGGCATAGAAGAACAAGTGGGCCTCGCCCTGGACTGAGAACTGGTTTTATATGAAGCTTGAAAGCCAGCCAAATCTTTATGGGAAGCTATCAAGGCTTGATAATGTTACTTCTAAGGCTATCTTGACAGATGGTTGTGTTGCTGTTGTGGATGCGCTCAGGGCTCTATCGCGCCACCGATGTGCGTGAGACCTAGTTGAGGAGTTTCTCTACGCGAAGGTGTTTCCTTTGAGGGCAAACCAATCCTAGTTTGAGGTCAAGGATGATGAGAGGTATCGGGGTCGAGGTCTAAAGGGCCTTTGCATCGATGTCAAACAGGCCTGGTAGAGGTTACTTCAGAAGAGCAATTCTGCTATGTTGGGTGTCAAGGCTGTATACAAGGAGGTGGCAGGGGCGGCTGAGGAGCTTATCGGTGCTCTTTGTAGCACTGAGATCAAAGAGATCCGGGCTGCCCTGGCCGACCACCATCGCATCAACCAGGCTTTTGATTTACTTGGATTAATATATCTGGACTAGCCACAGGCGGAGCCCATGGGGGCCGAGGGTGGCTAGAAGAGGAAGAGGTCTAAGGCTAGTGGCAAGCTTGGTGGTGCGTCTAGGCAGGGAGGGCTTGGTCAAGGGCACGCTGGGATGCCAAAGGTTATGAGGGTTGCGATGGTGAAGGTGCCTACCTCTTCGGTTGGCTCTCTAGTAAAGGCTACAAAGTCTGGATCGGTGGTTGTCCCCACGCTGCTGCCGTCCACGGTTGGTGGGGCTCGTCCTAAGCGAAAGATGCTGACTCTCACAGATCTGCCTTTGCTATAAGAGTTTTTTGACAATGAAGATGAGGATGGAGATGAAGAGAAGGAAGCAAGCGAAGGCTCTAGAGAGGACAAGAGTAGTGGGTAAAGTTCTTCTAGCGATAGTGGCGATGTAGATGATGGTGGGGATGATGATGATGATTTAGATGTGGATGTGAATGTGGATGTGGAGGATTCTCGGAACCTTCGTACCGTGGATTTGGTGGAGCTTGGATTGGAGGGTGATCAGCCTAAAGAAGACCGAGAGGTCATTTCTTGTGCTGAGGATGCTGGCAGGATGCCTCGTCGTCATCACATTCATATAATGCACGAGGGTCACGATGTTCCCACTAATGACGATGAAGATGAGTGATTTGTTGGGAAGCGGCCTCTGGGCGATGCTGATCGTGGTAGCCTAAGGCATTTTGCAATTGCGTGCGGCTTTGACGAGCCTAATATTGAGCTATTTACCAGCCCAGACCTTTGTGGTTGCCACTTGGTTAGGACTGAGGAGGAGCGCCGCTTTATGGCTGGCATGTACCATCGGATTTGTATGCCCGAGGCAGAGCTTATGTTGAGCAATGAGATGGTCGATCACATGACCGAAGATTTGGAGGTGGCCAGTGTGAGGGTGATTGAGCTTGAGCTCGTTGAGATTGAGCTCGTTGAGAAGATTAAAAAGCTTGAAAAGTCAAAGGAAGGGTTAGTGTTGGTGCTTCTTAACGTAAGCAGGAAAGTCCACAAGCGCACAGAAGTACCATCATAGCACTTCTCCTGGAAGTATTCAGGGTATCGTAATTTACCAAAGGAACGGAGGTGTATGTAGTCTCTTAGATAGTTCACCCAGGAGAACAAGATGAAGGGTCACTTGGGTAGTGAGGTTCTTCTAAAGGTAGAAACCTTAAGTAAAGATAACATTGCTACTACAGACTCACTTTGGGCACCGGGTCACACCTGGTCTACCAAGCGAGGCCGGCCTGTAGCTCTACACCATATCCAAACATGGGGGATTATGAAGGATGAACATGGCTGACACCACCTGTCGCCTACCCCTCAACGGTGGGATACGAGGCAAACAAAGGTAACGTGTAGCTTAGACACTACGTCTATGCTAACCGCTACTACTCTAGCGTTGGCTAGGAACTTCCGTCTTTATCAGGAGTCCTCTACTAGAGCACCCGTCACGAGGACGGATGATGAACCCACAAGTAAGTAGTAACAATGATAACTTTTACTTGAGGGATCAAACCAAAAGATGAACACAAATGTTTTACTCCAAGTAGCATGATGTTTGTAGAGATACAAGTGTAGTGAGGAGCCAACAAATCCAACACTCTGTAGTAGAGGGCACCGATACTCCGCTATTCCTCTAACTCTTTCCCTCTCTCACTCCCTAACTAGTCTAGCTAGAAGCTAGCGAAAATGTGTGTAACCCTCTTTTTCTTAACCAAATGTGTATGATGCTCCATCGAATGAGGAGGGGGTCTTCTTATATAGGCTTGGAGGAGGTCGATTTGCTCGTATTCTAGGAAAGTGCCACATGCAACCGCCTCCCCAGCATTGAATGCACCCCCTAAGCAAGGTGGGGCCGAGCGGAGCTAGGGGCGGTGCGCCTAAACCAAGGGTGCGGCCGCACTCTAGACCAGCCCACTCACCATCGCCTTGCTTTGGTGGGTTGCTGGCTAGGCCTAGATGGCTCCCACGCCGGTATTCTATACCGAAGTTGAAGTTTGGTTAGGCTTTTGCATATGCTTTGCTTGAATACGCCTTCTTGATTGTGCATTTTGGTGAATTTTCATTCTTGTGCCTGCAAAAGAAGTATATACCAAAACTCGTGGAAAATGTGAGTTGTAAACCCTAATTCTAAGTTTTGGTCTACATATTTGTTTTATTTTGTTGAAATGTTGGTGGTAGAAATGTGAGTTAAGAATCGCCAACAAGCTCCCCCACACTTAGTCATTTGCTCATCCTCGAGTAAAGTTCTAATGACTAAGCGGTTTCATCTCCTTGATTTGAAAATTTGCATATAGGTCATTCCAAGCTTCACGTGAACCTATGAACTTCCAGTGTCTACCAAAATATCTTGGGTAATTGAAAAATGGAATAGCTTGGATTCAAATCTTCTTACTCTTTCCCTGCTTAGAAACTTGGGTTTTTGTATGATTTTGAAAACATAAAAAATAGCTTTTGTTCCTTGAATGTTTCTCTCGAGTCACTCAAAGTTTGTAAGTGGTTCCTCACCAAGGCATATTTTGAAGTTTTGCCTTCTCTTTTGATCATCCTACTTCTAATAAGCTTATATGGAGTTTTTAGGTAGGAATGAAAATTTATGAGGCACTCTTACCTTGCATTTGTTGTAAAGTCAAATCTTGGACCACACTGTAGAGAAGCGTCATACTCTTAGATCAAAACAGTGCAAGTGTGTCGAATGTTTGGTGGAAATATACTCCTCTATTGGATATGATCTCTTTTTCTAGCTTTTATTTTGAGACATGGCTCGCTTATTTTCTCTTTATGAGGCTTCATGTGCTCATCATTTTTTATAAATACTTTTAGGACCTTCATTGTGTCCCTCTCTTTTTTCTATACTTTGGGACCTTTATGTGTCCCATTCTTTTTCAGCCTTTTTGCATAGCCTTGCGGTCTCTTTCTAGAAATATGCTAGAGAGATCGTATTTTAAAGCATGGGGTATTTATTTTGGTGGTGATGAAAAACATGTTTTAGCGTATTCCTAGTGTAGGAATAGTTGTTTCTTTGTGGCGTGTATGTGAGTTTTGATCTTGGGAGCATGAAGCATCTCTCAACAGGGTCACAAAACTTGTCCAAACTCAACACAAAGTAAGAGGCATATATGGAAGTTTTTTTCATGTAAGATCATATATGGCCTTGGTAGGTATTTGAATGTCATTCAAGGAACATGCTATTTGAATTTTTGTTTTGTAAAATAAATTCCAAGTACTTTGCAAGAATTAAGCAAGTCATGTCATCCTACTATATCTCATTCGTCAATTACTTAGATAAAATGGGTTCCCTACTAATAAGTGTTCACAAGTTGTTAGGAATTTTAGCAAGGAATAAAAAGTATGCAAACTTCTTAATCACATGAAGACATGGAGATGGAGCATAGTCACTTTGAATCATTTTAAAATTTATTCAATTTTAAAGCTTCTTTATTACAGTATCGAGTGAGAGAGAGAAAGAGTTACACAAACTGAGTTTGAATTGGACCGTCTTTTGTGTAGCTGAGTGTGGCTCTTCCCCCACACTTGTTTTCGTAGCTATTCTTATTATGACAAAAAAAGAAAAGAAAACAAGTATAACAAATATTTCTAATAATAAAAGCTTTATTCAATTATAAAATGTAGGCGTATTACATGATCAAATTCAAAAATGATAGGAATGAAAACTTGAAAGGAAATGATGCGCCTAATTTATTCTTACAACGGGTAGTGACCTAGAAAGGTTCATCTAGAGCATCCACCACTCCTATGCCTTAGCCACTTTTGCTAACTTCTAGTTGAGCTTGAAATGCAAGTTTTTGATGTCATTGACCAGATCTCTAATTTTGAGGAGTTTTGCGGCTAAGCTGTTGTTAAGGCTCCAAAGGAGATCTCGCAGGCTATCGTTCTCGGCGCTAAGAGAGGCGATGGAAGGACCCGTGGAAGGAGTATCCTCCTCATCACTACTCTCGTATTGCCCTATAGGTCTGTTGATCGACGGGTGCTTCCTAAACCTTTTAATCCTAAGGGGCGCACCTGAGGATTCAGACTCCTTTCCTGACAGAGCTGTCTTGCTTTCTAGCTTTTTAGCCGGCTTGCGCATGAGCGCCTTACCATACCACGGTATAGGAGAGACTAGGCCTAGTGGTTTGAAAGTGTAACACCCTAGTGTTAAGCTTTGCATTTGGCACCTGCATTTCATGAGCACAAGCATCATCCAAGCATTCATGAACATGATCATATAAAATTTCATCTCATTTTTATACCTTATCACATGACACATTGATTTTATATATATATGCTTATGCTTGCAATCATGTATGACCAATGTATGAGATGGTTGTGAGGTCACTAGAACACCTTAAACACATCTAGGATGGTAAATGGAACAATGTTTGTACTCATGACATGGGCCAATTTTGCTTCTAAGTGTTGGTTTCATTTGAAATGCCATTTTCATGATGCTAGTTTGACTAAAGTTGAACAGTAGCTTAGAGTGTGTGCATGGCTGTGTGACCTAAATAAAAGTTGTAGTTCTTGTCATGGGTAACAAACTTTATTTAAGGGTCATGAGCTAATTTTGTGTCTAACATGGTCAAATAGAGCTCACAAGTATCAACAAAATGTTGTTTTCGAAAGTTGAAATTTTTCTAAGTGTTGAAGCTATTTTCAGTTTCAAAGTGCCTCACTTTAGAGCAATGTAGTTTGTAAACTAGTGAGAATTAGGTGATGGTTCCAAAAGCAAAGTTGTAGTATTCACATAGCTCTACAACTTTCACTAATACCATTTTCACTGATTCACCATGGATTAGGAGTTACATGTACACGAACTTGCTCTGTCAGTCGTGTATTGTAGGCATGAAACCGGCAGGGGCAGCGCGGCGTCGTGGCCGACCGGCCATAGGCCGTGGATGTCGTGTGGCGTACATGCGCTGGGGATGAGCCACATTGCGGTCAGGCGTGCGCTGAAGAGGCCACCGCGTGTCCCTGCACTCACTCACACCCTCACTCTCTTTCTCTCTCTCTCTCGCTCGCCGAAGCAGAACCACAACGCTGCCGTCGCCGCCGCACCTCCACCGAGCTCGTTCACTACTGCCACCATGCCATTATCCAATAGCTTGTGCACACAGCTCCACCACTACCTCCTCCACCTTACCGACCTGCTAGCACCACCATTTGAGCAAGGGTAAGCCCGCATAACGCGTCATCATCGCCGCCATGGCCATGGAGCGCCACTGAGCTCCGAGCTCGCCATGGCTAGACTTATCCACCCCTCCTCCTACCTCCTTCTCCCTAGTTCCATCATCGCCTTAGTCCATAGATGCTCACGTCATCGTTGTTTAACCACTACCGCCGCTGTCAGGTGGGAACGCGCGACGCCACCGTGCGCGTCCACCATGGCTGCAAGCATGCGCTCGCCGCCGTCGACTTCACCGGCCGCCCTTAGCCTACTCTGGTACCCATTATTGTGTCGCCTAGAGGTGTTGCACCTTCACTAATGATGGAGACCTACCTTTGGCCGCCATCTCATTGGAACAGTGATACCACCGTCGTGCTTTGAGGGCCGCCGTGCCGCCATGCACGTGGCCGAAGCTCACTACCGCTTCACCATGGCTTGATCCACACCGTAGAGCTTCGCTAGGGTTTGTAGATGTTGTAGCCATGCTGGCCTAGCCATGTTGTCACTATGGATGGCTGGAGCACCACCGCGCGCCACCGACGAGCCACCATGCTCGTCGACAAGCTAGCTCTGGTGATCCTTAGAGCAAACCGAGGGTACCTGTAGGTGCAGAATAGGATGGGGAACATGTTGGTGTCGACCTCATCGCTGGTGACCTCACCATTGGCGAGTTCTCACCAATCAAGCCGCGCCTCTGTTCTGTGTCACTGACATGTGGGTCCCGTTGACTCACGAGTCCCAGCTGTCAGTCAATATTGAAATGTTTTTCTTGATTTATTTTTACAGATTTGAATGCAAACATCCAAAATTCATATCTAGAGCTAGGAGTATATAAATGGGGTGAACCAAATTTTGTTGGTTTCATCTTGAACTGTAATATTTGATAAAAATATGAAATCTACTGTTTAGGGTATTTTTCTGGGTAAATTAAATTGAGCAATATAAGTGCTTTTTAAATAGTTTCTAGGTTGTAAATTGCATAACTTGAGCTAGGAAGGTGATAAAATTATGATTCCAATTTTGTTGGTCTTGTGTTGACATGCTCTAGCTAGGAAAAATATGAAAACTATAGTAAACATACAGGAAATATGGTCTTCCTATTTAATCTTAATTAATTGCTAGTTTATAATGAATTTAATTAGGGTAAAAATACAAAACATATGATCATATAAATTTTTACACAAAAATACAAAACATATGATCATATAAATTTTTACACAGTATTATTACGCTAGGAGGAAAGTAATCAAAATATTAAATTTGTTGTTTGGCACTTTTCACTATACTAAACTATTTTTGCTAAAATAAGCCTATATAACTTGTCATTTTTGTAAAGGTAGCCATACTTATCGAAATGGCATGAAATTTATGTATAGTAGACTAGTAATGTAATTTTTAGGCTACTGTAATTTGCTCAGAATTTATTTAGCAATGGAATTATTTATCCTTTAAATCATCTTATTATCTAGGGAAATTAATAAATGAATATAAATAAATTAGTTAGGCTTAACCATGGTGTGTGTGATGCATATATTCTATTGATACTGTTAGTGAGGCTTAGAGGTATGTGTTTGTAGGCAACTAGTAAATTATTGCATTATAATTCAACTAGATGGCTGCATGTATAGTTTCTGTCGTGATAACAATTCCATGATGATAATGATCCTTTCTGTAAAACTTGATAATAATAAAGTTGTAGATAACTTACTTATCTACCTTGTGTTAATTTTTCATAGTCATAGGACTTATGGTTTAAGAATTATATCTATTAGAAGTCTGCTGTCAGAAATACTTACTCTCTAGATAGATCTAAAAGATTGAATTGTTTGACCTAGATAACTGCTGAATCACTTTGAGATGATTAAAAGAAAGTTGTAGAAAATTTCATAAGCTTTCCAGAATGTTCACAACCATATTATTTTGATGTGTATAACTCCAGTTATGGTTAAAACAAGTGGCTGTTATCTTATAGTCTAGAAAATGATTTACATAAGTGTTTGTTTAAGTTACTAGAGAAGAGATATGCACCTACTCAGTAAGGGAAATGTAACTGGTTATCATTTTAATGCAATGTTGCTGAGAACACTTATGAGGATGCATTCATCACATCATATCATATTATACATGTCATTATATATGCATTCGTGATATCGTATTTCATGCTCATGCATATATGATCGTCCGAAGGGATAACCCTTTTGGAGTTTAATGAAGAAGACAAGAAGGAACAGTAGGAAACACCTCAGGACATTGCTCCAGAAGAAGAGGAGCAAACTCTTGAGGACCTCCTTGAGTACCTGGATCACAGGCCAACCTCTTTCCTCAAAGGCAAGCCCCAGAGTATTTTAAGTCTCCCATGCTTTACAAAATATCACTTGAGTCCTTTATGTTTATTGCATTAGGTTATAAGAGTCGATTGGAAACACTAGATGCATAGAACTACCTTGTCCAGTTACATATACTTTTAACCCTATGTAGGTCCAGGATCGAATATATGCTTAGCCATGCTTAGACCAGTAGAAGTGGAGTGATTTCGTGTCACCTGCGAGATATAGGTGGATACCGAAGCACGGTTGGCTATATTTGCTATCATGGAAAAGAACCATGGGGTAATGTAAATGGAGGCCGGGTGGAGTCTATGTGTAGGTTGACTCATGTGATTCCGTCTATGTCGATTAAGGACCGTACTGTTGTTGGCGCTTCTAACAAGATTGAACGCATGCCTCTCACTTAGCTGGCCGGATAACTCATTCCAACTGCAAAGCCGAGTAGCTCAACTCAGGCCGGGCCCCGTTCTATGAAAGTGCACACTTTGGATGGTAGTAAGGATGCGTGGGGGAGCCAGACGTGTGCCTAAGGGCAGGCCAGGCCTGAATGTCCTGGCAGCTGGTTGTCCCTAATTGTGTGGCGCTGGGCGAACCCATGAAATATGGACCTGAGTTGTACCAAAGGTAACCTAAGGTGACCATTGATTTGGTCTGCTTGAGTTTGTGTTAGGAATAAATTCCTAGCTGGTTGAAATCGATTCGAAACTTGGCTAGTCCCAACATCATAGTAACTGTGTTATGGAATGATGGTTATGATGAACATGTAATTACAACACCTGCTATGGTTACTATTGTATGCTACTAAATAATATACCACATGTTTGGCATAGGTTAGTTGCAAATCTAGAGATGAATAGCTATAATTAACTCGATGACTAAATTATAAGGTATAGTTGAATTAGTAAGCTTTTTATGCAAAATGTTGTCAAGCTAGCTCCACTTTATAAAGCCTTGCGTAATTCTTGGAGTCACTTTATTTTTAGTTTATGATGGATAAGTCTAGCTGAGTACCTTCTCGTACCCATGGTTTTATTCCCATTGTTGCAGATGGTACAGTTTATCATGGCTATTGCAAGAACTGCTTCAGTCCCGACATGGACGAGGAGTGGGCCCTGGGCAGGCATCTCTTATTAATCCTTTTCATATGCTTTTGTGGAAGTGTGATCGTGGGTTAGCACTATATTTAAACAATGTTGCAAATGTTGGTTTCAAACTTTTAAATTTGCTTCCACTACTATCTTACCTGAACGTGGTTTATAACAACCTAAATTCATACTATGATGGATGAACTATATTTGTGAACTTTATGTAACGTGTGACATGTATGTTGAATCATGTACGATCTTGGTTGTATGTTGATGGTTAATCGATAGCCTTCATGGTACTCGATGGACTATCGAGTTTATATGTGCTCAAGTATGACAGTGTGACTGCTTGCGGGCTGCCATTGTACTTGTGCTCTTATAAATTGGTTGGTTCTGCTATAGCTAGCATCAGAGCAAGATTCAACATTAATTGCCACACGTGTATTTAAAACAAAGGTCTTTGTTTTCCAAAACCAGTTTTTAGCAACTTATAGCTATATATATACATGTTTAAAACCTAGAGTTTGAATCTAAAGTGTGCCAGTGATCACTTCCTTTATGCCCAGTTAAGGACTTCAGGTGGCTAATTAAATACTAACTTGGGGGTTTTCCATTTCATCATCCATATGGCGTGCTATTGTATGGATGTCATTCACTTGAATGGTAATGTATGGATCAAATGCCTCTACGCCCAAGGTAAGATGCCACTCATCATCACAGTGGCATGACCGCAAGATGTGAGCGTGTGGTCTATGGGGAGAGTTAGCTTTGATACTAAAGTGTATATATGCCTCATATATATACGAAAGTATTTAATTGTGGGTTAGCTTTTATACTTCTATATATGCATATTTATATGTATATATTGGACGTATTTATTCTCGGGTAGCTTTGATATGGAAGTATATATATATACGGGTATATATATATGGAAGTATTTAGCTTGCAACCTAGAGCCTAGATTTTTATTTTCTGTATATATACTTGTGGGGTTGGGCTGAAATGAAATTCTTGTGCAGGTACACTAACAATGAAATGTGTAGCCTGACTAGTTATGTTATATATGAGAGAACGTATGTGTGCCACCGTGTATGTCGTTAGAAGTTTAATTTTCCTAAGTTTGTGAGGACGTACGGAACGTACTTGCATCATGATCAATCATTCTTTACATACTTGCATTGTTCCTCCCCTTATAAGTCTCTTACTCGGTTATGTAACTCTTATCCATTATGACATTGTCTCATAAGAGTTGCACCATATTGTTGGTACAGATGGTAGAACCAGCTAGAAGTGAGAATTTCCTATTGATGTTTGGTACCCCTACCCTACTTTGGAGAGTCTTGCATTATGGGGGGTATTACGAACCACCCCTCTATTACTGGAATGAAGTATACCTAGAGGGACAACAATGGTATGAAGTACAGCTGACCATACCAGCTCGTAACCAAGCACCCTTCTGGCAGGAATGGAGGGCAGAATCTGAAGGAAGAACTCCTTGGGAAGCTGCCCAAGTAGTGGCCTTTGAGGTGCTAAGTCAGATATGTCAGCAGCACGGGGATGAGTTTATTGACAATGCCATTGGTACTTTTCCTCGGGTGGATCCATCCACAGCAGTATGGGCACAGCGCAACCATAATGCGTTGATCCGAGACTGGGATGAGCAGGTAGACAGTTCTAGTCCCACTATGAGTGCAATGTTCACCATGATGAAGACGTTCTATACTCGTCAGGACACCAGGGACTTCTGGCAGGAGTCCTATACCACTTGCATGGATAGGCTCAAGAGAGCTGAAGCTACATAGCATAAGCTAAGGAAGCGTGTGCGCAAGCACAAAAAGACAGCAAGTGAGGCTCGATGGGAAACTGATCAGGCATATGTAGCATTGGGAAATCTCCACATCCAAATGGACCAAGTTGATTAGCAGAGAGCTACAGCCCAAGAGGCAAGAGCGAATGATCAGGCAGTGCTAGTAGGATTCCGGAGCAACTGGAGGCCGCTCGTGCCGAGGCGCTCATAGCTACATACTAGCGGATCCAAGCAAACAACCATGCAGCCCTGGCAGAAGCAGCATAAAACAGAGCTAAAGCCCTAACCATGCAGCAGGACCGGGTCAAGAGGGATTTGCGCTAGCAGCTTGCACAGACCTAGAACATGGTAGTTGATCTTTAGCATGAGGTGCATTTTCTAAACAACCAACTGCACCCGATCCTTGATGAGGAAGAAGAAGATCCAGAAATGAAGGTCGAGTTATTTCCTATGCTTCTCGACAGTTGAGAAAGCATGAAGTCAATTATCCTATGCATGATTTAGAGCTTGCAGCAGTTGTTCATGCATTGAAGATATGGAGACATTATTTGTTGGGAAACATATGTCACATATACAATGACCACAAAAGTCTCAAATATATCTTCACTCAACCTGAGCTAAACATGAGACAGCGAAGATGGTTAGAGCTGATCAAGGACTATAATTTGGAACTGCACTACCATCCAGGAAAAGCCAATATTGTAGCAGATGCACTTAGATAGAAATCTCATTGCAACACCTTGGAAGCCTTGTTGGAAGATGGATTTAATTTGCTACATCTTGTTGTGTTGCACAATATCACTGTTAATTGCTCACTCGAGAGCAAAATCATAGAACTACAGAAGATGGATGTAGGTGTGCTTCACCTCAAGTGAAAGATGAAAGAACAGGAAACCAAGCATTTTAGGTTGGATGAAAGAGGTGTGATATGGTTTGAGGACCGACTTGTAGTACCAAAAGACCGTGAACTTAGAAACCAAATTTTAGATGAAGCTCATTCATCCAAGTTGTCTATCCTTCTGAGTACTAGCAAAATGTATCAAGATTTGAAAACCCATTTTTGGTGGACCAAGATGAAGAAAGAGATCGCCACCTATGTCGCTAGGTGTGATAATTGCAGTAGAGTCAAGGCTATTCATTTGGAATTTGCTAGATTACTTCAGCCATTGCCTATTCTAGGCTAGAAATGGGAGAAAATAAGTATGGACTTTATTACAGGCCTCCCACTGACACAACAAGGTCATGATTCCATATGGGTCATTGTAGATCGCCTCACCAAGTTAGCACATTTTGTGTCGGTTAACACAAGGTATCTAGCTAGGAAGTATGCTGAGCTATACATTTCTCAGATCGTGAGACTACATGGAGTACCAGGGACCATAATATCAGATCGGGGACCATAGTTTATAGCTCATTTTTGGGAAAACTTGCACCAGGCCTTGGAAACCAAACTAATCAGAAGTTCAGCATATCACCCACAAACATCTAGATAGACTGAGCGAGTGAATCAAATTTTAGAAGACATGTTGAGAGCTTGTGTTATATCTTCCCAGGGTTCGTGGGAAAAATGGCTACCTTTAGCCGAGTTTTCCTATAACAACAGTTATCAAGAGAGCATCAAGATGGCTCCTTTTGAGGCCTTGTACGGCCAAAAATGTAGAACTCCCTTGAATTGGATTGAGCCTAGAGAAAGAAGATATTATGGCATTGACTTTGTCGCTGAAGCGGAAGAACAGGTACGTGTTATCCAACAGCACATAAAGGCAGCGCAATCAAGACAAAAGAGTTATGTTGATAAAAGAAGAAGACCACTAACTTTTGAAGTGGGAGATTATGTGTACTTAAAAGTGTCACCCATGAAAGGAGTACAAAGATTTGGAGTAAAAAGGAAGCTTGTGCCTAGGTATGTAGGCCCGTACCAGATTATTGAACGGAAGGGAAATGTCGCCTACAAGTTACAACTTCCTCCAGAGATGAGTGTGATATTCGATGTCTTCCATGTTTCTCAGTTGAAAAGATGTCTTTGCATACTTGAGGAAGCCATTGCACCCACCAATATTAAGCTCCAATCGGATTTGACCTATGAAGAGAAACCAATCCGTGTGCTAGAAGAAATGGAAAGAGTAACACGGAGCAAGGTCATTAAGTTCTACAAAGTGGTGTGGATTAACCACAGTGAACAACAATGCCACATGGGAATGGGAGGATTACTTACATGAGGTCTATCCTGCCTTTTTTATGAAGAATGATAGGTCTTGCGAATCTCGGGACGAGATTTCTATAAGGGGGAGGGGCTATAACACCCCAGTGTTAAGCTTTGCATTTGGCACTTGCATTTCATGAGCACAAGCATCATCCAAGCATTCATGAACATGAGTATATAAAATTTCATCTCATTTTTATACCTTATCACATGAAATGTTGATTATATATGTATATATATATATATATGTATATATATATATGCTTATGCTTGCAATCATGTATGACCAATGTATGAGATGGTTGTGAGGTCACCAAAACACCTTAGACACATCTAGGATGGTAAATGAACAATGTTTGTATTCATGACATGGGCCAATTTTGCTTCTAAGTGTTGGTTTGATTTGAAATGCCATTTTCATGATGCTAGTTTGACTAAAGTTGAACAGTAGCTTAGAGTGTTTGCATGGTTGTGTGATCTAAATAAAAGGTGTAGTTCTTGTCATGGGTAACAAACTTTATTTAAGGGTCATGAGCTAATTAAGTGTCTAACATGGTCAAATAGAGCTCACAAGTATCAATAAAATGCTGTTTTCAAAACTTGAAATTTTTCTGTGTTGTAGTTTTCAATTTCAATGTACCTCACTTTAGAGCAATGTAGTTTGTAAATCAGTGAGAATTATATGATGGTTCCTAAAGCAAAGTTTTAGTACTCACATAGCTCTACAACTTTCACGAATACCATTTCCACTGATTCACCATGGATTAGGAGTTACATGTACACGAACTTGCTCTATCAGTCGTCTATTGCAGGCCTGAAATCGGCTGGGGCAGCATGGCGTCATGGTCGACCAGCCACAGGTCATGGCCGCCGCATGGCATACATGCACTGGGGCTAGGTCACGTTGCAGCCGAGCGCGCGCTGAAGAGGCCGCCACACATCCCTGCCCTCACTCATGCCCTCACTCTCTCTCTCGCTCTCGTGCTCGCTGAAGCGAAACCATAGCGCCACCAAGCTCGCTCACTACTGCCACCGTGCCATTGTCCAAAAGCTCATGCACACAGCTCCACCACCACCTCCTCCACCTTGCTGACCTGCTAGCACCTCCATTCGAGCAAGGGTAAGGCTACATTACGTGTCACCATCACCGCCATGGCCACAGAGCGCCGCTGAGCTCCGAGCTTGCCGTGGACAGCCTTATCCACCGCTCCTCCTACCACCTTCTTCCTAGTTCCATCATCGCCTTAGGCCATAGATGCTCACATCATCATTGTTTAACCGCTACTGCCACCATCACATGGGAACGCACAACGCCGCCGTGTGCGTCCGCCATGGCTGCAAGCAAGCACTCGCCACTGCCGATTTCATTGGCCACCCTTAGACCGCTCTTCTACCCATTATCGTGTCACCTAAAGGTGTTGCACCTTCCCTAAAGATGGAGACCTACCTTCGGCCGCCGTCTCATCGGAACGGTGACACCACCGTCGTGCTCTGAACGTTGTCGTGACGCCATGCATGTGGCCGGAGCTCACCACCGCTTCACTGTGGCTCAATCAGCACCGTAGAGCTTCACTAGGGTTTGTAGACATCGTAGCCACGCTCACCTGGCCATGCCATCGCTGGGGATGGCTAGAGCACCACCGTGCGCCGCCGCCGAGCCGCCATGCTCGCCGGCGAGCTAGCTCCGGTGATCCTCCGAGCAAACCGAGGGTACCTATAGGTGCGGAATAGGATGGGGATCATTTTGGTGCCAACCTCGTCGCCGGTAACCTCACCATCAGCGAGTTCTCACCGGTAAAGCCGCGCCTCTGTTCTATGTCGCTGACATGTGGGTTCTGTTGACTCGTGGGTCCCAGCTGTTAGTCAGTATTGAAATGTTTTTCTTGATTTATTTTCATAGATTTGAATGCAAAATTCAAAAAATTCATATCTAGAGATAGGTGTATCCAAATGGGGTGAACCAAATTTTGTTGGTTTCATATTGAAGTGTAATATATGATAAAAATATGAAATCTACTTTTTAAGGTATTTTTCTAGGTGAATTAAATTGAGCCAGATAAGTGCTTTTAAAATAGTTTCTAGCTTCTAAATTGCATAACTTGCGCTAGGAAGGTGATAAAATTGTGATTCCAATTTCGCTGGTCTTGTGTTGACATGCTCTAGCTAGGAAAAATATTAAACCTACAGTAACATATTTGAAATATGGTCTTCCTATTGAATCTTAATTAATTGCTAGTTTATAATGAAATTAATTGGGGATAAAAATACATAGCATATGATCATACAAATTTTTACACAGTATTCTTATAGTAGGAGGAAAGTAAGAAAAATATTAAATCTGTTGTTTGGCACTTTTCACTATGCTAAACTATTTTTGCTAAAATAAGCCTATATAAATTGTCATTTTTGTAAAGGTAGCTATACTTATCCAAATGGCATGAAATTTGTATAGTAGACTAGTAATGTAATTTTTAGGCTACTGTAATTTGCTCAGAATTTATTTAGCAATGGAATTATTTATCCTTTAAATGACCTTATTATCTAAGAAAATTAATAAATGAATATAAAAAAAATAGTTAGGCTTTACCATGATGTTTTCTGTGGTGTGTGTGATGCATATATTCTATTGATACTGTTAGTGAGGCTTAGAGGTATGTGTTTATAGGCAACTAGTAAATTATTGCATTATAATTCAACTAGATGGCTGCATGTATAGTTTCTGTCGTGATAACAATTCCACGATGATAATGATCCTTTCTGTAAAACTTGCTAATAATAAAGTTGTAGGTAACTTACTTATCTACCTTGTGTTAATTTTTCATAGGCATAGGACTTATGGTTTAAGAATTATATATGTTAGAAGTCTGCTGTCAGAAATGCTTGCTCTCTAGACAGATCTGAAAGGTTGAATTGTTTGACCTAGATAACTTCTAAATCGCTTTGAGATGATTAAAATAAAGTTGTAGGAAATTTCATAAGCTTTCCAGAATGTCCACAACCATATTATTTTTATGTGTATAACTCCAGTTATGGTTAAAACAAGTGGCCGCAATCTTATAGTCTAGAAAATGATTTACATAAGTGTTTGTTTAAGTTACTAGAGAAGAGATATGCACCTACTCAGTAAGGGAAATGTAACTGGTTATCATTTTAATGCAATGCTACCGAGAACACTTATGAGGATGCATTCATCACATCATATCATATTATACATGTCATTATATATGCATTCGTGATATCTTATTTCATGCTCATGCATATAGGATCATCCGAAGGGATAACCCTTTTGGAGTTCAATGAAGAAGAAGAGAAGGAACAGCAGGAAACACCTCAAGCCATAGCTCCAGAAGAAGAGGAGCAAACTCTTGAGCACCTCCCTGAGTACCTAAATCATAGGTCAGCCTCTTTCCTCAAAGGCAAGCCCTAGAGCATTTTAAGTCTCCCATGCTTTACAAAATATCACTTGAGTCCTTTATGTTTAATGCATTAGGTTATAAGAGTCGATTGGACACACTTGATACATAGAACTACCTTGTCCAATTACCTATACCTTTAACACTATGTAGGTCCAGGATCGAATATATGCTTAGCCATGCTTAGACCGGTAGAAGTCGGGTGATTTCCTATCACCTATGAGATATAGGTGGATACCAAAGCATGGTTGGCTATATTTACTATCATGGAAAAGAACCATGGGTTATAAGAGTCGATTATAAACACTTGATGCATAGAACAACCTTGTCTAGTTACCTATACCTTTAACACTATGTAGGTCCAGGATCAAATATATGCTTAGCCATGCTTAGACCGGTGGAAGTCGAGTGATTTCCTATCACCTATGAGATATAGGTGGATACCAAAGCATGGTTGGCTATATTTGCTATCGTGGAAAAGAACCATGGGGTAATGTAAATGGAGGCTGGACAGAGTCTATGTGTAGGTTGACTCATGAGCTTCCATTTGTGCCGATTAAGGACCGTACCATTGCTGGCACTTCTGACAAGATTAAACACATGCCTCTCACTTAGCTAGCCGGATAACTCATTTCAACTATGAAGCCGAGTAGCTCAACTCGGGTCGGGCCCCATTCTATAAAAGTGCGCAATCTAGATGGTAGTAATGATGTGCGGGGAGCTAGACGTGAGCCCAAGGGCTAGCCAGGCCTGAACGTCTAGGCAGCTAGTTGTCCCTGATTATGCGGCGCTGGGCAAACCCACAAAATGTTGACCTGAGTTGTTCCAAATGTGACCTAAGGTGACCGTTGATCTGGTCTACCTGGGTTTGTGTTAGGAATAAATTTGTAGCTGGTTGAAATCGATTTGAATCGCCGTCTCTCCCAGACAGTGAGAAACTTGGCTAGTCCCAACATCGTAGTAACTGTGTTATGGAATGATGGTTATGATGAACAAGGAATTACTACACCTGCCATGGTTACTATTGTATGCTACTAACTAATATACCATATGTTTGGAACATGTTAGTTGCAAATACAGAGATGAATAGCTATAATTAACTTGATGACCGAATTATAATGTATTGTTGAATTAGTAAGCTTTTTATGCAAAATGTTGTCAAGCTAGCTCCACTTATAAAGCCTTGTATAATCCTTAGAGTCACTTTATTTTTGGTTTATGATGGGTAAGTTGAGCTGTGTACCTTCTCGTACTTAGGGTTTTATTCCCATTGTTGTAGATGGTACAGTTTATCATGGCTATTACAAGAACTGCTTCTGTCCCACTGTGGACGAGGAGTGAGCCCTTGGCAGGCATCTCTTCTTAATCCTTCTGATATGCTTTTGTGGAAGTGTGATCATGGGCTGGCACTATTTTTAAACAATGTTGCAGATGTTGGTTTCAAACTTTTAAATTTGCTTTCGCTA
The DNA here is from genome assembly GCA_904845875.1 of Miscanthus lutarioriparius. Lineage (NCBI taxonomy): Eukaryota > Viridiplantae > Streptophyta > Magnoliopsida > Poales > Poaceae > Miscanthus > Miscanthus lutarioriparius. The sequence goes on along the minus strand of CAJGYO010000011.1, from coordinate 54,168,161 downwards.
CTATCTTACCTGAACGTGGTTTGTAATAACCTAAATTCATACTCTGATGGATGAACTATATTTGTGAACTTTATGTAACGTGTGACATGTATGTTGAATCATGTACGATCTTGGTTGTATGTTGATGGTTAATCGATACCCTTCGTGGTACTCGACGGGCAACCGGGTTTATATGGACGCAAGTATGATAGTGTGACCGCTTGCATGCTGCCATTGTACTTATGCTCTTATAAATTGGTCGGTTCTACTATAGAAAGGACGAACTAGCACAGGAGTCCATCTTGCTCGAAGGTGTTACAACAGAGCGCTTGCTAGGTCCGCTAACTTTGGGTGCCTTCCGCTTGAGGCCGATGGCACCGGTGGTAGGTCGTGTGGGCACCGTCTTCTTCTCCTTAGCGCCTCCTTGGGGCACCTTGGAACGCATTGTGGTCTTGAGGCTTGATCCACCGCTCATGGCATAACTTGGTGGTCGCATGATAGCAAGTGGTTCCTCGGTGATGAGCCTTGCTTCCTCCCTCACGTAGGAGCTCTCGGGCACTAAGTCGATGGACAACGGCACTCCATCAAGGTTGTAGGTGGAGCTGGAGGCCATGTACAAAGCGAGGGCGTGGCTGGCCATTTGCTGAGCTATTTGGGACTTGAGTGCTAAGTGGAGGGAGAGAAGAAAGCTTGAAGCTTGGTGTGAGGAGAGGAGAGGCTATGGGGTGGCTTATATAGGAGCACAGACCTCTACCGTAATGGAAACAAACCAAGCACTGTCATGGCTACGATACACCGAGGATCAAGAAGATGCACGTAAACATTAGGGGCCAGCGGAGCTAGGGTTAGTGCGCTCGCACCCCCAGGTGCTCCTCCTGGCCTAGGATTTCGTCCAGGTGCACATGCATACTGGGGATCCTAGTGATGCTGGTGTCAGATTATGATTCAACAGGTTCACAGCGTGATAAAGCAAAGATGCACTAGATCAAGTTGAATCAAGGGTATTCAAAATTCAAATTTCACATGATCTTGTAATTAAGAGTGGAATATCATGTGATCAACATGTATCAAGCAAGATTGAGCAAGAGTCATGGTTTTTCTAGTGAGGGCATATAGGTCTTTTTACCATGATGACTTGCTTAAGACGATAAAGCAAATTTTTATATTTTAAGTAAATGAAAGAATATGTTAGAATAATTAATTTTTAAATTTTCATAAGTTTTGAATAAATTTATCAAAAGCTATTAAATCTATTCTATCTAATTCTTGATTAAAGTCAATGTTATGAGAAGGCTCAAGGAAAATTTTCAAACGTTGATCGTTGACTTTAAATATGTTACCGTCATCGTCCTGGACGGTGATCGCGTCGTGTGGCGAAGTGTTGATGATGGTGTACGATCCTTGCGATTTGCTTTGCAATTTTCCTTCACCGAATAGTTTGACCTTTGAATTGAAGAGCAAGACCTTGTCTTCTTGCTTGAATTCTTTGAGCTTGATTCGGTGATCTTTCATCTTTTGGTTCTTTCCTTATAAAGCTTAGCACTATGGTACGCCTTCTCTCGCCATTCTTCTAGCTCGGCTATTTGTTTTTGTCTATTTCTGTCGGCTAGCTTCACATCCATATTCCAGCTTTTGATTGCCCAGTGAGCTCGATGTTCAAGCTCAACAGGCAAGTGGCAACTTTTTCCATAGACCAGCTAGTATGGTGACATGCCGATGGGGGTTTTGTAAGCTGTCCTGTATGCCCAGAGTGCATCAGGAAGCTTATTCTTCCATCCTTTTCCCATCTCATTTACCATTTTTGGTAAGATGTTTTTGTTTTGTTTATTTGAGGTCTCGGCTTGGCCACTGGTCTGAGGATGGTATGGATAGGCAATATTGTGCTTGGCTCCTAGCTCTCTCAGGAATGCTCTGAATGTCTTGTCTATGAAGTGGGATCTCCCATCACTTATCACCATCCTTGGTGTTCTAGAGCGGGGCAAGATCACTTCATGAAACATATTCCTTGCATGCCTAGCATCAGCAACTCGATAGGGTAGTGCTTCCACTCATTTCGACACGTAGTCATTAGCAACAATGATGTACTAACAATCTTGGGACTTTTGGAATGGCCCCATGAAGTCAATGCCCCACACATCAAATATTTCTATTTGGAGGTTGTAGTGCAGGGGCATTGCATTGCGAGAGTTGATGCTTCCATGGAATTGGCACTTTCAACACCGTTGGATGGACTCCTTGGTGTCCTCGTTCATCGTTGGCCAGAAGAACCCACATTGCTAGATTTTGGCTTTTGTGCAGAATACTCTGTAATGGCCTCCATACGGTGCTGCATGGCATCTTTCAATGATTTGTAGTCCCTCTGCTATTGGCACGCATCTCCTCAACACCATCTGAACAGACCTGATACAAATACGGATCATTGCAAAGGTGACATTGGCTTTAGACTTGTATTTTCTCCTATTTTCGCCCGATGTTACATAGCCTAAAACCATGTAATTTATGATGTTTGCATACCACAGGTTGGAGTCTGTCACCTTGAGTAGCATGTCATCACGTAGGAAGTCGTTAATTGGTAGTTCCTGCATGTTAGTGACTTGCATACTTGACAAATGATTTGCAACAGTATTCTCTACTCCCTTTTTATCTTTTATTTCAAGGTCAAATTCTTGGTGTAAGAGAATCCACCTCATTAATCTAGGTTTATCATCTTTCTTAGTGAGTAAATATTTTAGTGCAGCATGATCAGTATAAATCATAACTTTTGCACCCACTAAGTAAGACCTAAACTTGTCGATAGCAAAAACGATAGCTAAGAGCTCTTTTTTTGTGGTAGCATAGTTAAGTTGTGCTCCTGTTAGCGTTTTGCTAGCGTATGCGATTGCGTGATGCTTCTTATCTTTGGTTTGGCCAAGGACCACACCAATAGCATAGTCACTAGCATCACACATGATCTCGAACGGCAACAACCAATCGGGTGGTTGGATGATTGGTGCTGAGATGAGTGCTTTCTTAAGAGTGTGGAAAGTAGTCAAGCACTCATCTGTGAACTCAAAAGGTGCATCCTCCGCTAATAGGTTCATGAGGGGTCTAGCGATTTGTGAAAAATCTTTGATAAACTGCCTATAGAACCCTACGTGACCTAGGAAGCTATGGATCCCTTTAACATTCATAGGGGGTGGTAGTTGCTCAATGACTTCTATCTTGACTTTATCTACCTCAATCCCCCTCTCGGACACAAGGTGCCCAAGAACGATACCTTCACCGACCATGAAGTGGCACTTTTCCCAATTAAGTACAGGTCCTTCTCTTGGCATCTCTGCAATACTTTGTCTAGATTCCCCAAACAGTGGTCAAAGGTTTTTCCATACACTAAAAAGCCATCCATGAAAACCTCCATGATTTCTTCTATCATGTCTAAGAAAATAGACATCATACACTATTGGAATGACGCAGGTACATTACACAACCCGAATGACATTCTACGATAAGCATACTTCCATATGGCCATGTAAACATCGTCTTGCTTTGATCATCGGGGTGGATGGGAATCTGATGATATCCCGAATACCCATCGAGGAAACAGAAGAAAGAATGCTTCGCCAACCGCTCTAACATTTCATCAATGAAAGGTTGTGGGAAGTGGTCTTTCTTTGTTGCCGCATTGAGTTTCTGGTAATCAATGCACATTCTCCACCCCATGACGGTATGTTGCGGGATTAACTCATTTTTATTAATTTCAATGACCGTCATGCCTCCTTTCTTGGGAACCACTTGGACAGGACTGACCCAATCGCTATGTGGTATGGGATAAATAATCCCGATGTGAAGAAGTTTGAGGACTTTCTTCTTCATGACTTCCCGCATCGCATTATTGAGCCTACGCTGAGGCTCGCATGATGGTGTGCTTGTAGGGTCAATCAGAATGCAATGGGTACAGAGAGTTGGGCTAATTCCCTTGAGATCTTGCGAGGAATAGCTAAAGACTAACCTATGCTTTTCTAAGATGGCAATGAGTTTGGATGTCTCCTCATTAGAAAGCTAATCGCTAATGATTATAGGAGTGTTTTTTGTCGCCATTTAGAAAAGCATAACGTAAACCAGCGGGTAGGGGTTTTAGCTCAACCAGAGGTTGTGCTAGTACTTCCTCTGTGGGAAGGTCTATGGTTTCTCCTAAGTCGTCCTCTTCTTCTATGAAGAGTTTTGCATCCTTTTCTAAGGACAATTCAGGAGAATCAAAGGGCAAAACCAACTAACTTCCATGGGCAGGTCAAGATGGGGGAGAGATTCTACAATCGAGTTTTTGGCTTAAGTGATAGGAATGGTAAAGATGTCTCTCCCTAGCTTTACGTCTAGTGCTCCTGATGGAGGAGCCTCCACGATAAGTTTTTCTACGGGATGCCCTATCATGATATCGAAATACTGGATTTTGAAGACATGGAAATCTAGGGCCATCGCCACATTGTTACGATGAACTGTTATGTTGTGGAGAATCCCGAGCCCTTTTAGGCTCAAATGTGGGCTGACTCTGAAATGCTTAGATGTCGAAGCAAGTGCTTCATCACCTAAGTAGGTGCATGCGAAAGAAGCGGACATAAGATTTGCTCTGACAATGGGATTATAAAGAAGGTCCACCATGATTCTAGCAACATTGCATTGAATGGGTAGAGAAGGAGTCTGAATCTAAATTTCTTTAGAAGAGTGCTCCACTTCATGTACCCACTCACTGCTTATTAAAGCAGTCAACTCCTTGATGGATTCTTTAAGGAAAGCATCATCTAAAGGTCCATGTGGAGTGATAGGAATAGGTGGCCTCTTTTGGCAAGAGTACTTCGAGGTGTTTCTAAAATCTTTGAAAAAAACATCCTCGAAATATGGAAGATCCAAAGGTTGGGAACCTTCCTCTGGTTCTTCTGGTTTGGACGAGGGTCTCTCTAAAGATGCTATGGGTTTGACCTTAGCCAAAGAGACTTCCTCATGATTCAGCTCGGGCTCTATACGGAGGGGTTCTAATGGGGGACTGTTCTCTAGAATGCGGTCTACGAGAGCTTCTCCTTCCACCGTGGTTTTATGGTTAAACTAACCTCTAGAAGCTATATCGAGCTGTAGGGCAGACTCCTTGCTAAGCCCTAACCAGAAATGTTGTAACAGCACGTGGTTGGGTATAGACAAGTCTGGGCTAGATCTCGTTAAAATTGAGAATCTGTCACAAGCTGCACCTATGGATTCCTTCTCTTTTTGTTGGAAGTTGAGTATCTCCTATCATAGGGTAGCGATTTGGGACATAGGGAAGAATGTGACATAGAATCTATTTCTTTGTTGTTCCTAATCGCTAGCTACCTTCCCTACGTTGTGGACGTACCATTGTTTCGCCCTCTCATCAAGCGAGAAAGGAAACAACTTCCACCGACAAGTTTCTTATGACATGCCTGAAATGGTCAGGCAAGCACAGAGCTGCTCAAACTCCCTTAAGTGGTGGTAGGGTTTTCATAATCCGACCCAGAGAAGGGATGTTCCCAAACCATGGCTATAAAGCCAGGGCGAAGTTCATAACTAGAAGCTATGATTGGCTTCGAGGATTGTGGAGGTTCAACAAACTCACCCTTGGGAGCCAAAAGGTTTTGAATGATAGGCTCCTCCATTGGAAAAGAGTAAAAAGAAAAGAAAGGTAAAAACAAAGGATACACGGGCAAACTAGGTTTGAAGACTAAAATGACAACCGTTCTCCGGCAACAGCGCTAGAAATGCTTGTTGGTGCTTCTTAGCGTAAGCAGGAAAGTCCACAAGCGCACAGAAGTACCATTGTAGCACTTCACCCAGAAGTATTCATGGTATCGTATTTTCCCAAAGGAACGGAGGTGTAAGTAGGCTCTTAGCTAGTTTACCCAGGAGAACAAGATGAAGGGTAACTTGGGTACTGAGGTTCTTCTAAAGGTAGAAACCTTAAGTAAAGATAACTTTGCTACTATAGACTCACTTCAAGCACCGGATCACACCTAGTCTACCAGGCGAGGCTGCCCTATAGCTCTACGCCGTAATTGAACATGGGGGATTATGAAGGATGGATAGGGTTGTCATGACCTGCCACTTACCCCTCAACTATGTAATACGAGGCAAACAAAGGTAACGTGTAGCTTAGACACCACGTCTACGCTATTGCTACTACTCTAGCATTGGCTAGGAACTTCAATCTTTATCAGGAGTCCACTACTAGAGCACCCATCACGAGGACAGACGACGAATTCGCAAGTAAGTAGTAACAATGATAACTTTTACTTAAGGGATCACACCAAAAGATGAACACTAATGTCTTACTTCGAGTAGCATGATGTTTGTAGAGGTACAAGTGTAGAGGGGAGCCAACAAATCTAGCACTCCGTCCACCCGATGTACAAGGCTCATCGAGTACAAGTAGAGGGCATCGCTACACCGCTATTCCTCTAACTCTTTCCCTCTCTCACTCCCTAACTAGTCTAGCTTTAAGCTAATGGAAATGTGTGTAACCCTCTTCTTCTTCTCTAAATGTGTATGATGCTCCATGGAATGAGGAGGGGGGACTTCTTATATAGGCTTGGAGGAGGTCGGTTTGCTCGTATTTTAGTAAAGTACCACATGCAACCGCCTCCCCTAGCATTGAATGCACTGCCTGAGCAAGGTGTGGCTGAGCGGAGCTAGGGGTGGTGTGCCCACTCGCCACCGCCTTGCTCTAGTGGGTTGCTGGCTGGGCCTGGATGGCTCACATGCTGGTATTTTGGCCCGAAGTTAAAGTTTGGTTGGGCTTTTGCATATGTTTTGCTTGAATACGCCTTCTAGATTGTGTATTTTGGTGAATTTTCATACTTGTGCCTGCAAAACATGTATATACCAAAACTCATGGAATATGTGAGTTGTAAACCCTAATTCTAAGTTTTGGTCTTCATATTTGTTTTATTTTGTTGAAATGTTGGCGGTAGAAACGTGAGTTAAGAACCACCAATAGTTAGCTACTGCTAGCAGAGAGTTGAAAGCGAAGATTGAGTCTTTGGAGGCTTCAATTGCAAAGAATAAGGGCTTAATAGATGATGAGCAAGGGCTATTGAATCAAAACATTGCCCTTCATGTGAAGCTAAGAGACAAAGACAAAAAGCTGAAGGAGGCCAAGGGCTTTCGGAAGATGGTCAGGGTGGCTCGCAAGAAGGCTGAGGAGTTGGTGGAAGCGAATGCTCAGAAGTTGGAGGTCTCCCATGCTACCTTGCTTCCTTGTATGCAAGAAGCGAAGGTTGCTCTAGACTCTATTTTTGCTAAGGCCAGCTCGGAGCCAAGTGAAGTATTGCCTGATGGTGATCCTCTGGCATTTTCGGTGTGGCTCAAAGCGGAGCTCAGGCAGTTTTCTTAGTTGCTGGACAGTGTTTCAGATTTTGGAGCTTATGGCGCTATCCTCGCTATGGCACATTCCTTTCAAGTCGCTGGATGTGACCACTTGAAGAAATTGGGCATGTTAGCCACAATTTTCGTAGTGTTCATGATGTGAGAGGGTTGTTGGGGACCGTATTGCAAGAACGTGGTTGCGCAATTTTTGACAAAGTTTTGGATGGTGGGTGAGGGTCGAGCTCTTGCTTTTCATGAGGCTACGTCGGGTACTCAGGAGGTATTGGGGCCTCTATTTTGTTGCATCTTATTTTTTGATTGGTTTGGTTTTCTTTAATTACCGTTTTTGCTTTTTGTCAGTTGAATCAGCCTTGGGATCCCTCGCCTATCACTACTAGGACCGGCAAAGCAGGCACTTCTTCGACAAGTGCGAGGGCTACGGTGTCTACTGTGGGCAAAGCGACCACGAGCATGGCTGGGGTCAGGGCGCCTCTTGACGGTGATGGTTTAGGCCATGGAACTGATGAAGGGCGACACGGTGGTTCCTGTAGGGCCTATGCATGAGATGTTGGATATTTTGCCCCTGATGATGAATCGTTAGGATATATTTATTTCTGGTGCATCTTGGGCACAGGCGAAGTCCAAGTTTCTGTTGTTGCCCTTCGATCATTTTTGGTGGGCGAAGGTAGGTTTGTATGACAAGAAGAATCAGGAAGCGCTTAGGTTTTGGTGGAACGCTGATCTCACGGATCACTAGTCTGAGCGGATGCTTTTTGGTTCGGGGTCTCTTTCAGGTGTGGCTGATGACATCAGCGATCATGATGCTATTGAATATCTTTATGGGTGGGGGAATTTGAGTCTTGATTACGAGGGTAATTTGAGGGTTCTGAAGCCGGAACCTTTGGAACTCAATGAACGGGACCATCGGCGTATGTATCATGCGAGGGTTTTGGAGGGTGATTTGCGTTTGGTTCTAGTGGCGCCTGTTCTCTGGGGGCCGATTGTAGAGAGTCAAGGGTTGGAAGCCGATGAGGGTTTACAGATTGTGGTCGATGATGTAGCCAAGTTTGTGGAGGGTGTGTCGAGTGAACTGGTGGATAGTGTGCTTGACGATATAGTCATAGAGATGGCTAGGGAGATTGTTTGCGAAGTGTGTTTTGAGGAGGATGTGCCTGATGTTTGGGAGTACCATCGCCGAGGGGCGGCTTTATGTATGGCGGTGTTTGTGTAGCTTTTTCTATTTGCTATAATCACAATACTTGTTGAAGACCCCTTCGAGGGTTTGTGTGGTTGTAATGAATAATTGTTGTTGTTTTTAATGATTGGCGGTTCTGGTTCTGTTTCTATGGCAAAGCGTGAAGCAGGCCTGGACTAGTTCATGCTTTGAATTTTTGCATGGACCAGCGCTCTCTTGTTTTTATGGAGGTGGTGTGACTCTTGTTTTGAACATGGCGTGCAGCGACGCCTCGTTGTTTTTAGGTGACGCTCGATCTTTGGGGCTAGACCGCGCCACGATGCATCATTTATGGGACTTAGCGTGCAGCGATGCCCCCCTTTTTCTTTGGGTGAGGCTCGCTCGTTTTTGTGACTTAGCGCCCAGCGACGCCCCCCTTTTTCTTTGGGCGAGGCTCGCTCATTTTTGTGACTTAGAGCGCAGCAATGCCCCCTTTTTCATTGGGCGAGGCTCGCTCATTTTTGTGACTTAGAGCGCAGTGATGCCCCCCTTTTTCTTTTGGCGAGGCTCACTCGTTTTTGTGACTTAGCACGCAGTGACGCCCCCCTTTTTCTTGACTTAGCATGAACTTAATGAGAGTAAGAGAGATTCAAAAAGAAATGATTAAAATTTTGACTTTATTTCTGATGTCGAAGGTTACAAAGCTACGCTTAAGTTTATTGTTCTAGTGGAAGATGACGTGTCCTTTGGAGATTCGCTCACCGATTGATGATGAACCTTGGTGATCTTTGGGGGTCTTCGCCTTATCTTGGCGAAGGAGGTCCCCATTGATGCTGTCTTCCATAGCCGTGGAGGTCACATGTTTCCTTCTTGTGTAGTTTGGACCTGCCATGGCTATGCGGAGCTCGAGGCGTGAATTTCACCTTCGGTGCCTTCATGTTCTAGTTCCTAGCGAAGCTTCATTGGCATGCGGCTGATTGCCAACTTGTTGCAGAGTGGGGTGGAGACCCCTCCCCTTGAGCGTTGTGTGGTTGGCGCCGAAGCCCTTGTCGTCGTTGCCTTTGCCGGACCCTTGCTCGGGCATTGCTGGATATATGCGAGTTTCGCTTTTTGAGCCACTGAGCGAGGGATCAGTGGGCATTGACCAACTTCCAATAGGAGGTGTTGTTGATCCCTTCACGCTGTGGCTCAATGGCGGCGGCGAGGGAGCACTTGGGGGATGTTATGTTTTTTCTTGCGGTATCCCCCGAGTGCTCTTTGCTTTGGGACGTTTTTTGCTAGTTTTGCGGATGAGGTTGCTCTAGTTGTCCTAGGCATTACGTGTGTTCTTGTAGTACCCTCTTCTGTTTGATCGAGGGTTAGGTCTGGAGGTTTTTTGGGCAAGGCTTTCCTCTTGCGATGGGTTCATGGTTTGTGGGGCATCTTGTCCCGTAGGAGGCTTGGGAGCTACGGTTTGTTTTGGGTTTCTAGCTATGGGTTGGTTGGGGTTGGGGGTTGTATTTATAGGGTGGATGGCCGAGTGGGGGCTGATGGTGCAGGTTTTAATGAACATTTAGTTGCGTGCGCTTTGAATGGAGCATTAAGTTTGGACGTTTTAGATTCTCAGGGAAGTTGGTGAACTATTGTTGACTGTATTGAGTGGGGAGCTAAGTGGGGTTTAATGGGTGATAATGAATTTTGAATGAGTGGTGGGCCGTGCTGGTTGGATTTCGGGTTTTTTCTGTGGTCTTTTTGAGTTTGAACGAGGGTTCTTGCATACTATAATTCTTGCGTATATCTTCTTTCTAGGGTAGAGCTGGGGTTTACACTGTGAGCTCCTAGCATGATTTTTGCGAGGTTGCTCACCTATTTTGATCTATTCATCTGTCCTTTGCTTTTAGGATGAGTGGGGTTTGGTTTGTGAGCCCCTGGCATTTTCTGTGAGGGTTCTTTGCTTGTTCTGACCTCTACATCTGTCCTTTGTCTTAGGGACAGGTGGCATTTGCTTTGCGAGCCCTAGGCGTTTTTTGTGAGGGTATTGTTTGTTTCTACCTCTGCGTTTGTCCTTTGTCTTAAGGATGGGTGGGGTTTGCTTTTGTGAGCCCCTGGCATGTTTTGCGAGGGTGCTCATTTGTTTCAACCTCCGTGCCTATCCTTTGTCTTAAGGACGGGTGGGGATTGCTTTATGAGCCCTTGGCATGTTTTGCGAGGGTGCTCATTTGTTTCGACCTCCACGCCTGTCCTTTGTCTTAAGAAGGGGTGGGGTTTGCTTTACAAGCCACTGGCATCTTTTTCGAGGGTGCTCGTTTGTTTTGACCTCCACGTCTATCCCTTGTTTTAAGGAGAGGTGGGGTTTGCTTTATGAGCCATTGGCATGTTTTGCGAGGGTGCTCATTTGTTTTGACCTCCGTGCCTATCCCTTGTTTTAAGGACGTGTGGTGTTTGCTTTGTGAGCCCCTAGCGTCCTTGGCGAGTGTGCTCACTTGTTTTGACCTTCACACCTGTCCTTTGTCTTAAGGATGGGTGGGGTTTGCTTTGTGAGCCCCAAGCGTCCTTGGCGAGGGTTCTCACTTGTTTTGACCTCCATGCCTATCCTTTGTCTTAAGGACAGGTGGGGTTTGCTTTGTGAGTGCTTACCAAATGTTTTGTACCGAGCAGGGGTTGAGCTGGGAAGCATTGCTCGGTACAAATCTTAACTTGTATTTTGTGTTAATGAGGGTGGGTTGGCCTTGGGCAACCCGGTTCGGTGGAGGTTGAATTTTGGGGGAAAATATTACATTAGAGGGTATAGCGACTGCCTCGTTAAAAAACCTTGTGCCCCTTCGCAAGGAAAAAGAGTGTAGTACCAAGTTTTTTACATGCTTGAATAAAAAAGGAAAATTACATTGTGCGAGCATGCACTAAGGCACCGCTAAGGATAGTATTTGTGAAGGTCATCGATGTTCCATGTGTGAGGGAGCTGGTTACCCTCGCTGTCTTGGAGAATGTATGCACCAGCTCTAGTTGTTTGAGTGGCCAAGTAAGGGCCAAGCCATTTTGGTTGAAGTTTACCCGCCATCTTAGCATTTTGCTTTCTGATGAGGACCATGTCTACTGAATTGATTTGGCAACTATGGGTGCTCTCCAATCTTCGCTGTGTATTGAGTTCACTACTAGAAATATCCACTTCTATGACGATCATCTTTCGTCATTGAAGGAGCCAAATTCGTCATAATTTCAGTTTTGTGATGAAAAATGGTTTGTCATAGAAGTCGTGTTATTCTTGCAATTCTATGATGATTCTAGAAAATCATCATAGAATTGGATAGATCTATGACAAAAATTGATCATCATAGAACTGCTTTGGCATGCGTGGCAAGGAAGCAGCCATGCTAGCGGGTGCTTCCGTTGGAGATGCTTTCCACATGTACATGCTATAGCCAGTTGCATTGGAGATGGTTCAGGTACATGTCACCTCCTTATTGCACAACAGGGCATGTTTCAAGTTCTTACTAGACTACGTGTCGGGACCCTATTATTCCACATGTCAGTTTTCTATTGGCACACATGTCGTGTTGCGGTTAGGTCACATGTCACTTCTTCATTGGACCAAGTGTCATATTTTATTGGTCCACGTGGCATGACCACAATATCCCACGTCTTTCTTTTACTCGACCACGTGTCTCGATGTTGTACATCCATGTGTTAGTATTTTATTGGGCCACGTGTCACGCCTTTAGCTACCCATGTTTCTTTTTCTGATTCGACCACGTGGTAGGATGGATTTGTACCACATATTTTGTTTGTATTGTCCCACGTGCCCTGTCGTGGCTATTACACATGTCATTCACTGGTTCATCCACATGTTAGATTCTTATTTAATAATGTGCCTGTGCCGAATCTACCACGTGCACACCAATCATTACATTAGAGAAAATGATTTTAGATCTACACTGCTGCACAAAATGACTACATGCATAATTATATTGAACCTGAATCAAATAATAGTAGTTTAGCTCATCAGCCAACCATTGACAAAGTTCACCTATTAAGCCACCAAAATTTCACATCAAAACAACAAACAAACCACATGTTCACTGCATCAACAAGACTGAGAGTTACCAGCGCTTAAGAGCATGATATGCTCACGGAGCTTATTGTACTCCTCATGTTGATATTTTTTGAACTGCTCAAACTCTCTATCAGTGTTTTCTACCTACCTCTTCAGTTGATCCACTTGTTCGATGTGGAGAATTGAACTTTACTGATGAGCAGCAAGCCATTCCTAAAGTCTAGAGTAGCTTGTCCTGATACCAGCATTCTTCAAAGAAAAGGTGTTGCACTTGGCCTAGGAGAGGACCTTGGAAACAACATCAGCAACAGGTTCTGCTTATCTAGTTTTCATAGCTTCCTGCGAAAACCAAGGAGTAAACATTAGGAAGAGGACATAAATTGCAAAACCAAGAGATTATTTCAGTACAAGTAATGCATAGGTCTTCCTCAACCTACTACCGACAGAGATTCATAAGCACAATGCATAGGTGACATATTAACTGTTGTAATATTACAACTTCAAAATGATGGTGCCACTTTAGGCTCCTACTTTTCCTTCTTTTATGCCAATGGCTTTGGCAGATTTCAAGGAAAGTAAATGAAGGTACTTACCACTGCTTCTCTTGTAGCATAGCTCAGTCCCGTGTTGCTACTGGTATGGAAGTTGTTGAAGATTCCCACTGCATCAACATCTTCATGTGGTCGATCATGTTTTTCAACGAGCACTTCTTGATCGTGCCCTGCATCCTTCCTATTTTTGTCCTTCGATTAAAATTGCACATGCCTTTCTGTTGACACAAAAGGCATTGCGTATTTGATATAAAAACAGTAACACAACCATCACTTACATATGCTTGCAGGTGGGCAATATAGGAGCGAGGTCCTATGACCTGGTGGCACTTGACTTTTGCACGGTTTCGCTTGTTCTGCTCTGAGACTGCCTATAACCACAATTGTGTTAGACTACAGCACAAGTAGACCACATAAGGACAAGACAAGAAATAAATGAGTTCACACACACACACCTTGTTCTTGGAACTTAACCACATGTGGACAAGTGCACACCATTGTGTGCCAATCATGCAAGACATAGGAGAGGTCTTTCTGATTTCATTAGTGGGGATGTCGTTGAAGTAAGATCGCTTGAACCTATACCGTGTCTACCATACAACAGACTATAATACACTCGTGCATGCTTGTTTTGGTGCTTCATCATTGTCATCAATGGCTAGCCTCAACTGCAGAAATATGAATGCAAATTAAATCCATTACTAAGTTGCTCAAGGTAGAGTTGAATGTCAACAGAGGATATATGTAACACCCTAGTGTTAAGCATTGCATTTGGCATTTGCATTTCATGAGCACAAGCATCATCCAAGGATTCATGAGCATGAGCATATGAAGTTTCATTTCATTTACCTTCTCTTTATCACATGTGATGTCGCTCATATACTTAATTATGCTTGTAATCATATGTGACCAATGTATGAAATGGTTGTGAGGTCATGAAAACACCTTAGACACATCTAGGATGGTAAATGGAACAATGTTTGTATTCATGACATGGGCCAATTTTGCTTCTAAGTGTTGGTTTACTTTGAAATGCCTTTTATGTGATGCTAGTTTGACAAAAGTTGAACAGTAGCTTAGAGTGTTTACATGTCCGTGTGACCTAAATAAAAGTTGTAGTTTACATCAAGGGTAACAAACTTTATTTAAGGGTCACGAGCTAAATCAGTGTCTAACTTAGTCAAATAGGGCTCACAAAAATCAACAAAATGTTGTTCTAAAACTTAGAAAATTTTGCTAAGTCATGTGCTGACTACAGTTTCTAAGTACTCCACTTTGGAGCACTGTAGTTTGAAAACTAGCTCGAATTAGGCCATGATCATTATAGCAAAGTTGTAGTACTCACATAGCTCTACAATTTCTATTAACAGAGTTTTTGCTAAATCACCATCGATAAGGAGTACTAATCGCTTGAAGATGCCCTGTCAGACAGGTTCAAGGGGACTGAATCAGCGCCGCGCGCGCGTCGTGGCCGACCGGTGTTGGGCCGCGACCGTCGCGTGGAGGCTGTTCGCCGGCGTTGGGTCCGCGCGTCAGGCCGGATTAGGTAGAAGAAGACACCATGTTGCGCTCGCTCTCTCACTCGCGCTCATTCTCTCTGCCTCGCCTCTCTCTCGTTCTCGCCATGCCCGAGAGAAACGGCCGTCGCCGCCGCACCTCCGCCAAGCTCACACGGATTTGTATGCAAACTTCAAAAATTTATAAGCTAGGAGTATCCAAATGGGGTGAACCAAAATTTGTTCGATTCATCTTGAAGTGTACTATTTAAAAAAAATATCAAATCTTCTGCTTAGGGTATTTCTCTAGGAGAATTAAATTGAGTAAGTTGAGTGCTTTTAAATGTGTGTATATCTTGTAAATTGCATAACTGGAGCTAGGAAGGAGATAAAATTGTAATTCCAATTTTGCTGGTCTTGTGTTGATATGCTCTCGCTAGGAAAAATATTAAACCTATAGTAAACATAATTGTAATATGGTCTTCCTATTTAATCATAATTAATTACTAGATTCTAGTGAAATTAATTAGGGTAAAAATACATAACATATGATCATACAAATTTTTATACAGTATTCTCATGCTAGAAGGAAAGTAAGAAAAATATTAAATCTATTGCTTGACACATTTCACTATGCTAAACTATTTTTTGCTAAAACAAGCATATGTAACTTGTGATTTTTATAGGTAGCTATACTTATCCAAATGGTATGAAATTTGTATAGTAGACTATTAGGGTCATGTGTAGCCTACTGTAATTTTCTCAGAATTTATTCAGCATGGAAATATGTACTCTGTAGATCTCCTTATTATCTAAGGAAATTAATAAATGAATATAAATAAATTTGTTAGGCTTAATCATGATGTTTTCTGTGGTGTATGTGATGCATATAATCTATTGATACTATTAGTGAGGCTTAGAAGTATTTGTTTATAGGCAACTAGTTATTTTTTTGCTTTATAATTCAACTTGATGACTACATGTGTAGTTTCTGTTGTGTTGATGATTTCAAGATGATAATGATTTTTTTTGTAAAACTTGTTAATAACAAAGTCATAGATAACTTACTTATCTACTTGGTGTTAAATTTTCATAGTCATAGGCCTTATGGTTTTAGAATTATAGCCGTTAGAAATCTGCTGCCAGAAATGCTTGCTCTCTGGATAAACATGAAAGATTGAATTGTTTGACCTAAATAACTACCGAATGACATTATGATGATTAAAAGAAAGTTGTAGGAAATTTCATAATATTTTCTAGAATGTCCACAACCATATTATTTTGATGTGTATAACTCCAGTTATGGTCAAAATAAGTAGTTGTTGTCTTGTAGTCCAGAAAATTGCTTAGATAGAGAAGAGTTATGCACCTACTCCGTAAAATAAATGTAACTTGTTATCACCTTAATACAATCCTATTGAAAACACTTATGAGCATGCATTCATCACATCATATCATATTGTACATGTCATTATATATGCATCCACGTATCTTATTCCCTGATCATGCATATAGGATCGTCTAAGGGGATAACTCTTTTGGAGTTCAACGAAGAAGAAGAGGAGGAACAGCAGGAGACACCTCAGGCCATAGCTCCAAAAGGAGAGGTGCAAACTCTTGAGGACCTCTCTGAGTGCCCAGATCATAGGACAACATCTTTCCTCAAAGGCAAGCCCCGGAGCATTCTAAGTCTCCTATGTTTTATAAAACTTCACTTGAGTCCTTTTATGTTTGATGCATTAGGTGATAAGAGTTGAATTGAAACCACTCGATGCATAGAGCAACGTTGTCCAAATATATACACCTTTAACCCTGTGTAGGACCAGGATCAAATGTATGCTTAGCCATGCTTAGACCTGTAGAAGTCGGGTGATTTCCTATCACCTGCGAGATATAGGTGGATACCGAAGCACGGTTGGCTATATTTGCTATCGTGGAACAGAACCATGGGGTAATGTAACTAGAGGCTAGGCGGAGTCTATGTGTGGGTTGACTCATGTGATTCTGTCTGTGCCGCTTAAGGACCATACTGTTGTTGGTGACTTTGTCGAGATTGAATGCATGCCTCTCACTTAGCTGGCCAGATAACTCGTTCCGACAGTGAAGCCGAGTAGCTCAACTTAGGCTGGGCCCTATTCTATAAAAGTGCGCACTCTGGATGGTAGTAAGGATGTGCGGAGAGCCAGACATAAGCCCAAGGGTAGGCCGGGCCTGAACGTCCTGGTAGCTGGTTGTCCCTCATTGTGCGGCGATGGGCAAACCCGCGAAATGTGGACCTGAGTTGTACCAAAGGTGACCTAAGACTACCTTGATGCAGGTATGTCTGGGTTTGTGTTAGGAATAAATTCCTAGCTGGTTGAAATTGATTCGAATCGCCGTCTCTCCTAGATAGTGAGAAGCTCTGACTCACACCAACATCGTAGTAACTGTGTTATGGAATATGATGGTTCGAATAAACATGGAATTATTATACAGGCTATGGTTACTACTGTATGATACTAAACGATATACCACATGTTTGGCATAGGTTAGTTGCTAATCTAGAGATGAATAGTTGTAATTAACTTGATGACCGAATTATAACTGTATACTTGAATTAGTAAGCTTTTTATGCAAAATGTTGTCAAGCTAGCTCCACTTATATAGCCTTGCATAAACCTAGGAGTCATTTTATTTTTGGTTTATGATGGGTAAGTCTAGTTGAGTACCTTCTCATACTCAAGGATTTATTCCCATTGTTGTAGATGGTACAGTTTATCATGGCTATTGCAAGAACTGCTTTTGTCCTGCCATGGACAACGAGTGAGCCTTGGGCAGCCATCTCTTATTAATCCCTCTCTTATGCTTTTGTGGAAGTGTGGTCGTGAGCTGGCACTATATTTAAACAATGTTGTAGATGTTGGTTTCAAACTTTTAATTTGCTTCCGCTACTATCTTACCTAAACATGGTTTATAATAACTGTAATTCGTACTCTAATGAATGAACTATATTTGTGAACTTTATATAACGTGTGACATGTATGTTGAATCATGTACTATCTTGGTTGTATGTTGGTTGAATTGAGACCCTTTGCAGTACTCGACGGACTACTAGGTTTATATAGGCTCAAGTATGACATTGCGACCGCTTGCGGACTACCATTGTAGTTGTGCTCTTATAAATTGATCGGTTCTGCTACAGCTGGCATCGGAGCAAGGTTCAACATTAATTGCCACATGTGTATTTAAAACAAAGGTTTTTGTTTTCCAAAACCAGTTTCTAGCAACTTATAGCTATATATATAGGTGTTTAAAAACTAGAGTTTGAATCTAAAGTTGTCAGTGATCACTTTCCTTTATGCCCATTTAAGGACTTCAGGTGGCTAATTAAGTACTAACTTGGTGGGTTTTCAATTTTGTCGTCCATATGGCGTGCTATTGTATGGATGTCATTCACTTGAGTGGTAATGTATGGATCAAATGCCTCTATGCCCAAGGTAAGATGCCATTCATCATCACAGTGGCATGACCGCAAGATGTGAACATGCGGTCTAATGGGGAGAGTTAGCTTTGATACTAAAGTATATATATGTCTCATATATATATATACGGAGGTATTTAGTTGTGGGTTAGCTTTGATACGACTGTATATGCATATTTATATGTATATATGGGATGTATTTACTTTCGGGTAGCTTTGATACAGAAGTATATATATATGGAAGTATTTAGCTTACAACCTAGAGCCTAGATTTTCATTTCTGCATATATACTTGTGGGGTTGGGCTAAAATGAAATTCTTGTGCAGGTACACTAACAGTGAAATGTGTAGCTCGACTAGCTATGTTATATATGAGTGAACGCATGTATGCCACCGTGTATGTCATTAGAAGTTTAATTTTCCTAAGTCTGTGAGGTATGAAACGTACATGCATCATGATCAATCATTCATTACACACTTGCATTGTTCCTCCTCTTATAAGTCTCTTATTCTGTTAAGTAACTCTTTTTTATTATAACATTGTTCTCACGAGAGTTGCACCATTTTGTTGGAATAGATGGCAGCATCAGCTGGGAGTGAGACTTTCCTAGAAATGTTTGGTACCCCTGCCCTACTTTGGAGGGTCTTGCATTATGCGGGATATACCGAACCACCTCTCTATTCCTAGAATGAGGTATACCTAGAAGGATAGCCATGGTATGAGGTGCAGCTAACCATACCAGCTCATACCCAAGCACCCCTATGGTAGGAGTGGAAGGCGGATTCCAAAGGGAAAACTACTTGGGAAGCTTCCCAAGTAGTTGCTTTTGAGGTGTTGAGCCAGATATGTCAGCAACACGGGGATGATGCTATGTCCGACCTCGACAACGAGCACACTAAATAGTATAGTAGTCTAGTGACCAGTTCAAAGCGCTAGATATATCCCTACTATCTTTGGAATGGACTTGTAGCTTGAAATTCTAGTTTCATTTTACTGGTGAAAAATGACATGAATGTTAACGCGTTGCGAGTACGATTAGTGATCAAATTGGTGATGTTATGTTGCGAGAATGAATTATTGTGCCTCTATTTTATTGTACGAATCTAAGATTCTCTCCAGTAATTCTAGTTTGGCATAATTACACAATTCATCTGCAATCTCTTGACATCATCCAATAATCAATTATTGTTGCAATTTTGCAGATGACTCGCACTCGCGCTGGAGCAGGCACTAGCCAAGGTGGCAATGATGGTGACTTACCACCACCGCCTCACCGTCTACGAATGAATTCTTCGCACAATTCCTAGGAAATCAGAGAGCAATGGAGGATACACTGTGCCTCATTACACAGAACACTGCTCACGCCCGCCAGCAATATCAAGGGCTAGAACCAGATTAGTATAGTTCATTCAAGGACTTCCAGGACACTAAGCCTCCTATCTTCAAAGAGGTCGAAGAACTGCTTCAGGCAGATGAGTGGCTTAACACGATAGAGTAGAAGTTCCATCTATTGAGGGTTACTAAGCATCAAAAGGCTGAATATGCATCCCATCAATTGCAGGGATCGGTAGGGATATGGTGGACTCATTTCCTGTCTTCTCTACCTACAAATGCACATGTCACATGGGATCAGTTCAAGCTAGCCTTTAGGGTACATCACATTCCCCTAGGGCTGGTGCGCATGAAAACTATCAAGTTCATGAGACTCACTCAAGGGACCAAGACCCTTACTGAGTACCTGCATGCCTTCAACAATCTGTCCAGATATGCCTAGAGTTTATCAACATAGAGGAAAAGAAGATAGAGAGCTTCAAGAGAGGCATTAGCACCAAACTGATGAAGACCATGGCCAACTCGAGGTGTGCCACTTATAATGAGTTTTTTAGTGATGCCTTAACCTAGGAGAATCAGAACAACTTGCATGCAGCAGCAAAGGGCTGCAAGAGAGCAGCTGAGGCAAGTGCCTCAGGGTCATCTCAGTCTAGAGCTCCAGTGGCAGCTAGGCCACAATTCCATCCACCAGCGCCTAAGTATAGGCCTCCTTAGCCAAAAGCTCAGGCTAATTGCCCCTAGAAGACATTTTGTAGAGCATTCACCATTGCCATACCTAAGGGCAATGCAGGCCAGGGAAGCTCAGCAGGACCATGGAACAACCAGCCATGCTTCAACTACAATCAGTTGGGTCATTGGGCCACGGAGTGTCCCCATCCCAAGAAGAATGGCAATCAAAACTAGGGTAATCAGAAATAGGCCAATCCAAAAGCTCGTACTGGATACGTGCATTATACAGCTATGGAAGAAATTCCCATGAGAGAAGTTGTCACTGTCAGTATGTTTCTTGTTAACAAACATCCCACCATTGTTTTATTTGATTCTGGAGCTTCTCATTCATTTATGAGCCAAACATTTGCATCTAAGTATGATCAGAAAATAATTGAGGTAAACAAGGGTGGTTATAGTATAAGTTCAGCTGGGGCTACTATCTCTACAAATCAAATAGTTAGAGATGTGCTCATCTCTATACAAGAGAGAGAGTACATAGTGGATCTAATAGTATTGCTCGGATTAGCCATAGATGTGATCTTAGGCATGAAATGGATGAGCGATCATGGGGTTCTCATTGACACTAGCACTAGAACAATTATGTTGAGAGAACCAAAGGGAGGTAATGCTTTTCTAGTACCACTTCCCTGAAGTTTTGATCTCCAAAACTTGTCTTGTGCTATCCAAGCCACTACCCTTTGTGATATTCCAGTGGTTTGTGAGTTTCCTGATGTATTTCCAGATGAGTTGCCGGGTCTACCGCCTGATAGGGATGTGGAATTTAAGATCGAGTTAGTGCTAGGTATGGCACCTATCTCAAGAAGACCCTATCAGATGCCACCAAATGAGTTAGCTAAACTTAAAATTCAGTTACAAGAACTATTGGACAAAGGTCTCATTTGACCTAGTTCGTCTCCATGTTGATGTCTAGCTTTATTTGTAAAGAAGAAAGACAAATCCTTGAGAATGTGTGTGGATTATAGGCCGCTTAATGGTGTGACCATTAAGAATAAGTATCCTTTGCCTCGCATCGATATTCTGTTCGATCAACTGGCAAAAGCAGAGTATTCTCTAAGATTGACTTGAGGTCAGGTTATCATCAGATTAAGATCAGGCCAGAGGATGTACCTAAAATAGCTTTCTCCACTAGGTACGGCCTATACGAGTATTTGGTCATGTCTTTTGGACTAACAAATGCTCCTGCCTACTTCATGTACTTGATGAATTCGGTATTCATGCCCGAGCTCAACAAGTTCATGGTTGTGTTTATCGATGATATCTTGATTGACTCAGAGAATGAGGCAGATCATGCAGAGCATCCGATGATTGTCTTATCTAGATTGAGGGAGCATAAATTATATGCCAAATTTAGCAAATGTGAATTCTGGTTGAAGAAAGTACCTTTCTTGGGTCACATCTTATCAGAACATGGAATTTCTATAGACCCATCTAAAGTACAAGAGGTCATGGATTGGAAGGCCCCGACTTCGGTTCATGAAGTTCAGAGTTTTCTAGGGTTAGTAGGCTACTATCGTCCTTTCATTCTAGATTTTTCCAAGATAGCTAAGCCCATGACCAGACTACTCTAGAAGGATGAAAAGTTCAATTGGACGCTAGAGTGTGAAGCTGCTTTTCACACCTTACGGACCTTGCTAACTACAGCTCTTATTTTAGCACAACCCAACATTGAGAAGCCTTTCGTTGTGTTTTGTGATGCATCGGGTAGAGGTTTGGGGTGTGTGCTCATGCAAGAAGGCCGAGTTATTGCCTATGCTTCTCAGCAATTGAGAAAGCATGAAGTCAATTATCCTACACATGATTTAGAGCTTGCAGCAGTTGTTCACGCCTTGAAGATATGGAGACATTACTTGTTGGGAAACGTATGTCACATATACACTGACCACAAAAGTCTCAAATACATCTTCACTCAACCTGAGCTAAACATGAGGAAACGTAGATGGTTAGAGCTAATCAAGGACTATATTTTGGAAGTGCACTACCATCCAGGAAAAGCTAATGTTGTAGCATATGCACTTAGTCTAAAATCTCATTGTAACACCTTAGAAGCCTTGTTGGAAGATGGATTTAATTTGTTACATCCTATTGTGCTACACAATATCACTGTCAGTTGCTCACTTGAGAGCAAAATCATAGAACTGCCAAAGACAGATGTGGGTGTGTTCCACATCAAGCGAAAGATGAAACAACAGGAAACCAAGCATTTTAGGTTGGATGAAAGAGGTGTGCTATGGTTTGAGGACTGACTTGTGGTACCAAAAGACCGAGAACTTTGAAATCAAATTTTAGATGAAACTCATTCATCCAAGTTGTCTATCCATCCGGGTAGTAGCAAAATGTATCAAGATTTGAAAACCCATTTTTGGTGGACCAAGATGAAGAAAGAGATCGCCGCCTATGTTGCTAGGTGTGGTAATTATAGTAGAGTCCAGGCCATTCAATTGAAATCTGCTGGATTACTGCAACCTTTATCTATCCTAGACTGGAAATGGGAGGAAATAAGTATGGACTTCATTACAGGCCTCCCGCAGACACAACAAGGTCATGATTCAATAAGGGTCATTGTAGATCGCCTCACTAAGTCAGCACATTTTATACCGGTTAAAATGAAGTATCAAGCTGGGACGTACGCTGAGCTATATGTTTCTCAGATCGTGAGGCTACATGGAGTACTAAGGACCATAATCTTAGATCAGGGCCATAATTTATAGCTCATTTTTTGGAACACTTGCACCAGGCTTTGGGAACTAAACTAATCAGAAGTTTAGCATATCATCCACAAACTTCTAGACAGACTGAGCGAGTGAATCAAATTTTAGAAGACATGTTGAGAGCATGTGTTATATCTTCCAAGGGTTCATGGGAAAAATGGCTACCTTTAGCCGAGTTTTCATATAACAACAGTTATCAAGAGAGCATCAAGATGGCTCCTTTTGAAGCCTTGTACGGCCAGAAATGTAGAACTCCCTTGAATTGGATTGAACCTAGAGAAAGAAGATGTTATGGCATTGACTTTGTCACCGACGCTGAAGAACAAGTACGTGTTATCCAACAGCACATGAAAGCAGCTCAATCCTGACCAAAGAGTTATGCTGATAAAAGGAGAAGACCACTAACCTTAGAAGTGGGAGACTATGTGTACTTAAAAGTGTCACACATGAAGGGAGTGCAGAGATTTGGAGTAAAAAGGAAGCTTGCGCCTAGATATGTAGGCCCATACCAGATTATTGAACGGAAGGGAAATGTTGCCTACCAGTTACAACTTCCTCTAGAGATGAGTACCATATTCAATGTCTTCCATGTTTCTTAGTTAAAAAGAAGCCTACGCATACCTGATGAAGCTATTGCACGTACCAACATTAAGCTCTAATCGGATTTGACTTATGAAGAGAAACCAATCCGAGTGCTAGAAGAAATGGAAGGAGTAACCCAGAGCAAGGTCATTAAGTTCTACAAGGTGGTGTGGAATAACCACAATGAACAAGATGCCACGTGGGAACAAGAAGATTATTTACGTGAGGTTTATCACACTTTTTATGAAGAATGGTAGGTCTTGCAAATCTCGGGATGAGATTTCTATAATGGGGAAGGGCTGTAACACCCCTATGTTAAGCATTACATTTGGCATTTGCATTTCATGAGCACAAGCATCATCCAAGCATTCATGAGCATGAGCATATGAAGTTTCATTTCATTTACCTTCTCTTTATCACATGTGATGTTGCTCATATACTTAATTATGCTTGTAATCATATGTGACCAATGTATGAAATGGTTGTGAGGTCATGAAAACACCTTAGACGCATCTAGGATGGTAAATGGAACAATGTTTGTATTCATGACATGGGCCAATTTTGCTTCTAAGTGTTGGTTTACTTTGAAATGCCTTTTACATGATGCTAGTTTGACAAAAGTTGAACAGTAGCTTAGATTGTTTGCATGGCTGTGTGACCTAAATAAAAGTTGTAGTTTACATCAAGGGTAACAAACTTTATTGAAGGGTCATGAGCTGAATCAGTGTCTAACTTAGTCAAATAGGGCTCACAAAATAAACAAAATGTTGTTATGAAACTTAGAAAGTTTTGCTAAGTCATGTGCTGACTATAGTTTCAAAGTACTCCAATTTGGAGCACTATAGTTTGAAAACTAGCTCAAATTAGGCCATGATCATTATAGCAAAGTTGTAGTACTCACATAGCTCTACAATTTCTATTAACGCTGTTTTTGCTAAATCACCATGGATAAGGAGTACTAATCACTTGAAGATGCGCTATTAGACGGGTTCAGGGGGACTGAATCAGCGTCGCGCGTGCGTCGTGGCTGACCGGTGTCGGGCCGTGGCTGCCGCATGGAGGCTGTTCGCTGGCGTTGGGTCCACGCGTTAGGCCGAATTGGGTAGAAGAAGACGCCGCGTCGCGCTTGCTCTCTCACTCGCGCTCATTCTCTCTGCCTCGCCTCTCTCTCGCTCTCGCTGCGCCCGAGCGAAACCGCCATCGCCGCCACACCTCCGTCGAGCTCACACGCCACCACCACCAGCCATTGTGCGATTACTCATGCACACCGCTCGACCATTCACCTCCTCCATGATGACCAGTTAGTTGTGCCAATTGAGCCAAGGTATAGGCCTACGGTGATCCGTTGGGCCAACCTACAGTACCAGTAGGTGCACAAGAGTGAGGGGAACATGACTCCGGTGACCTCGCCATCGACGAGCTTTTCATCGGTCAAGCCACGCCCCTGCTCTGTGTGTCGCTGACGTGTGGGTCCCATTGACCTACGGGTCCCAGCTGTCAGTCAGTATTTGAAATGTTTTTCTTGATTTATTTTCATGGATTTGTATGCAAACTTCAAAAATTGATAACTGGAGCTAGGAGTATCCAAATGGGGTGAACCAAATTTTATTGGATTCATCTTGAAGTGTACTATTTTATAAAAATATGAAATCTTTTGCTTTGGGTAATTTTCTAGGAGAATTAAATTGAGTAAATTGAGTGCTTTTCAATGTGTGTATATCATGTAAAATGCATAACTTGAGCTAGGAAGGTGATAAAATTGTGATTCTAATTTTGTTGGTCTTCTGTTGACATGCTCTCACAAGGAAAAATATTAAACCTATAGTAAACATACTTGTAATATGGTCTTCCTATTTAATCTTAATTAATTACTAGATTCTAGTGAAATTTATTGGGGTAAAAATACATAACATATGATCATACAAATTTTTACACAGCATTCTCATGCTAGGAGAAAAGTAAGAAAAATATCAAATCTGTTGCTTGACACTTTTCACTATGCTAAACTATTTTTTGCTAAAATAAGCATGTGTAACTTGTCATTTTTCTAGAGGTAGCTATACCTATCTAAATGGCATGAAATTTGTACAGTATACTATTAGGGTCATGTGTAGCCTATTATAATTTTCTTGGAATTTATTGGGCAATGTAAAAATTTACTCTGTAAATCACCTTATTATCTAAGAAAATTAATAAATGAATATAAATAAATTAGTTAGGATTAACCATGATGTTTTATGTGGTGTGTGTGATGCATATAATTTTTTGATACTGTTAGTTTGGCTTAGAAGTATTTGTTTACAGGCAACTAGTTAATTTTTGCTTTATAATTCAACTAGATGACTGCATGTGTAGTTTCTGTTGTGGTGATGATTTCATGATGATAATGATCTTTTCTATAAAACTTGTTAATAACAAAGTTGTAGATAACTTACTTATCTATCTGGTATTAAATTTTCATAGTTATAGGCCTTATGGTTTAAGAATTATAGTTGTTAGAAATCTAATGCTAGAAATGTGTGCTCTCTAGATATACCTGAAAGATTGAATTGTTTGACCCTGATAACTGCTGAATCACATTAAGATGATTAAATAAAGTTGTAGGCAATTTCATAAGCTTTCCATAATGTCCACAACCATATTATTTTGATGTGTATAACTCCAGTTATGGTCAAAATAAGTGGTTGTTGTCTTGCAGTCCAGAAAATTGCTTAGATGAGAAGTTGTTTAGTTACTAGAGGAGAGTTATACACCTACTCAGTAAAATAAAATGTAACTTGTTATCACCTTAATACAATGCTGTTGAAAACACTTATGAGGATGCATTCATCACATCATATCATATTATACATGTCGTTATATATGCATCCACGATATCTTATTCTATGATCATGCATATAGGATCGTCCGAGGGGATAACTCTTTTGGAGTTCAACGAAGAAGAAGAGGAGGAACAGTCGGAGACACCTAAGGCCATAGCTCCAGAAGGAGAGGAGCAAACTCTTGAGGACCTCCTTGAGTGCCCAGATCATAGTCCAACCTCTTTCCTCAAAGGCAAGCCCTGGAGCATTCTAAGTCTCCTATGTTTTATAAGACTTCACTTGAGTCCTTTTATGTTTGATGCATTAGGGGATAAGAGTTGAATTGAAACCACTCGATACATAGAACTACCTTGTCTAGATACATAGAACCACTTGATATACCTTTAACCCTGTGTAGGTCTGGGATCGAATGTATGCTTAGCCATGCTTATACCTGTAGAAGTCGGGTGATTTCCTATCACCTGTGAGATATAGGTGGATACCGAAGCACGGTTGGCTATATTTGCTATCATGGAATAGAACCAAGGGGAAATGTAACTAGAGGCCGGGCGGAGTCTATGTGTGGGTTGACTCATATGATTCCGTCTGTGCTGCTTAAGGACCATACCGTTGTTGGTGACTCTGTCGAGATTGAAAGCATGCCTCTCACTTAGCTGGCCAAATAACTCGTTTCGACCACAAAGCTGAGTAGCTCAACTCAGGCTGGGCCCTGTTCTATAAAAGTGAGCACTCTGGATGGTAGTAAGGATGTGCGGGGAGCCAGACATGAGCCCAAGGGCAGGCTGGGCCTGAACGTCCTAGCAGCTGGTTGTCCCTAATTGTGCGGCGCTGGGCGAACCCATGAAATGTGGACCTGAGTTGTACCAAAGGTGACCTAAGACTACCTTGGCGTAGGTATGTCTGGGTTTGTGTTAGGAATAAATTCCCAGCTGTTGAAATTGATTTGAATCGCCGTCTCTCTCGGATAGTGAGAAACTCTGACTCACACCAACATCGTAGTAACTATGTTATGGAATATGATGGTTTTGATGAACATGAAATTATTATACCAGCTATGGTTACTACTGTATGATACTAAATGATATACCACACGTTTGGCACAGTTAGTTGCTAATCTAGAGATGAATAGCTGTAATTAACTTGATGACTGAATTATTACTGTATAGTTGAATTAGTAAGCTTTTTATGCAAAATGTTGTCAAGCTAGCTCCACTTATACAGCCTTGCATAATCCTTGGAGTCATTTTATTTTTGGTTTATGATGGGTAAGTCTAGCTGAGTACCTTCTCGTACTCAGGGTTTTATTTTTTATTGTTGCAGATGGTACAGTTTATCATGGCTATTGCAAGAACTGCTTCTATCCCGCTGTAGACGAGGAGTAAGCCCTAGGAAGGCATCTCTTATTAATCCCTCTCTTATGCTTTTGTGGAAGTGTGATCGTGAGCTGGCACTATATTTAAACAATGTTGCAGATGTTGGTTTCAAACTTTTAATTTGCTTCCGCTACTATCTTACTTGAATGTGGTTTGTAATAACTGTAATTCATACTCTAATGGATGAACTGTATTTGTGAACTTTATGTAATATGTGACATGTATGTTCAATCACGTATGATCTTGGTTGTATGTTGGTTGACTCGAGACCCTTCGCGGTACTCGATGGACTACCAGGTTTATATGGGCTCAACTATGAGAGTGTGACTACTTGTGGGCTGTCATTGTACTTGTGCTCTGATAAATTGGTTGGTTCTACTACAATATACATGCTTACAGATAGCTTGGCCACAAATACATTGATAAGTTTGATCCGTTGCTTATAATGTTTCCAGTGCTTGAAAATTGGTACTTGAGACCTGACTACTACACCTACCTATGAGGCAAACTTGGCAGCTTGGAATGGATCATGTGGCCTTCTGTTCCCCTTGACAACTGAGATGGGCATCCTTTTTCCCATTGATTGGGTGGTTTTGTGAAGCCCAACCCCCTTAGTTGCTTACCTCAACTTCCTCGCTCTTCTCTGCAATGATACTACACAGTTTTCATACAATCAGATTGTTAGAAAAGTAACTTGGATATCAAATAGTGTGACTTGATTTATAGACATGTCTAAGGTAGTACCAACCTTCACAAGTTTGGTTATTCTGCTGGTGGGGAGGTGCAGTCTCCTCTTCGGCATGGCTAAGATCATCTTCACGTGACCAGTCCCTCATAGGGCTCTCTTCGCCTTGTGCGTGCTGACTTTTAGACCTAGTTGGAACGACAAGATGCTGCAACTCTTCTGGACTAGTTGGCGTCACTCTCTTAGATTGCCATCCCCTAGGACCCATATCGGTGCTACCTTTTGCTCTACTAGCAGGGACTTCTCTATGGCTTGTTCAACCCACAGCCTAAAATTGGAGAAACAAACTTAAGCAGCAAGCATGTAAAAATTGCATTGCTATCCACATGGCAAAGAATTGAATTGCACTGCTACCTAAACCAACCCCCCTCCCATCCTAACATGACAAGATAGAACAAGCACCTCAATTGCAAGGGGTACTCAGTCTTCTAAATCTGTATTTGTATCACCATATCCCTGAACACTCTCCCTACTTTAGGGAGAAATTCCAGATGCCAACATGTAGATCACAAAGGCATTTATTGTGTTAACCTTGTACCGAATGTCAACAAAATAGAGCAGGAGCATGCAAATTAGGCACCTAAACTACAGCTTATACGGAAGCCATTACTTGAATAAAGCACATGTGAACTACAGCTTATATGGAAGCTATTATACTCGAATAAAACACATGTGAACTACATCTCAACTAAGAAACATGTAACCCCGTCACTATATATCTACATGTCCCATGTTCAACCACTAGAGTACAGCACGCATCATAAAAGGAATTTGGGTACCTCTTCCTATTCCTAGTTACACCGCGTCATCAGCACTGCCCTCTTATCATCCTGGTCGTGTATGTGGTGCGGCTAGTGTCAACAAAGGGGTAGCAGATCCGGTGTGGCGGTCGTCAATGATGACGCTAGGGCTCAGTCATGATAGGTGCAACGTAGGGGTCTAGATCTGGTGTGTACCGCCGCTGACGGTGATCCTTCCACCGTTAGCAAATCTGCTGTCGACGAAGGGGATCGAATTCGGATTTGGCTCCGACTCTGGCTAGGGTTCAAAAAGGTATGAGAGAGGGTACGGCTGGAGAGTGGAGAGGGAGTCAAGCTACTGTGCCGATGTGCCTAGCTAGGGTTCGGACTGGGGTGGCAGATAGGGCTAGGCTTTGGAGCGGGAGGAGAGATGGTGCAGCTGGTCCGGCTAGAGAATGGAGATGGAGGTGGAGACGATGACTCCTTGCGCTTTTATGTGGCCATCACAATACCACAAATACCCTTGTCTGAAATCAATGGTGTGATAAACCAATTTTCCACGAGGAGGTCAAAAGAGAGAGTGATCTAATTTTCGGTTCATGTTGGCGACACTACTGGGAGCGGGGATTTCATTTTTGCCCAAAATCAAATTTTCACATAGGCAGATCGTCGCCCTGTCTGGCGTCTTGTGAGCAGAGACCAAATTTTATATGATGAATGGTGATGATATATAGTACGGAGTAATACACTAATGTGTATTAACCGTCGGATCACCAACATTAATCCCCCAAGTTTCGGTTGACGACAACTCTCAACAACGTTTATGTGTCCGTGATGCAATTACACGACACGTGGGACAGTCCGCTACTAAAGGCATTCCCTGATCAGTACCCATCTTTTCCTCTTTTGCGCGCCGTTTCCATCGCTATTCGGCCCCTCCGGCACCACCCACCCTATGCCGCCTCCCCACTCCCCTCCACCCACCCCCCTCCGCCCGCACACCGAAACATCTTTCCCATCTCTTCCAGGCCGTAGGGATCTACTGCTCCACGATGATCTACCACGCCGCCATCTATCAGCGCGCCACTCCTCCAGTGAGCAAGCCGGTCGAGATCGCCTTCTCGCCTCAACACGGTGAGGCCATATGCGATCTCCTCTTTTTTCTTCATGAATTTATGGTGTTTGATGAAACACATGTGTAATTTTTTCTGATTGTTGCAGATGGCCTGAGTTAAATCAAAGCGGGTAGAACTACCACATCATAGAAAGAGCCAGAGGCAGGCAACATTCTCCAAGAAGTAGAGGAACAGGCACAACCATAGCCTAGAAGGAGCCAGAGGAAGGCTCATAGTGTTCCAGAAGCAGAGGAACAAGCACCACCATAGCCTAGGAAGAGGTAGAGGAAGGTGAACAGTATCCAAGAAGTAGAGGAAGAAGCAACCAAAGCTATGCTAGCCGTAGAATCTAGGAATTCTCGTAGGCAGACTCAAATGGCCCGCCGACAGTAGCAGTGTGAGGAGAGTGCTAAAATGGAACTCAGGGAGGAGGAGCTCACTGAGGAACAACTATAGCAAATGACCAAGTTCCACTCCAAAAACCAGACTAGTCGCTTTACACCTTCCTGGATCAAATCTGCAGCTACTCATGGGGGCGTGGGCACTCACACTCATGGAGGTTTGAAGTGTGCCACAATTGGTGGTATGAGGAGCAGTCGAGGAGGTAATTTGATGTGTGCCATAATTGGTGGTATGAGGAGCAGTTAAGGAGGTAATTTGATGTGTGCCACAATTGGTGGTACGAGGAGCAGACGAGGAGGTAATTTGATGTCTGATAATGGTGGTACAACGAGCAGTCGAGGAGGTTTTGTGTCTGCCAATGGTGCTATGAGGAGCAGTAATATTGAGAGAAAGAAAGAGGTGGTTCAGTTCTATGACTTTTGGTATTACAGCTCAAAGAAGATACAGAGTATCAGGTTCTGCGATATTGAGTTCTAGTTTCCACTCCTAAAAGAGCCTGGCACAAAATCATAGTTCTAGATTATGACTCAGGAGAGTTTCTTCAGGAGCTACCATGCTAGAGGGACGGCACTAGCAGACCAAAGGATACTTGGTTGGGATGAGCTTGAGAGAGTAGCTGGTATACCCATCCAGCCCCTCTTTTAAGTGGTTCTCGGGCTTCGTTCACCTTTTCAATGAGGTTGATCGAATTGTGATAAGCTAGGTGTGTTAGTTCTATGCAACAGTGTGGATTCATCCAGAGCATGACTTCATTGCTTTTATGCTTGATGGATGGCCAGAGCAAATGTCCTATAACCGCCTGGAACAACTCCTCGGGGTTGACACTTCAGATAGGAAGCTCCACCAGATAGTCTATGGAGATGCTCTTCCTCCGTGTCATAGCAGGGCTGGAGGTACTTTTCCTACAGACCAGGAGATTCGGCCACTCTTCATGGATCCCTTCACCGATGGCTCCTTGCATACACCAGATAGACTATGTCTAGAGGTTTACGTTCTACACATGGCTCTAAGGAAGATAGTCCTACCTCATGGCTACAATAGGGAGTCATTGACCAGCTTGCAGCAGTGGCTACTACTATCAATATGGAGAGGCGAGCAGTTTGACTTCTTACACTTTTTCCTATCTAAGATCGAGGATGTGATAGCTGACGCTATCAATACTAGATGGCAGCACGCGTACCCTCAAATCATCAACTATCTACTACGCTCGATTAACTCTAAAAGGAATGGGCCATTGTACAATGAGTCAACCTGCGAGGTTATGACCTACATGCCAACAAGTCTAGATGATCGTCATCGTGGATAGTGTGCCCTTAGGTCGGTTCAAGAGCTACTACCCATACAGAACAGATAAAGACATGAAACGGTGGATGTAGCTCTAAAGCAGGCAGAGCACCAGTCTAGGATTGGAGGAATCTTGAATGTACGAATGCAAGATTCAGGCTTTGATGACAGCGACTACCGTTACCCTATGTCAGACGACCATGACGATGGAGGGTCGTCCTCTAGTGGTGTGGCCAACAAAGAGATGGATGATGTTCCACCTACTACAAAGATGTTAGCCAAGTAGGCACCACCTCTAGTGTCTATTCAGCAACCATCGAAGCTTGGACAGATACTTGCTAGGCTAGTTGTCGGCCAGGAAGAAAACCAAAAGCATATGGAACAACAAGAGAGGTGTTTGAAAGCAAGTATTGATAAGCAAGCAGAGAGTGTGGTCCTTCTTAAAGAGCGGATGAGCCAGCAATTATCTGCTTTTTGTGAGGCCATCAACCAACAAGGCCAAAAAATTGACCTGATGTGCAATGTGTTCACTGGTTGCTTTAATCAAATGTATAGTGCCACATGGGTTAAGGCCCCTGACTTTTAGATGCTTTAGTTGTAATGTGGTAGTAAGGTCAATGCCATTGCTGGTTATCTAACTGGTCCTAATAATACAACTATCCACATAGAGTTACCCATTGCGATGACACTACATAAGTAGAGTTCAGCATCAGGTCCTGATCAGGCCGGTGATCCACCTTCTTCACCCCCTCAGGTCGAGGTGCAAGTCACCACGGAGGCACATATAGAGCCTCTTAGGGTTTCTTCAATGCCCAAGATACCTAAGCTAGCTTTAGGTTCTGATGAGGCAGGTGATCCACATTCTTTGACCCCTTAGGTCGAGGTGCAAGCTACCATGGGGACACATACAGAGCCTCTCGGGGCTTCTCCAATGAACGAGATGCCTAAACCTACTAATGCTAGTATTACTACAGTCGAACATAAGTAGAGTTCAGCTTCCGCTCATGAGGCAGTTGATCGACCTTCTCTACCCAATTAGGTCAAGGGTCCAGATACTACGTGCGACACCACAGGGGCACATAAAGAGCCTCCCAGGGCTTCCCCAACAATCGGGAAGCCTGATGCGACCACCAAGCCTACTAATCCTACCATTAATAGAGCTAACTCGACCCCAGGGTCTGACACTACTACTTCAGTTCAACAGACCGAAGAGTCCACCATTCATCTAGGTAACAACTTCACTGAGCATGATGAGACATTAGATTCGGACGATGAGATTTTAGCGTACTCGCCAGGAGAGATGCACTCACCAGGCAAGTTCGACCTCAATAGCACCGTCATGACTTTGATGCCTGCTTCGTCGTCATCACCACATCCTTTGGATGCGTAGTCACCTTGACTCCATGCCGAGGAAGGGACATACAAGAGATTGGTGATAGTTCAACAGTCAAAGGGAGGGATGCGGTAGAAGGTGAGGGAATGGAGGAATCGAAATTTGGATTTAGAACGATTCTTGATGTAATAATTAAAGTCTTGCTTATGACACAATGTCTATTTTATGGTTCTATAATAAATTGTACATGTTGAACCCTTTTTATCACTATGTTGCCACGTAGGCATCGGTATTTGGATTTAAAATGAATCTTGATGTAATAATTGAAGTATTGCTTACGACACAATGTCTATTTTATGGTTCTATAATAAGTTGTACATGTTGAACTATTTTTATCACTATGTTGTCACTATAAATTAAACCTAACATCTAAGTGCGATATGAGCGACATCTATCTAGTTTAACTACCTCATTGCAACTCGCGCCATTCCTCTTAAGAGAGAACTACAGGGTCAAACAACCCCATTAGAAGTCGAGGAGTCGCTCGGACATGAAATCTATTGTCCAATGCATTACAATCATAGAGTAGGGGACTTTCTTTCATGCGCAATCAAATCTTGCGTGCGCATTTAGAAAAGAGTAATAGATATTGTCCAGCGCGTTACAATCGCATAGCGTCAAACTTTCTCATGTGTGCATTCAGAAAAGAGTAACACACATTGTGCCGACGATTAACATTTACAATGCCTAACACTGGTGGAAGCATTTTGAACAGAAATATGTGAAGTTACTAAGTTACCTATGGTGTTTCATAAGAGGGAAGCAAGCTTCCCTAAAACTTAACTCCCTTTCGAGATGGGAGGCAGGATCTGGCCCATGACCTCCTAATCAACTCATTCGAGCATGTCGGCCGCACAAGCCAATCACATCTAAGACAAGAAGCAAACACCGTGAAAGACAAAGCGACGCACATAAGTTGCTCTTTGAATTAAAGTAACAAACTAGCCTTTCATTAAGATTTGAATGACCCTAGATATAATCTATGGCTCAAAGAAGGCAGTGAGGACGACGTCTCCCGCATGCATGGCCACCACAATGGCCTCCGCGGTGGTGGCAAAGTCGCCAGTGAGCTCCTCCATCTCCTCATCGGCACCAACTAGAAAGCCAGGTTTAAGCAGGCGGAGATTGTGGCTGGAACGAAGCTATGCCGTGGCTAGGGCTAAGGTAGCCCCATGGCGCACCCCGCTAAGGGCCACCATCCTAACCCAAGCTAGCATGGCCCATAGATGGTCCTCATGCAGGACACCCCCTGCATTCATGTCGTTGACGGCGATGAGGGCCACCTCTCGAAGAGCGGCCAACTCCTCCTCTAAGGCTGACAACACTAAAAACCATCAAAACAAGGCCGTGGACATTTGGACAGAGCTTCTCGATGAAGGAAACCTTACTGATCATCCTGGCTTGAGCATCGGCAACTACCGCCCGAACATCAGCAGTCTCTCGCTTTGAGGCAGCAAGGGCAGTCTGGACGGTGTCGAGGTAGAGCATGAGCCGACTAACCTCGCCCCCGAGGTTGAACCATAGGTCACGAGCCGCATTTCGATTATGGAGGGGCTCATGGACTTCCTGGTGGCCGTGGGGAGAAGACCCCTCTGGTTCCATAGGGCGCACGTCTGGAGAGCGGCGGCACCGGATAACCTCTTGATCTCTAGCGTCACGGCGAGAGAAATGGCCCTAAAAATATTAAGGAAATCAGAACAGAACTGACTCCAGCAACTAAGAACAAGAATGCCTTACCCAAGGCACTGCAAATGGGAGCGGAGATGCGGCGGAGGACCGCTCCACTTCAGAGGGTTCTTCACCGAGCGCTTCCCATGGTCCATCACTCCGGCCGAAGACACGACTCGCTCGAGGCTAGAGAGAAGGAAAAGGAGTACCGTAGGAAGACCGAGAAGAGCGGTTGCCTCGCTCTTACCTCTCTCATAGATTTGTGGCTAAACTAGGCACACTAGGCTCTTCGGGTTTCGTGCAAATTTAATACAGATTTAATTACTGTGGATTTCCAAGCAACAGGTTGCAGCAGGTGCAGTCAGAAAAAGAGTAATAGATATTGTCCGGCATGTTACAATCACATAGTATTGGACTTTCTCGCATGTGCATTCAGAAAAGAGTAGTACACATTGTGCCAACGATTAATATTTATACAATGCTTGACGCAGGTGAAAGCATTCAGTCATTGTCCGGCACATTACAATCACATAGTATCGGACTTTCTTGCATGTGCATTTAGAAAAGAGTAGTACACATTGTGCCAATGATTAACATTTATACAATGCCTGACGCAGGTCAAAGCATTCAGTCATTGTCCGACACATTACAATCACATAGTTTTGGACTTTCTCACATGTGCATTTAGAAAAGAGTAATACACATTGTGCCAAGGATTAACATTTACAATGCTTGACATAGGTGCAATCATTCAGAATAGAAATACACTAATAAGTTACTAAGTTACCTATGGTATTTCATATGTTTCATGGATCAGTTGGAGGCCATTGTGCATTTCACTATTGATGGCAAGCAGATTCGGCGTTAGGAGATGCATCCACTCCGGGCACCAGGCCATGGCCTCCTCCTTTGTGGGTTGTGCATCGAACAACCAATGGCATAGCCCGTCGGTCCATTTCTCCAAGAAGCGCTTTAGGACCTTCTTCATAATCTACTCCGGCGACACGATTGGCTTCCACCTGGTGAGGAGCATGTCGAACATGTCATACCCTTCATTTGTCGGGATGAGACTAATGGCAATGAACTAGGATGCCAAGCGTGGTACAACGAGCTTGTCGAGGAATGGCGTCCACTAATCGGTCCCACCGAAAGCGATCTCATACTACAGCACCATCTTATCGTCGCAATCTGCCATGAAGAACCACCTACATGGAGCACCCTGCCAATCTTTTCTAGGGAACTCACCCTATAGGAGGTCAAGCATTTTCTGGGGCAAAATCTCGGACGCCCACCTCAACAAGTGGTCAACCCACGCGTCCGTAGCTGCCATTCCTCCCGGCGGTGGCTTGTTGCAGACATTTCCAAGTCCATGCTTCAGGTAAGCAATGATGACGCCATCAACAAACCCATTCCAAACGTCAAGCCAAGCCACTTGCTTCCATGGCAGCACAATGTCGTAATTTTAGTGCGCATTTTCACTAGTACACTTCAACAGGAACTTTAGGACCGTGGTCAGCACCTTGGTGAGCATCAGCTATAGCAAGTCCTAGTCGAGGGTCGACATCCATGGATATAGAAATACGTTAACTAGAACATTCTCATAGGAAGCATCATACTTGTTGTGGCAGAACCTCCTAAATTATAGGGCCCACATGCACCTGTCATTGTCCAATGACCTCTAACGACTATGCATATGTTCCCGGTAACTTAAGAAGACTATCGAGTGTCCTCGGGGAACCCCGAATCATCCATAATTTCTGAGCAGGATCCCATTACAGAGTCATTGCAGTATTACAACCTTTTTATTCAAATATATACAACAGAGTAATATAGCGGAAGTCTTACAATAACTGAGTTTACAAAACATTTATTTCAAACCTTACAAACTAAGTACAATTATTATTACAAACCATAGTAGTGGAGTGGCATTAGTAACATAATACAAAACACACAATTAAGATGCCCTACCCACGGGCCACACATTTACTTGTCATCGCCGATTTGAAAAATAGTCATGCAGCACGGTCCAAAGCAGACCTGCTCATGAGGCTCATCTGCAACAAGGGTTAACGAACCCTGAGTACAAAAGTACTCAACAAGACTTAACCAAAGTAAAAACTGAGAAGACTCAGGAATGCAGGCTTTGGGGATTCAAGGTATGGCTTTAGCGATAAACAAAGTTCTTTTGCATAAAAGCTTTCTAACAAGATTCTTTATTTCAACATTTAACTCTTCATCAAGATCATATATAAAGCTGACATGATCCGTATTGAGATCATGAAACTTCATATCCAACTCTTTCTCAAACCTTAGTCAAGTTCCATATATTTACTATGATGATGAACAGTGAGTTGAGTCTCCATAACCGAGGAGCAACGACGATTCGAACCGATAATAACCCAGTTGGGGATTCCCAACCACACGACATATGCAGGTCCCTAACCTACATAGATCAACCTGCCCTCAGATCCTCTAAAACAAGAATGGGTCCACGCCACCCGAGAGCATAGTACTCCACCAATCCAGCCCATTGCCACGTGGGTACATGCTACTCACGCCATCTCTCCACTCCCAGTGCGCGAGTAGCCATTCTCATAATAGAATAGCCGAGTTAAGGCTTACCGGAGTATGTGGCTAGTACTACAAAGTCTCACCTCATGCAATTCAACAACGGACGCTTCTTAATCGACACAGGCGGAAAAAACCCGCTCACAAGACATCCATGTCTTGTGGCTCTCACACACCGAGTCCGCCCGATCTAGATTTATTACTCCACATGCTCATATCTCATGATAACATAAATAACCGACCGTATCCAAAAACCCTTTTATATCTTACAGGTGACAGGTAATCACCCGACCTTTATCTGCCTAAGCATGGCTAAGCCTAACTAGGTATTCCCGAATTGAGACGGGTAACAAGGTTGATATGGAAAAACAAGGTTGGTAATGCACTAATTAGGGTTTCACTCAACTCCTAATCACTTAATGCAGTATATAAAAGCAAAGTGATATAAATTTGTAAAACACAAGGTAGGTTTAAATGCATTCAGGGCTTGCCTTGATTGTCAGAATAGTCAGGTTCTGGAGACGTTCCACAGATATCAAACACGGCCTCAACAGTAGGATTAACTTCCTCCACAACATGATTGACTACCACGCTCTCACTTTCGTTCACTACACGAAGTAACAATGCCATGTTTAATATGATGCGAGATATAAAATATGGTGCTTGACGATGGATGCAAAAGTCAGTAACTTGAATACAACTTTCCTTCGCGGTACAGTTACAAGCCAACAACTAACTAAACCTTTTCATAAACCCAAACACTTACTTTAAGTACCAAGAATTATTTTATACTAATGACCCAAGGTCATCACTCAATCCAAAAATTCAAACAAAACCTAAGTCATTAAGGTTTACTATTTGTTTTTATGAATTAATTATTTAATTAAAAATTATGAAATAAATCAACTTTCTCCAAATGAGCTCAAAATTTTTGTAAAGGTTCATCACATGATAACTAAGTGGCAAAGCAATTATCATAATTTTTGGACAATTATTTAAACCTAGAAAAATCATGGAAACCCATTTATTAATTAATTTGAGCAATTTTTATCACATTCAAAAAGTACTAAAAATTAACATTTAATATTTTTCCTAAATAGTTTACATATCAGAGAGGTCACACAAAAATTTTCATAATTTTTTGGAGCTCTAGTTAAATCTACACAAAAATAACAAAACACAGCACTATTTAAACAATTCTGCAAAATAGAAAAACTCATTTTCAAACAAACCGTCATTGACAAAGTGTCCCCACATGTCGGCACAATGTTCCCGCTGACCACGGCGGTGATGCTCGCTGACCGGCGATTTCTCGCCGACAGTGAGGTCTCCAGCCACGGCGACGGTACCAACACGTTCCCCACAACACAATGCATCGATTGGAGGTACTAGCTAGATCAATTACAGCGGGGTTCGAGCTTGACGCCAGCCATGGCGGCCACGACGGCGTGGCTGCGCTATGCCAGCGAAACGAGGTCGGTAGCGGTTAAACAAAACACTTGGGAGGACTCAGGAGCTAATGTGAACGTGGATCCCGATCTTCTGTCAGGTGGTGGTAACTATCGTTGTGGCGGAGAATGACACACTGATCCGGCTTCAGATCGAAAGATCGAACCCTACAATCTAAGCAACATAGCTCCTCTAGTTATCAACCAAGTCATGGACCAGGTTGACCTCGCCAAGAAGGCTAATCCCTGCCTACGCAACGAAGAACACAAGCAAGAACAAGAAAGAACGCAACCAAATTGCAGATGAATGATTAAACTCTCGAAGTTGGGGTCTCACAAACCGATGAACGACGAAACTGTTCTTGACAGAATAATCTAAGCAAAACCCAAACCCTAACGACGGCGGTGGCGTATGATTATAAAGGTCTTAGGGTCGTCGCCTACCTTGGATGCGCCCTCTAATGGGCCCAAACACGATACACGGTCCAACGGACCAAAAGATGGTGTCGCAGCACCCTAACAGATTCTAGATGTTGACTTGTTTTGACGATTCCCATTGATTCTGAAGGTCTTTTGATGTGAAACCACTTGTATTGGCTTCCTTATTAAATTAGCTTTCCAACCATATATGGATCGTTGAAAACGGAGTACAGATGCGTCCTAGGTGACCAGTTTAAGGCAGACTGGTCCTGGAGGCCGAGGCAGACTCGAACTTGAGTTGCTTTGGGCCTCCACCTCGGGGACTCAAACCGAATTAGCCTCGGACCTCCTTCTTGACTTGGACACCCTTGCTGGCCTCCTACCCCTCCATACCATGCGCCAAACATGGTCATATGCATGGGTGTCATGTCCTCATCAGGAGCTCACCCAAAACACACTCGAGCTGATGACTGAACTGGAGGAGCAGTAGAGGAGCTCGTCGGTGAACAAGGCAGACATGGCGGCTCGACGGATGTCGACGGTGATGTTCTGGTGGCTGCAGTGGATAAATGGAGCAACCAAAAGGTCATAGAGCACCACGGCAACAAGGAGAATCTAGAACCAGGCTTGAAAGATCGAGAAAGCTACCGAAGCTTGCTGGCCACGGAGAGGCGAGCTCGACGGTGGTTTGGACGGCCGCGAGGAAGAACGACGGTGAGCAGCGAAACTCGGTGAAGTCAGACACCTAGGCTCGGTTGAATGGATTCGCAAGGAGTAGGTGGAGCTGTGACAAGCTTTGCTGCGACTAGGAGGACACTACGGCGACGACGCGAGCTCGACGGAACAACGGCGACTCGACGGGAAAAGTAGAGGAAGAAAGCGGAGGAGAACGGCGACAGCCTCTCGGCTTTAAAGCGCGGCCAAGGACACGGAGACAACGCGTAGCAGCTTCTCCATGCTAGCGCGAAGCTGAAGACGGCCACGGGCATGACTGGAAGCCAGAGGAAGCCCGCCGACGGTGAGGTGTCGCCCGCGGGTACTGTTCACAATATTTACCGAATTGCCACTCGTCTAATTTCCCAAATTACTCCCAAATTTGCATAGCAACTCAAAAATCTCCAAAAATAAAAGTTGTTCCAAATTCAAAGTTCTACAACTTTGCTTTAATAACCATACTCTAATTCAGTCTACATTTTAAAATGCAAGTTTGAAATAAAAAGGGGACACTTTGAGAATTTATCCCTTTTCAAAATACTTCAAATTTTATATAACAAGTTTGAAAACTCTAAAAACCAACTTTGTACACCTTGACAAGCTCTACACTTTCTCTTTTAGGCTCAACCCCAAAATGTGCTTAGATTTTGAATTAGTTTTTCCTAGGGTAAAACTAATTGCTGGAAATTAGGGTTTTCGGAAATCCAAATCAATACAAAGCTTTTGAACTAGATTCCTTCCACACAATTCAACACATACAACCATAAATGTAAACTTGTTTTAATGAATGCATATCAAAGTTTTCACTAGCACAAAAATGATGTGCAATGCATATGATGACGTGGCATGTTTTAGTACTTAAAACACCCGAGGTGTTACACCTGTCGGTAGCGCCGGATAGTCCGGGCAACACTACATCATGCAAGAATTCCCTAGCATGAGGGAACTCTAGCAGTAGGCTGTGCAAAAACTGTACCAATTGTTCCTGCTGTGGGAACCTGGTTGGAGTCCACATCTCCTTCAACCATTTCATAATGTGGTCGACCACCAGTTCAATGAGTAGCTCATCATACGGTGAGGAGGCAGACCTGTTGTCTAAGAGTATGTACTTGAGCTTGCTCACCGCCTCCATCTTTCTGTTTGGCTGCTCCAACAGATCATACCACGTCAACTGCTTGAACGTCTCCTGCATGATAGGGACCAACATGTTGCGCGCTGTGTCCGGTAGGGACATCTCCTTGTAATAGGAGGGATACTCAGTCAGTAACTTCATGAACTCACTAATAACCATATCCATAATGACCTTGGTGTGGCTCTCCTATGGGCTTGGTGGTTGCATGACCTCATCATCATGAGGACTCAAATTGCTTGCGCCCTCATCATCAGACGAGCTTGAATCGTTAGAGGGATTATTGGTTGTAGGGAAGATGTAGGAGGCATTGGCACAGCCAGTGCCGAGACCCGAGTACCTATGGCGCAGTCGCACCTAGATGAGGTTGATGTCCCCTCAGTGGTGCAGTTCGAGGCCGTGTCCAGCACTGTAGCCCATGTGTTCCATTATCCGGTGAACCGCTAAGTTGTTAACAGCGGTCGGTGTTGGCGCTGTCGGACAGGGTGATGCTTGATGCAAGCCCAATGGAGTAGAATGGTTGGACCACAACGCCAGGCCCCTAGAGACAAATGTCATGGGTCGCCTATAATCGATGACAGCAATGGGCATTACATCCTCATCAGCAACCGTGGTGCCATTAGCATCGACAACCACGATGCCACCAGCATCGGCAACTGTTGCGCCATCAGCATCGACAACCACGGTGCCAGGGA
Source organism: Miscanthus lutarioriparius (assembly GCA_904845875.1). Lineage (NCBI taxonomy): Eukaryota > Viridiplantae > Streptophyta > Magnoliopsida > Poales > Poaceae > Miscanthus > Miscanthus lutarioriparius. The sequence goes on along the minus strand of CAJGYO010000011.1, from coordinate 54,126,256 downwards.
CAGCACTAGTGTTGTGCTCTGCTGGCACCGTATGCTGGATGTTGCCGCCGGTGGGCTTATCGGAGGCCATGGGAAGGGGCGATAGTCATGTGGATGGATGTCACAACAAAGTGGGAGGTGAAAGTTGTGCACTACTAACTTTTTAGCGGCAGTTCCAAACACTAGATGGAGGATGATCAGTAACTGCTACATCAATGCAGTTGAATTGAGATTGGGCCGCGTCCATCGCATCACCATGGGCATCGCAACCGTCCAAGTTCACCCTTTCTGATCAGAGGACGTGGGTGTATAGCTGTTGAGATTATCGGGACCCTAAGATAGTCTCACCCTATGAAATATAGACGCTTTGGATCATTGTGAGTCGATGAACAATGAAATACAGTGCTGGCAACTATCAGGGGCTATCCAACTAGCCCATAGAACCCAACTATCAGGGGCTAACAACTTGTTCTAGTCTATAGGACCCAACGATTAGTTTGATTTTTTTAGCCATGGCTAACTAGTCATAGTCCATCCAAACAGGGAGTAAGATAATCCGATACTAGGAAATATTGACAGGCCGGGTAATAGTTCTGATGAAACAACAAAATATAGATCGTGTCAACTCTTGCACCGAGTTCACCGCAAGCATCCACTGTTCGTCTTGCGCACCTCCACCTTGAGCTTAGCTTCATCATACTCCTACTCCTCCTCCCATTCCTCATCCTTGTCATCGCTACAGGTGGCCTCATGGATCACACTAATGAAGTAGGTGTCGCCAACGTTGAGGTGGTTGCTTGCGTAGAACTCGTCCCACCCATACTTGAATGACGTGTGCGCTTTGTTGTTCGTGTAGATCCTCTCCAAGGCCATGAACTAGGACTACCCAGCCATCTACTGCTCGATGGCTTGCCACTGCTAGTAGCCATGCACTACCTCAAAGTCCACTAGCACGTTCTTCGCCTCGCACAAAAAAAGATTGATGAGAAAGACGACACTGGTAACTTGCAACATCGGTACATTCTGCGTCTTGCGCGAGTGCTAACCAAATACTTTGCTTTGAGGTGGTACTTCTTTAGGATCACTGCAAAACTCCTCAGCCCCATAATGGGTAGGGAGAGCTAACTACCGTTGGCCTTGAAGTCATGTTGATACTGCTTGCGGTCGGTGGTAAGGTCAAAGACCTTGAGGTTAATCTATGACCGGCCGTCATACCGCACTACAAGAGAGAACCCATCTTGGAGGTCGAGGACACGGGCAAAGTGCTTCCATCCCTAGCGGAGGGACAAGTGACACCATTAGGGAACACCTCCACCTTCCATCGGGCCACGCTCTGCTCATCATCCAGACAAAGCTTGAGTTTCTGGCGACCTCCGATGACCCAGGCATTGCAGCTGGTAGTTTCTACGTGCACAACGATCAACATAGCCAGATAGAGGGACAAGTTCATTCCCAAAGGCAAACCTTAGCAGATCGAATTTAGCACATAGAAAATGGGCACATACCAATGTTTCTACATACAATCCAGGAAGAAGGATCTTCATGCACTCTAGGTCACTTTAGCTTGGTCCTACCATGTCTTCTTGTAGCCCCGCCGTGCCAACTTGGGAACTTGATAGTCTTGAGGAATCCTTGCTGGTATGTCTCTATTCTTGTCCTCCTCTTGTGGGGGTGGCTTTCTTTTTCTATGTTTCTGGTGTTGTCACAAATGCAAGGACTACACATAGTGTTAGGGCATTAGTGGAGGAGCTAACATGTATAGTAAAAACCAACGCTGAGACTGACGCTGTCTCATCGGTGTAAATGGAGGCAACGTGCTCTGTTTTCATCAGTGTATGCTTGGGAACATCAATACTCCTACATCTCTAGTTGAACACACCTTCTGCGGTACGATTGGTTGAGGTTCCTGAGGGAGTGCATAGCCCACGAGGAGTGAAAAGACGAATCACCACCGCACCAGGCCTTCAAGTCTCAATCGTGTCATGGTGGTCAATTCACTCCTGTCCAGCTTTCATCCTGCATTCACTTTGCTCTCGGCAACCGCGCAAGGTTTCTTTGAGAGGAGCAAGTCTCGACAACCAGAAAGTCCTGCCGTCATATATTTGAACACGTCGGATAGTATTCATGTCATACGCATTTGTGCAAACATTTTCGTTCACAAAGGAACATTTACCATTTCGTTGAACACGTGATAGTCCGAGCATTGTAAATCTGACCAGGCCAGACACATCTCACTATTGCCAACCGTGCAATGGTTGCTTTGTGCCTCGGTTTGGTGAACCAAACACGTATCAATGGTGGTAGTAGTCATGAGTCGCTCTGATCATGCTCAAAATGAGTGGCTCTGATCCGTCGTGAACCCAACTTGTCTTATTTGCACGTGTCTGATAAAAAATGTTGAACTTGTAACAGCCATGCAGCGAGGAGTTCATCTGAACAAATCTTGGCTCGATCTAATGCACAACGGAGGAGGCATAGATGTTGCATTTTTACTGCACACGCTAGAAAGTCCCCCGCTGTCTATTGGATCTCTCGTTGGATAGTAAGTGTACCCATCTCTAGCTAGCCACTGCATGTCTCTTCAAAAGAGAAATTGCTTACCAAAGCAACTCCTCTTCACTCTTCTATTGGCCCTTCAATTGTTGTGACTGCTTGGGTAGGAGTGAAAAGACCTATCACAACCGCACCAGGCTTTCAAGTCTCAATCGTGTCATGATGGTCAAAATCTCTTAAATTTTCACTCCTCTCCAGCTTTCATCCTGCATTCACTTCGTTCTCGACAACCGCGCAAGGTTTCTTTGAGAGGAGAAAGCCTAGCCTAACTACATAATAGAGTAGCCATAGGTGTTGAGATTCTACTATGCACGTATCTATGGTGAACCCAACTCATCTTGTTTGCATGTATCTGATAAAATTTGTTGAACTTGCAACAACCATGCCATGAGGTGTTTATCTAAACAAGTCTCACCTAGACAGAAAGTCCGATGGCCATACATTTGGTATTGTCAGGTCGGTTCACCATGGCTGATAGGTCTAGTATGCTGCCTCGTGTGAAGTCATGTTAATCATCTGTAGCTAGAACTAGTATGTGTAACACCCTAGTGTTAAGCATGCATTTGGCATTGGCATTGCACGAGCACAAGCATCATTGAGCATTCATGAGCATGAGCATGTCAAATTATATCTTCAATATCTTGCTTATATCACATGTGATGCCTTTTAAATTTATACCAAGGCTAGGGTTTACATGTGATCAATGTGTGAAATGCTTGTGGGACCCTAGGAGTACTTTTAACATGTCTAGAATGTCACATGGAACAACTTTAGTATTCATGACTTGGACTCAATTGGGTTTTCAAGTTGCATGATTGACCTAAGTTGAAATATACTCTAGAGACTTTGCATGGTTGTGCACCCTTAAGAAAAGTTATAGTACTTGACTAGGGTAACAACTTTTATAAATGGGTCAAGACCTAAGTCGATGCATAGCATGCTCAAAAATAGTCCACAAGTAGCCTAGAAATGCTGTTGCCACACAGAAAATTTGGCTGTGTTAATTGTAATTTTAGTTTCAAGTGACTTACTTTGGAGCACGACAACTCACAAACCTTTGCAAATTAGGACATGATGTCAAAAGCAAAGTTGTAGCCTATACATAGTTCTACAAAATTTGTTATAGCACCTTGCACTAATGTGCCATGGTTTGAGAGTAAAATCACCCCCTAATCACGCTGTCAGTCTGGCCATGGGGAGACTGGATCAGCTGAGCTGATTCAAATCAGCTGTGGGTCATGGCTGACTACGTGCAGCGCGTGCCCGCCTTGTGGCACCCATATGCCACCGTTGGCCCCATGATGTCATGTCAAAGTGGAGGAACCAGGCGATGTGCTGCTGCTCCCATTCCATCTCACACTCTCTACTCTCTTCTCCACGCTGAACCGAGGTGACCGCGCCCGCCATTGCCGCCGCCACCGTGCTCCACCCGCTCACACGCCATCATCGCTGCACCACCACCCAATCCAGCTCGCCAGCAGCTCCGCCATCATCACCTGTTCCACCCCGACCCACTAGCCCCACTTGCCGAGCCAAGGTAAGGGCGCATTTCACATCACCGTCGCCTTGAACTCATCAGAGCGCCACCACGCACTCTGCTCACCGTGGCCACACCATTCCACCGCACCTCCTATCCTCCTCTTCTCTAGTCTGTAGCTGCTTTATGGTCCATATGCTTAGGCAGGAACTACGTTAGATGCTACTGCGCAGTCGAGCGGGAAGACACCACCGCTCCTGCCGTGGCCGCCATGGTTGTGAGCTTGAGCTCACCACGGCCAGCTGTCTCGGGGTCACTCCAGTCCCTGCTCTTAGTCGTCTCTGCATGGCCTTGTGACCTAGATCTAGTAGGCTAGACGGAGACTCCCCTCTCATCGCTGGCTAGCCAGAATGGAGAGCCCCTCCACAGCGCACCGTGCGCCACCGCATGGGCATGCACGTAGCCAAGCTTTTCCACTGCATCACCATGGCCTAATCCTCGTCGTAGTGCTGCGCTAGGTCACCAGGATGGAGTACCCATCCTCACCAGCGCATGCCATGGTCAGAGATGGCCAGCACACCACCGCACAGCTCTGTCGTGCCGCCATCACCGTTGGTGAGCCATCTCCGATGAACCCTTGGTCGCGTATTCACCACTAGCCGACGTGGCTTGATGAGGGGAACACGTTGGTGTCACCGTCGTCGCTGGTCATCTCGCCGCTAGCGAGATAAGGCTAGCCAGAGCACCTCCTTCACTCTGGTATCGCTGACGTGTGGGTCCTACTGACCAGCGGGCCCCATCTGTCAGTCTGTGTATTACTTGATTTCCTTATTTGTTTTCACAAATTTGAATGCATGTTTCAAAAATTCATATCTAGATCTAGGAGTGTCCAAATAGAGTGAACCAAATTTTGTTGGATTCATCATGGAGTGTAGTATTTGATACAAATATGAAACCTACAGTTTGGGATGTTTTTCTGGGAGAATTAAATGGAGCTAAATAAGTGCTTTTAAATTGTTTTCAATCTTGTAAAATGCATAACTTGAGCTAGGAAAGTGATAAAATTGTGATTCCAATTTTGCTAATCTTGTGTTGACTTTCTCTAGTTAGCAAAAATGTTGAACTTGCAATAAACTTGATTGGAGTAGGGTCTTTCTATTTATGTTTTAATAAATGGTGTTTTCTGAGGAAATTCATAAGGATAAAAATAAGTAACATATTGTCATGCAAATTTTTGTAGAGTGTTAATGGGTTTTAGGGAAGCTAAGAAACTATTGTTTGACACTTTTCAATAGGGTTAACTATTTTCACTAAAATTAGCCCTTATAACTTGTCATTTATGTAGAGGGTGCTGTACTTGTCTATTTGGCATAAAATTTTTATAGTAGCCTATTGGGATTATATATGAACCACTGTGATTTTCTTAGAATTTACTTTACACTTTTGTTATATGTTCTTTATTTCACCTTATTATTTAATTAAATTAATAAAGGCATTTAAATAATTCATTTGGGCTTGGCCATCATATTTTCTAGAGTGTGTATGATGCCTATGAACTATTGGTTCCTTTGGTTGTGCCCAATTTTGATTGCTTGTATGCAGTGAAATATTATTTTTCTCTATAATTCAATTATAGAGGTTGTTTTGGACAGATTCTGTTGCTAGGTGAATTGCATAGGCAAAATGAGGTTTGTTGTAAAAATAGTTAATAACAAAGTTGTAGAGAACTTTATCTAGCTTGTGTCAAAATTTCAGGGCAATAGTCCAAATGGTTTGAGAGTTATATCTGTTAGAAGTTGGTCTTCCGAAATGCTTACTCTATGGAATTTCTAGACAAACCTAGAAAGTTTACCTATTTTAACTAGGATAGTGGTTGAATCAGCTTTTGATGATTAAATGAAAGTTGTGGGCAATTTTATAAGCTTTCCAGAAAGTCCAAGATCATAGGATTTGGATGGGTAGAACTCTAGTTATGATTCAAACATGTAGCAGTTGTTTGTGGTCCAGAAATTGACTTGGTGAGAAGTCTTAGAAATTGCTAGAGAGGAGATATGCACCTACTCAGTAAATAAGAATTCAACTTTGTTATCATCCTAATGACCTAATATGATAGTCACCATTGAACCATGCACATTATCATGTCATGTCATCCATGACCCTTCTTATGCATTCATGATTCTCACTTTATGCATGTGCATGCAATAGGTGCGACGGAAGAAATCACCGTGTTGGAGTACGAAGCCGATCCCCACGAAGAGCATTAGGAAGTGCAGCAACATGAGGTCCTAGGAGAAGGCAAGCCCGATGGTGAACAGTTGCCAGAGTGCCCAGATCATCAGCCCTCAACCTTTGTAAAAGGCAAGCCTCGGAGCATTCTAAGCCTCCTATGTTTTCAAACTATCAACTTGAGTCCTTTTATGTTGATGCATTAAGTACTAGGAGTTGATTGGAACCACTTGTTGCATATATCTTCCTTGTTCAGATATATATATCTTGAATCCTATGTAGGTCCAGGATCAAATATATGCTTAGCCATGCTTAGTCGGTAGAAGTCGGGTGATTACCTATCACCTGCATGATATAGGCTGATAACTAATCACGGTTGGCTATATGTGCTAGCATGGAATATAACCATGTGACAATGAATAAAGGAGAACGGGCGGGAAGCAACAAGGCATGGAGGTATTGGGTGCCTATCTATCCTCGTCTGTGTCGATTAAGGACCGATTTGTTGTATGTCCTCATGTCATGTTGAACGCATGCCTAGCACTTAGCTGGCCGGATCCGATGATACAACCATGAAGCCAAGTTGCTCAATTCAAGCCAGGCCCTGATAAGTGAAAGTGCGCACACTGGAGGCAGTAAGGATGTGCGGAGAGCCAATGGCGTGAGTCCAAGGGCGGGACCGAGTCCCGATCTTCTTGGCAGATTGGTAGAATCTCTGAGGGTGTGGCGCTGATTGGACCCGCGAGTTAGTCCTGAATTGTACCAAAGGTGGCCTAAGGCTACCTTCGTAGGGTGTGCCTCAGTTTGTGTTAGGAATAAATTCCCCAGTTGGGTAGGAATCGATTCGAATCGCCATCTCTCCCGGATAGTGAGAACTTGACTGAGCAGCGGTAACGTAGAGTAACTTAATGGAAACTTGATGGTTATGATGATGCTCAAATTATTCTTATACCGGATATGGTTACTAAAGCTTGTTAGCTTAATCAAGGGATTGCTCTAGTACAGGTGCTAATCTAGAGATGCCTAATTGATTAGGTATTCAAATTGATGCTAGAGGTACTAAATCTCCAAGTTATATTACTTAAGCTTTTATGCAAAATGTTGTCTAGCTAACTCCACCATTAAAGCCTTGCATACTCCTTGGTGTCTTATTATTTTAGTTTATGATGGGTAAGTCTAGCTGAGTACATTCTCATACTCAGCGTTTATTCCCATTTGTTGCAGATGGCGTGATGTACCATGGTTACTGCAAGCATTGCATAACTCCTGTAGTTGATGGAGAGTAAGACCAAGGTCATGGTCATTCTATATCATCTCATCTTTGTGCTTTTGTTGGAGATGATCCTAAACTGGCTATGTATTTGAACTATCGTGATGTTGTTTCAAAACTATGTTGCTTCCGCTACTTCTAAATTTTGGTTTTAATAACTTTGTTGAAACTCTGATGTATGAGAACTATTTGTGAACCTATTGTAACATTTGACTGGTTGTGTTGAATCATGTACAATCTTGGTTTGTACGTTGGTTTGTTTGAGATCCTTTCATGATTTCTTCGGACTACTGGGTTTATATGGGTTCAAGTATGACGATTTGATCGCTTCGGTGATTGCTATTGTACTTGTGCTCTTATAAATCGGACAATTCTATTATAGTATGTCTTAGTAATAGCTGGATGCCTTTGAGTAGTGGATGGCACTGCTCTCCTCTTATGGTCAGATGACACTGCGCATTTGTGCAGACATTTTGGTTCACAAAGTAACGTTTACCATTATCTTTGTGCGCACTTGATGGTCCGAGCATCGTCCATCTGACCGGGCTGGACACTTCTCACTCTTGCCAACCACGCAAGGATACCTTTGTGCCTCGGTTTGGTGAACAAAAAACATATCATTAGTGGTAGTAGTCATGAGTGGCTTTGATCTGTGGTGAACCCAACTCATGTCTTTGATAAAATTTGTTGAATTTGCAAGAACCATGCAGCGAGGAGTTCATCGGAACAAGTGTCACCTCAATTTAATGCACAATGGAGGAGGCATAGCTGTTGCATCTTTTTACTGCACACGCCAGAATGTCCACCACTGTCCATTTGATCTCTCGTCGGATAATAAAAAGTGTAGCCATCTCTAGCTAGCCGTTGCATGCCTCTACAAAACCAACCAAGAGAAATTGTTTACGAAAGCAACTCCTCTTCACTCTTCAGTCTGCCCCTCGACTGTTATGACTGTGTTTTTGGAATGAAATAACTACAGAGGCTTTCCTCCTACATCAATTCACTATTGGCAACCGCGCAAGGGTTGCTTTGTGCCTCGATTTGGTAAACCAAACACGTATCAGTATATGTACTTGGCATGCTGGTCAAACTAATTAATGATCTCGCCATAGTGGTTGAAGCATGTTGTGTGAAAGGAATGATTTATGTCAATGGCTTATGTAGTGTATATGAACCTATAACAAGTACTAGTTGAAGTTGAATGGAATAGTCATGTACACAATAGACAGTCCACATAGTGCAGTACTGACCCCGACGGACAAAGCCTATGTGTCCGCTGAAGCACAAGTTTATAACAACTGAGCATACCGAACATGTTTAGAATACAAAGCCAGAAATCCAAAGCAAAGTGCAGTTTTAGAATACATGTTCTCCCAAAGATTATACATGAAATCTCCTACAAGTCATCGTCATCTCCAGACATGTGATCTCTGCCGCCACAGTTACTATCGTCACTACAATACTAGTTTCCAATATCATCTTCATCCTCACTGCCTTTAAGTATGCCAATTGCTTCCCTCTTATCTCTTAGAAGGTCTTCTAAATTGGCTTGAATGATAGTGCCTTCTCCACCATGACTAGCTTTGTGCATAACCTAATCACCATCACCCAGCAGGACTTCATGCTTGTTGTTAGAACAGTGATCATCTTGGTGCACTACAGGCTCTATTTCATTCACGTCATACATATCCCTATGTTTGAACTTCTGCACGACCCGCCAATCTTTGCCCAAGGAGGTGTCCTGTAGATAAAAAATCTTCCTTGCCTATGTCACGAGAATGAAAGGGTCATCCTTGTACCAGAATGATTTAATGTTGATGGATCTATAATGTCTGTCATCATTAATGCCTGTAGACTTCGTAGTGCCATCTAGATTGTACTAGTCACAGCGCAGAACAACTACCGTCCTATGGCTTTGTACGCTGGAGTTATACATCAACTAAATAACTTCTCTAAGGACACCATAAAATTCCACTAATTGGCCTTCATTTGTGATGGCGGTCATGACACACTATTCTATGTATGCAGGGATTTCTCGCGGTCAACAGTGCTATACTTGATTCAATTAATACTGAAAGTTGCATAGACCCGGACTCGGGTATCAAGACCACATGACAATGCATACAAACCTTCACTGACCTCTGTTGGTTTCTCTCTACGTAGCTCCTTGATCTACACACAAACATGAAACCACCGTCACCACCAAGTTGTCGCATAATTCTACCAATGATCGGCCTAACAGAACTAAAATATGCTAATCACATACATGAGACTTAAACCACGCTGGAAACTCTGCTACTAGCCTACTATCAACATCATCACTTGCCCCTTTGTTCCTCTAAAATTTGTCTGTATATTCTGTAGCACATATAAGCATTATTATTGGTAACATTTCATACGTAATATAGGAAACAACAAATCAGCATATAAAACATCATACTTACTACGCATATGGTCCAACCTTGTCGTAGTTATTAAGCACATACCAAGCTAGCTTATTGATTTCAGCTTTATCCTTGATGTTCTTTACCCTAATCTGGCCAATGGGCTTGACACCATGCATGAAAATAGAGGTCTCACCAGGTGCTAGCCCATCATGTGACATATTGTCGTCCCGGTTATATCTTGTTTTAACATCATCCATGAACCTCTCCCAAAATGCCAATGTCTCACTTTCTAAGTAAGCTTCCACAATTGATCCTTCAGGCCTGGCTCTATTCCTTAATAAATTCTTCAACATGCCTAGTCACCGTTCTATTGGGTACATCCATCCATACTATACGAGCCCTCTAAGAAGTGCCTCGTCAGGTAGATGGATAGCCAAGTGCATGATAACGTCAAAAAAGGATGGTGGAAAAATCTTCTCAAGCTTGCATAAGATGAGTGGGATGTCCCATTTTAGCTTTTCCATGACTTCTTGCCTCAGAGTTCTACTACACAGTTGCCTAAAGAAGTTACCAAGTTTTGAAATAGTTTCGTATACATCTTTGGGAACAAAACCTCTTAAGCCTACAAGTATGATCCCCTAGAGAAGGACATGGCAAGTATGCGTTTTCAGCTTGCCAAATACCTTGGTACCATCTTCACTTATGGATTTTGCTAGGATGGCTGCATAACCATCTAGAAACTTGACACCTTTAAGGAACTTGCAAAATTCTGCTCTATGTTTTTCCATCATGACATAGTGAGCTTCTAGGAATTTAAGCGATGTGCCTTGCTGCACGCCGTGATATTGAGGCCTTATCTTCATATCATGCAAATCTAGCCTAGCATTTGTTGTGTCCTTTGTCTTGCCCTCCACTTTTAGCAATGTCCAAAGAATGTTTTCAGATATGTTCTTCTCAATGTACATGACATCAAGATTGTGTGGCAGCAACAGGTCCTTCCAATATGGCAGCCCCCACCAAGTAGATTTTTTATTATAAATCACTGGCTCTTCTCCACGCTTTCGTTTCCTTTTTCCACTGTGCTTACCTAGGCAAACATCTTTCACCTTCTCAAGTTCCTCAAGGACCTCCTATAAGGTGAACTTTTCTGGCGCATCTCAGTCCTCAGTTTTTCCAACAAAATCCAAGCTCTTCCTCCAAGGGTGATCCCTAGGAAGGTAACAATGGTGTCCAAGGTAGCCTAGCTTCTTTCTTAGGCTCCTTTACAATGGATTTTTATCGCAATAAATGCATGCATAATAGCCTTTTGTAGTTTGGCCGGACAAGGTGCTCAATGCTGGGAAATCATGTATGCACCAAAGCACGGCAGCACGCAGAGTGAAGCCTTTCTTATTATCATGATGTAGTACATGAAAAGTGTTGACACCCTTCCATAGTTCTTTTAGTTCTTCTATAAGAGGCTCCAAGAATACATCAAAATCCTTTCCTAGAGAGGTTGGGCCCGGGATCAGAAGAGACATAAAGTAATTCGATGGGTTCACACATTCCCATGGTGGCAGGTTTAGAGGCATTACATGAACAGGCCACATACTATATGTCGAGCTAAAGTTGCCAAATGGATTGAAACCATCTGTGGCGATGGCAAGCCTCAAGTTCCTTGGATCATCTGTAAAAGTTTTGTGCTTTCTATCAAAGTCCTACCATGCCTCCCACTCTGCTGGATGTCTCATTTCACTAGTATTCTTCTCTCGCTTAGTTTCGTGCCATTCGGTGTCCGCTGCTGTTCCTCGAGCAGCAAAGATCCTCTGCAACCTCAGTATTAGAGGAAAATGCCTTAAAACCCTATGAGGAACCTGCCTGCTACCATCTGCATCCTCCCAACTAGACTCTTTGCATTTTGGGCATGCTTGCAATTCCTCACGATCACCCCAAAACAACACATAGTTGTTCTTGCACACATGGATACTTTCATAACCTTGTCCCAATTCTCGAATATATTTGTGAGCCTCCTCACATGATTTTGGTACGTTGCTACTAGGGATGCCAATAGTGCATCAAAATAGTTGTTGCTAACTCGATAGTGGGACTTCATATAGAGCAACCTAATAAGGAAGGAGAATCTTGAGAAGGTAGATCTAGAAGAAACTGATTGCTTCAACTCATCCAACACTCTTTCAAACTTTGGGACTCTTCCAGCCTGCTCTTCAGATGTCAATAGGTTTTGAACTAAATCATCAAAATCTGGTAATATGTTATCATCGCAATCCTCCTGCTCCTCATCCTCTGCAATCCAACCATCATGATGAGATCCATGCAGATCTGCTAGCTCTATAATGTTAGTACCTCCTCCCTCTTCCCCATGATGAATCCATGTGGTGTATGTGAGTGACATTCTGTTTATAAGTAAGTAGTCCTTCACCTCCTGCCAAGTTTTAACCACCTGGTTAAGACAACGTGTACACAGGCAAGGGATGTTTTGCTTTGGGTATTTTTGTTTAACCATATCCATGAACTCTTCAACTCCTATGATGAACGTCGATGAGAATGGTCTCCCATTAGGAATCCAGGATCTGTTCATCTATTGCAACAAAAGTATGCAAAGTCTGTTAGAGTTTTGACCACTGGGTGGACAATGGCAAAACTAGCATTAGAACAAAGCATACAGTGTTCGAGAGCACAAATCTGTGCATTTGTTCATATCATACTATGGGACAGTCTGATTTTCTATTTTTGTGCGACAAAAGCATTGATTTCAATTGAAATTCATCTAGAATAGCCTTTCTTTATGTGTTCTTTACTTTATCATGTACAAAAAATGGAGCCTTATAATCACAAAAGAAGGTGCTCACACCTTTGTTCTACGAACTGGCATGGCTCTGCTGCAAGTCGCCTCTGCCATGGCACACACCTAATCATGTGGACGCCAATGCCGCCACGCTCCACCAGGAGAGCCCTGCCACACCACCAAAATGATGCCTGAGCCACCATAGTAGACCGGGGATCCTCCACCTCCGATGTCGCCGCCACCACCACAAGTCCAGTGGGCACAAATTTGTTTCCACTTATAGGGGATATATCCAATTTAGGTCAATCTATAACACAGCCAATAGCATACTATAGCGACTCCAAAGAGATGTTAGCATAGCCAGGCATCTAGCGCAATGGTAAAGATGCTCTATTCCTTGGTCCAGATCCCGTGTTTGACTCCTAGGTATCATACCATTTTTCGAAAAATTAAACCCTGACGGCACACATGGTACAAGTAACATGCAAACTGTCGGATCCCACAGGTTGGATGGAGATGGAGAAAGGTTACATGTGATGCGTAAGCCATCGGGTCCCATAGGTCGGATGTAGAAGGACCGAGCGGAGACTTTTATGATGAATTGCAAGCATCCAGTGACACGCAAGCCGTCGGGTCCCATAGGTCAGATGGAGATGGGCCGCCGGGTCCCACAGGTTAGATGGAGATGGAGAACGGTCCCATAGGTACACGTGACACGTAAGCCATCGGGTCCCATAGGTCAGATGCTGAAGGGTCCTGTAGGTACACGTCAGACGGAGAAAGGACCGAGGAGAGACTTTTATGACAAATTGCAAGCGTCACGGATGAGTAACTATAGGTCCCATAGGTACATGTTGGATGGAGAAGGGTCCCATAGGCACACGTCGCAAGGAGATATGATCAAGCGAAGACTTTTATGACGAATTGCAAGCGTCACGGATGAGTAATTGTAGGTCCCACAAGTACAAATCGGATGGAGAAAGTACCATGTGGAGATCTATGACAAAGCCGTTCGTTACAGATCAAATATTGTTCATCACAGATGTGTAATTAGTTCAATGATGAAGCCCTATTCGTCATAGTTTTAAAGGAGATCGTCACAGATGAGTTGCATGAGTGATCTATGATGAAACCCTATGCTCTTCTATGATGTTTTTTGTGGCGATGCCTGATTTCATCATAGAAAGGGAGGGTTGTAGGATTGTCACCACCGATCTATGACGAAACAGAAATATTTGTCATCAAAAGTGCTCTTCTATGACGGTTTCGGATTCATCATTAACATTTTCGTCATAGAAGTGGATATTTCTAGTAGTGGTTGATGAGCTTTGGTGCTTTGACATTCATTTCTTTGGAGGGTTGACTGATGACCTTGTAGAAGACGTCCAAGTGGATACCCTAGGCAGTGGCTTTTGCTAGCTCATCGGCTTCACTATTTTCTAACCTGGGGATTGGTTTGGTTGTGATTCCTAGGAAGAACCCCTCAATTTTGCGGACTGTGAGCAAGTATTTTTGCAACTCGGGTTCTCTGGCTTTGACGCTTTTCTCGCTGTGGCCTGAGATAACTTGGGAGTCAGTTTTGATAACAGCTCGCCTTGCTGAAAGCACGTAGAGCTTTGATAGAGCTGGGATGATTGCTTCATATTCTATGCTATTGTTTGTGCACTAGAACTCTAGCCTTGCTACGTATCTAAGTTTGATGCCGGATGGCGAGGTTAGAATTGCCATGATTCCAGCTCCTGTTGACCCCCATGCCCCATTTGTGTGCACTGTCTAGATTGGTTTTGTGACCTCCACTGTATTGTGAGTGTCGAGCGTCTAGTCTACGACGAAGTCTATGAGGGCTTGTGATTTGATTGTATTTCTCCTGACAAACTCTATTACAAAGTCATTGATTTCGGTGGCCCACTTTTCAATTCGCCCTATGGCTTCTAGGTTCTTGAAAATGTTGTCGAGTGGAAAACTCAAGGGTATGATGATCTTATGCGCCTAGAAATAGTGCTTGAGTTTTTTGGAGGCCATAATGACTACGTATGCCACCTTCTCCATTTGTATATAGAACTTCTTAGCGTCGTCGAGGGTTTCGGATACACAATATACTGGTACTTGCTTCTTCTAGTGCTCTTCTTGCTTTTCTCTTACTAGTACTACACTAACGGCATGGGGTGAGGCTGCCACATAGAGGAGGAGTGGTTCGCCAGGTTGAGGCCTGGCGAGGGTTGTGAGGTTGTGTAGGTAGACCTTTAGGACTTCAAAGGATTTTTGCTGTGCGAGTCCCTAGCTAAATGGGTCTGTGTTTTCAATACTTCAAAGAAAGGGAGCCCTCGCTCCGCAGACCTTGAGATCAATCTATTAAGAGCACCGAGCCTTCCTGTGAGTCTTTGTGCTAGCTTTCTTGAGGTTAGAGCTTCCATGTTGAGGATTGCATCGATTTCTTCTAGGTTGGCCTCGATTCCTCTTGTAGAGACGAGGTAGCCAAGCAACTTTCACTTGCTCATGCCCAATATGCATTTCTCGAGGTTCAATTTGAGTCCAGCATTGCGAAGGTTGCTAAAAACCCTACGGAGGTCTTCGATGTGATCTTGTTTGAGCTTGCTTTGCATGACAATGTCATCTACGTAGGCTGATATCATCTTATCCTATTTAAATACCTTTGCTGTCATGTGAGCGAAGGTTGATCCTGCATTGCGTAATCCCTCTGCCATTCTTCTAAAACAATAAGTCCCAAAAGGGGTGATGAAACTTGTCTTTTCCTCATCCTCCTGGTTCATCCAAATCTGGTGGTAGCCTGAGAAGTAGTCAAATAGTGACAAGAGTTCATAGCCTACCGCAGAATCGATGAGGGTGCTTATTCTTGGTAGTGGAAAGTCATCTTTGGGGCAAGCTTTATTGAGGCTCATGAAATCGACACACATTCTCCACTTGCTATTTTTCTTTTTTACAAGCACAACATTTGATAGCCAAGTTGGATATTTGATTGGTCGGATGACCCCCATGTCTAGCAAGTGTTGGACCTCAGCTTTTGCCACTTGCTTTCTTTCTTCAGACATTTTGTGAAGCTTTTGTTTGATCGGGGGAAGGTTTTTGTTTACTTCTAGATTGTGCTCAATGATGGATATGTCTACCCCACGGAGGTCTTCAGCTGACCAACCAAAGATGTCATTGTTATCACGTAGGAAGTTGATAAGCTCGCCCTCAGTTTTCTCGTCTAGTAACATGGAGATGATGACCTGCTTGTTGGTGTTGCCTTCGAATAGTGGTACTTTTTTTGTTTCCTCTGCTAGCCTCGCCCGGGTTTGTTGTTTTGGCTCGTCGGGTGAAGGTTCCTTGTTTTTTGGCTTTTCCTTGTTGAGGTTGTGTATGTTTTTATGTCCTGGGGTGGCTGTTTCTTCTGCTGCTCGAGTGAGGTCTTCATCGCCGTATACATCGATAACGCCCTTGGCAGAGGGTAGCTTCATATAGAGATAACCCAGGTGGAGAACTACACTGAAGATATTTGTGACCCCTCGACCAAAGATTGTGTTGTAGTTGTATAGCATGTTAACTACATTGAAGGTTATGTGCTATGTCCTGTTGTTGTTCTGATCCCCGAAGGTCACTGGGAGTGTGATTTTGCCTATTGCCTTCACTTGCTTGCCCCCAAATCCATATAATGGTCGCCTGGCTAGTTGGAGGAGATTTCTATCAAGTTTCATGTTGTCTAATGTTGATGTGAATAGGATGTTGGTCGAGCTGCCGGTATTAACCAGGATTCTTATTACTGCTATCACAGAACCGACCAATTTATAAGAGCACAAGTACAAAAACAATTGCCGAAACGATCAAATTCTCAAACTTGAGCCCATATAAACCCGGTAGTCAACTGAAATCTCGAAGGATTTCAAACCAACTTGCATACAACCAAGATCACAGTAATTCAACATAACATGTCGTACGTTACAACATTTCGTAGACGTTCGCAAATAGATTACATCATCACAGAGTCATCGTTATTACAAAACAAGTCTTGTAAAACATGCGGAAGCAAATAGTTTAACTTACACACCCGAGTTCAAATACACATACTGGTTCGCTGATCACAGCCCGCAAAAGCATTCAGATAAGAGAACAGAGATCATGCCCATGATCTAGTCTTCATCACCCGCCGGGTGGAGACAATACTTACAGAATCCCTGATATAGAAGGTCATCTGCAACAAGAGGGAATAAACCCTGAGTACGGGAATGTACTCAGCTAGACTTACCCGTCGAAAACCAAAATAAATGACACCAAGGATTATGCATAGCTTAATGTAGTGGATCTGGCTAACACTTTCTTTTTGCAAAAAAGCATAAGTAATAATGATCAACTCTTAGCCTGAACTAGCAGTGACTTTTTAGCCATTAACCTGTCATCTATATTAGCACCTATACTAGGCAATCATTTTATTAGGGTGCAAACATTAATAACCATATCAGGTATTCATTGTGGCAACCTTATCATCATCATCCATTTAATCATATTGTTAAATTAATTGAATCTACGTTGCCGCTGCTCAGTCAAGTTCTCACTATCCGGGAGAGACAGCGATTTGAATCGATTCCTATCCAGCTGGAGGGGTATTCCTAAACACAAACCCTGCTTCCCCCGTCGGAGTCACAAACAAGTCACCTTTGGTATGATTCAGGAGTCGTGAGTCCGAACACATCGACATTCTCAGAGAACCACTCTGCCAAGGTTGTTTGGGACTCTAACCCGCCTTAGACTTATGCCAATGGCTCTCCGCACATCCTTACTACCTCCAGAATGCCGCCACTGCTCGCGTCCCCGGCCTGAGTCGAACTACTAGGCTTCGCGGTCGGAACGACTTATCCGGCCAGCTAAGTGTTAGGCTACGTTCAACATGACATGAGGACGTACAACGTATCGGTCCTTAAACGACTCAGACGGAGTCACTATGTTCAAACCTACACAAGACCCCGCCCGGTCTTAATTCATTATTCACATGGTTCTTTTCCACGATAGCAAATATAGCCAACCGTGATCCACCTCATCCTAAAGCTCGCAGGTGACAGGAAATCACTTGACTTCTACCGCACTAAGCATGGCTAAGCATTTAACCCATTCCTGAACTTAATTAGGATTCCAGTGCGATATCTGGACAAGGAAGGATATTTAATGCAGCAATTGGTTCCAACCAATTCCTATACTTAATGCATCATCAACAATAAAAGATACTCAATGTATTTGTAAAAACATGGGAGGCTTAATATGCTCCGGGGCTTGCCTTTCAGGAACGAGGAAGGCTGGTGGTCAGGGCACTCAGGCAATTCCACCACGGCGACTGCTTCGTCGGCTTCCTGCACCTCGAGCTCCTCCTCCTGGTTGGCTCCCTCGAACTCTAGCAACGTCACTCCCTCTGGCACACCTATTGCATGAATGCGCAAGATAAATATCATGGATGCACATGAACGAATGTCAGGGATGCTCGGGGAATGCACATGTTCGCTGTAGTTTGCCTATTCCAACTTAAGCCCTATTCGAATCACTTTACTTACCAAGTTTATACAACCTAATGTATAATTGCTCATCTTTAGTTAATGACCTAGCACCTGCACCTAAGCATATTCTCAAGTTCGGCTAACCCCTAAACAATCAACGAGAACATTGCAACAACATACACTCAAGCATTTGTATTTTAGCAAAATAAAGACTATGTAGAGGTACAGTAAACTAGCCATAACTGGAGATTTATAATTCCAAATGACATGCAACAAGACAATCTGGAAAGCTTATGAAATTTTCTACAATTGATTTTTAGACCTCAAAGCATGATTCAACACTTTACCAAGTTGAATTCATAAATCAACAGAACTCTATTTTCACAAGGCAGAGAGTAAGCAAAACTGGAACCTAACTTTAAACAGTTGTAGTTTCTAAACTACTAGGCCAAATGCCCTCAAATTTTGACAGGAGCTAGATACATAAATTATCTACAACTTTTGTATTCATCCCATTCAAAGCAAATCAAAATATCATGGGGAACTTTCCAAAGTCCCCAGATCTGTCCAGAAGGACATAATGCAAACGAATAATTATTAACTTATGATATAAACACATGATTGGACAAAACCAACTTTACTACCTCATCACACATATCACAAGAACACCAGAAAGTAGGGTGTTCATCCCCAAAACATTTCTTTTAATACCTTTCTTAATTTATTTAATTAATTAGAGGAAATAGTAAACATATATGAAAACTACACCATTAAATCTACAAAAATTACAGTAGACACTACATACCCTAATTAGACTACCATAAAAATTTCACACCATTTGAGTAAGTATAACAACCTACACAAAAATGGTAAGGCAGAATGGCTTAAAATGGCATAATTAGGAAACCTTAGTGAAAAGTGTCAAGCAACAGATTTCATATTTTTCCTAGCATCCTTAAGGTACTAAGATACTACCTACCAAGTTTCATGGCCATAGGATTCCTAGATAATTTACAAAAATTCACACAAGTATCTACCAATGATAAAAGGAAAATCTATAACTCAAAAACTACACATGCAATGACTCTCAAATTTTAACCAGAGCTTCTACTAAGCAATACTAGCTTACCCACAAAATTTCACAATTTTTTATCACAGAAACTCAAGATATGATTTAAACAAGTTTGCATGTATTCAAAAACACTTTTCAAGTTCCTATTTAATTCATCCAAAATTTCTACATAATGTGCTCAAGATATATTTTTATTAAATACTAGACCTCCCTGTGAGTCTAACAAAATTGGAAGTACTCAATTTGGATCTACCAATTTGGAGTTACAAAATTTACAAAACAGCACTAAAAACTAGAATTTTTGAACTATCTTCTACTCAACGGTCACTGACGAGCGGGGCCCTTGGGTCAGACGACCCCACATGTCAGCGAAAGAAAACAGGGGATGGCAGCGTTCGATGGCGCTGCGGTGGTCTAACTCGCCGATGGCGAGGACTCCGGCGACACCAAGGCTACCTACGTGCTCTCTGTGATGAGGGGAAACGATTTGTGCAAGTGTCACGGCCTAAGACCTAGCGGAGGTGGCTCGTCGCCGGTGATGGCGGCACGGCAGAGCTTCGGCGAGACGTACTAACGACGGCGAGCCCTTGCTGCCTCATCCGAGCTCGGTATGAGCTCCACGAGGTCACTACGGAGCTATCCAAGCCAAGATAGGAGGACGAGGAGGTCTCGGTGGTGGGTGACCACGGTGAGCTCCGCTCCGGCGAGACGCAGCCACGGAGACGGCAGCGGAAAAACGGCCAATGGCCCTCACCTACGGCACGGATGGCACGGCTAAGTGGTAGAGGACGTAGAGGAGGACACGGCGGAGCTTTGGTCGAGCTGTGGTTCACGTTTTTGCCGCAGTGAGCGGGCTAGGCGACGGCGGAGCTCGCTCGGCAGCAATGGCGGGGCGCCGAGCTCTGTCGCTGCTCACGGAGGAGGCGATGGAAATGAAAATTGAGCTTGTGAACCGGTCGGGTAGGCGCGTGGGAGGGTTCACGTCGTGGCTGGCCGCGCCAAGGCGTCCGCGGCGCGTGGCCGTGCGGTCAGACGGCCGGCGACGGGTGTCACCCACGCATCGGATGTTTTCTGAAATGCTGATCACTGTAGCTGTCTGAACTCCGATTCAGTTCCCAATCGAACCGACTAACAGGCAAACTTCAACGCTACATAACCCCTAATCGGCTCGGCCAAATTATAATCTAGTTGGACTACATGATAGAGCTTAGTGAGTACTCCAATTGACTCAACATGAGCTCGAGCTAATTCACCATGGATTTCCATCTACAAGGTTCCAAAGTTGCCTTCATGAAAACTGAAAAGCAGTTCCAATACTTAGAAAATTTCTAAGTGTTGAAACAGCACTGATCTTAGGCTTGTGGGCCCTTTTTGAGCATGTTTAGCACATTTTCATGAGATGGTCATAAAATAACTTTTGTTCCTTATATAATTCTCTACAACTTTGCTTTAGGTTGCTCAGACATGCAAACATCCTAAGCTACACTTTTTAGACAGTCAAAGACAGGAGCTCTAGGGGTCCAAATTTTCAAACCATGACTTGGAAACCTAATTAGGCAAAATGATCAACATGAACAATGTTCCAAATGACATTCTAAGTATAACTAGGGTTCTTAGGAGAATAATTAGCCACACCCCACATTGGTCGCACAAGAATCAAGCATGGTATGTACTGAAACAAATGAAAAACACAGGAATTGTTACACTTGTTTCATAGTCATGTTTCACATGTTTCATGAGTGTGTTGCATAGTACTACTAACCATGTTTCACTAAAGTGAGTTACACATGTTGCACTTGAGTGTTGCACACTTTACATTTCATAAAAGAAACAACACACATGAAATATACAACATGTTGCAATGTTTCGAAATCATGTTTCATGTGATATAAGTTCATGAATGGATGCATGATGCTCATGTTCATGAAATGCAGTGCAAATGTGGAAGCCAAACACCTAGGGTGTTACAGCCCTCCCCCCTTATAAAAATCTCGTCCCGAGATTTGAAAAGCATACCATTGTTGATAGAATTAATTATAACCATCCCTCAAATAATCTTCCCTTTCCCACGTTGCATCACGTTCACTACCCTGATTACTCCACATGACTTTGTAGAACTTGACCACCCGACTTCGAGTCACTCGCTCACGAGTGTCAATCACTCAAACCAGCTTTTCTTCAAAGGTCAAATCGGATTTTAACTCGATATCCCCCAATGGAACTCTCTGTTCAGGGACGCAAAGACATTTCTTCAATTGGGATACATGAAAGACATTGAAGATAGCACTCATCTCTGGAGGTAATTGAATCTTGTACGCCACCTTACCACTTTGTCCAATGATTTCAAATGGACCAACATATCTCGGCGCAAGCTTTCGCTTCACACCAAAGCGTTGGACACTCTTCATAGGTGAGACTTTTAGATAAACGAAGTCTCCAACTTCGAACTCAATAGGTTTTCTACATCGATCAGCATAACTTTTCTGCCTAGCTTGAGCTGCGGCCATGTGAGTTTGGATAGCACGAACTTGTTCTTTGGCTTCTTGAACAAAATCAATTCCATAATATCTCCTTTCACCGGCTTCTACCCAATTCAACGGGGTTCTACACTTCCGGCCATACAAAGCTTCAAACGGTGCCATCTTGATACTCTCTTGATAACTATTATTGTACGAGAATTCAGCTAGGGGTAACCATTTTTCCCATGAGCCCTTAGCCGAGATGACACATGCTCTCAACATATCTTCTAAGATTTGATTCACTCGCTCAGTTTGCCCATTGGTTTGTGGATGATAAGCAAAACTTCTTACTAGCTTAGTTCCTAATAATTCGTGTAAGTGCTCCCAAAAGCGAGCAGTGAACTGTGGTCCTCTATCCGAGACAATAGTACGAGGGATCCCATGAAGTCGGACTATCTGATTGAAGTACAACTCCGCATAGTCGATGGGACGAAAGTCTATGCGGATAGAAATAAAGTGTGCTGACTTGGTCAAACGGTCTACAATCACCCAAATAGAGTTAAAGTTCCTCTGAGTAGTAGGGAGTCCAACAATAAAATCCATACTTATCTCCTCCTATTTCCAACCTGGAATAGAGAGTGGCTGAAGTAATCTAGTTTTCATGTGCACAGCCTTGACTCAACAACAAGTGTCACACCTAGCCACTTAAGCGGCTATCTCTTTCTTCATTTTGGTCCACCAAAATCGAGGCTTCAAATCATGATACATTTTGCTACTACCAGGATGAATAGATAATTTAGAGGAATGAGCTTCGGATATGATTTGATTTCTAAGCTCTCTATCCTTTGGAACTACCAACCTATCCTTGAACCATAACACGCCTTCCTCATCTATTCGAAAATGTTTGGTCTCTTGCTCTTTCATCTTACGCTTGATGTGAAACACACCTGTATCTGTCTTCTGTAGCTTGATAATTTGACTCTGTAGAGTACAACTGACAGTGATGTTGTGAAGGACTGCAGGATGAAGAAGCTTTGACAAATGGGCATCACTCTCAATCAAAGAGTGGCAATGAGACTTCCTACTTAAGGCATTCGCTACGACATTTGCCTTGCCAGGGTGATAGTGCACTTGGAGGTTATAATCCTTGATCAACTCGAGCCATCTTCTCTGACGCATATTCAACTCAGGTTGAGTGAAGATGTACTTGAGACTTTTATGATCAGTGTAGATGTTGCACACATTGCCAAGTAAATAATGTCTCTAGGCCTTCAAAGCATGAACAACTGCAGCGAGTTCTAAGTCATGCGTTGGATAATTCACTTCATACTTCCGAAGTTGGCGAGAGGTATAAGCAATGACTCTACCTTCCTGCATAAGAACACCTCCTAGCCCCATACCTGATGCATCGCAGAACACATCAAAAGGTTTCTCGATATCCGGTTGTGCCAAAACCGGAGCCAAAGTTAGAAGAGTTCGCAAGGTATGGAAAGCCGCATCACACTCAGGAGTCCAGACAAATTTCATGTCTTTTTGCAGCAATCGAGTCATAGGCTTGGCTATTTTAGAGAAATCCGGGATGAAGCGACGATAATAGCCAGCCAACCCCAGAAAACTCCGAACCTCATGCACCGAGATTGGAGCCTTCTAGTTCAACACTTCTTGCACCTTGGTGGGATCAACCATAATTCCACCATCCGACAATACGTGTCCAAGAAAAGGTACCTCGCGAAGCCAAAATTCACATTTGTTGAACTTTGCATACAACTGGTGTTCTCGCAATCTAGTGAGAACCACCCGTAAATGTTCAACATGATCTTCTTCATTCTCAGAATAGACCAGGATATCATCTATAAATACCACCACAAATTTGTCCAACTCGGGCATAAACACTGAATTCATCAGATACATAAAATGTGCGGGGGCATTGGTCAATCCAAAAGACATAACTAGGTACTCATATAGACCATATCTTGTAGAGAATGCGGTTTTTGGGACATCCTCAAGGCCGAATTTTGATTTGATGATACCCAGATCTCAAATCAATCTTGGAAAAGACTTTTGCTTTAGACAACTGATCAAATAAGATATCTATGCGTGGCAGAGGGTACTTATTCTTGATTGTAATTGCATTTAAGGGTCTATAATCTACACACATGCATAGGGATTGATTCTTCTTCTTCACAAAGATAGCTGGGCACCCCCACGGAGATGAACTAGGACGGATAAGGCCTTTCTTTATAAGTTCATTCAACTGGGTCTTAAGTTCAGCTAGTTCATTGGGAGGCATTCTATATGGCCTTCTAGAGATAGGAGTTGTGCCAGGAAGCAACTCTATCTTGAACTCCACTTCCTGATCCAGGGGCAATCTAGGCAAATCATCGGGAAAAACATCAGGAAAGTCACACTACAGGGATATCTGCAATAGCCTTTGCTTGCACCGCATTAGCCGCACAAGAAAGATTGATGTCCCTAGGTAGTTGCACCAGAAAACCTTCCTGATTACTAGGATCTCTGAGCATGACTACTCTAGTCGATGTATCAATAAGCACCTCGTGCCTGCTCATCCAATTCATTCCCAATATCACATCGATACCCAGCCCCGATAAAACTACCAGATCAACCTGATAACTTCACCCCTCTATCTCAAATTGTACGTCCCCAACTACTAGCTTGGTTGGGATAGTACCACTGGCAGCCCTAATACAATAACCCTCACCCTCAACAGTATATGTTTTCTGCATAAACTTGGATGCAAATACTGGACTAATAAAGGAATGCGAAGCACCGAATCAAATAGTACAATCATGAGTGTTGATCAATCGAAACTTACCAAGTGAGTCACTACCTCTCTGAAGGAATCTCAGTAATATTAGTGTGGTTCACACCGCCTCGCGACCACATTGGTAGTTATTCTTCTTAGGGTAAGGGCATTCCCTTGCCTAGTGGCCTGTCTTGTTGCGTTCTAGCATGGCATGTTGCTTGGAGGAGCCTGAAACCGCCTCGACTGTTGGTAGTGCCCTTGGGAAGAACAATGTAAATGCCTTATGAAACCCGGTCTTGGCGGGATTCTTCTTCTGCGGTGGGTGAAACTTAGCGGCTGACGCTGGAGGATGGAATGGAGCCCTCTGTGTGATGGGAGCCTTGGATTGTGAGGCACCCGCCTCATAGGCCCTCTTACGACTTTTTGAAGCAGCATACACAGCATTGTTGTTCTCTTGCAATAAAGCATCACTCACAAACTCATTAAAATGAGCACACTTGCAATTTCCCATGGTCTTCATAAGTTTGGGGCTAAGTCCCCACTTGAAGCTAGTAATCTTCTTGGCATCGGTGTCCACAAACTCGGTAGCATACCTTGCAAGGTTGTTGAAAGCTTGCAGGTATTCATTCAGGCTCTTGTTCCCCTGGGTCAGCTTCATGAACTTAGTATGCTTGATCGCCATGAGACCAGGAGGAATATAATTTCCCCTGAAAGCAGACTTGAACTGATCCCAGGTGATTTGGGCATTAGAGGGCATAGTGGACCGATGATGACTCCACCAAATGCCAGCTGGCCCATGCAGTTGGTGAGATGCGTACTCAGTCTTCAACACCTCAGTCAAGTGGAGCAGACGAAACTTCTGCTCAAGAGTATTCAACCACTTATCAGCTTGTAGAGGCTCCTCAGCCTCCTTGAAGATTGGGGGTTTCGTGTCAAGGAAATCCTTGAAATCACTGTATTGATTTGGTTCCGGTCCTTGGCGTGGACCACGACCATCCCGATTCGCAATCGTACGGAGGGCCTCAGCCATAGTGCGCTGTCCTTCCGCAAGCATTGCTATCAATTCCGTTGGTGTGGGTGGTGGTGGCGGTGGAAGATCATCATCATCATCACCCGCACCGGCGGAATGAGTACGAGGCATCTGCACAATGCGCAACCAGTAATTATTGATGATGTCAGCACATTGGAGAGGAACAATGTAATTGTGCCAAACTGAATTTACTGACGAGAATGAAAACTTCAGACAATAAACAGAGGCAATAATTCATTCTCCAATCACCACATCATCAAGTAGATTACTAGCGTCATACGTAGTGCATTCCAACATGACAAGTTTTAAACTTAACCATTACGATACGCGTCCCAAAGGGAGCGAATTAAAGTACATTACATGCCAAGTTTGAATTTAAAAAGGTACATCCAACATCAGTCTTCGTACTTAAGTTCATTACATCAATGACTGCAAAAGCTAAACTAGTGAGACTTGTTAACGAACTACTTGTCAAAGTGCTCGCTGTCCACATCGGAGACACCTTGGACTTCTTCTGGGTCTTCCTCTTCTTCTTCATCTGCCGGCTCAGCTGCATTGTCAACCATCTGCACATCCTCTTCTTCCTCATCGGCCTCAATCACTTGAGGTCCACCCACATTTGGATACCTTGGTATGGGGTGAGGAATAGGAAATAGACGGTTGTGCAGTTGATGGTGCTCAACCTGAAGCTCTTCAAGCTGTTCTTGTAGTGCTTGCTCCCTTTGAAAGGCGTTGTGGTTGGCCAAAATCCAACCCCGACGTCTTTCTTCTGCTAACTCTAAAGCTGCATCCCAGTGACGTGTCACACAATCCAACTCTTGTGCAGCCTCATCTCTCTCAATAGTGAGGTTCATCAGCTGGTTATGAAGCTCATCTCTCTCGCGTGCGGTTTGACCCCACTGTTGCAAGCGATAATTTGCAATACCATGAATCTCATCAACTTCTTGCTGAGCTCTCCCACATGCATTCGCCTTACGGCGATACTTGCAGGCGCGCAACCTGAACTTGTGCTGAGCTTCCATTGCCTTGCCGGCTTCATCAAGCACACTGGAAAGGGTGTTTTGCCTGACTCGACAATGCTTCAAGACTGACATCATAGCACTCATTCCAGCATTGTTGCTCTGCACCCGTTCGCCACGGCCTCAAACCAAGGCCTGACCAACGTCCTGAGTCCACTCAGCCTCAGTAGGAGACACTCGGGGAATGGATGAAGCAGGTCCACCCACTAACTCATCCCCGAAGCTCTGTGCTATATCCATCAGCACATCAAGGGCAGCAACCTGAGCGGCTTCCCATGGGCTACGTCCATCAGTCTCAATGCTCCACCAATGCCACAACAGTCTTGTGGGGTTTTGCGGCACGATGAAGGTCACGACGTACCATGGTACATCTCCCAATGGTACCGCCTGCCTCCACGTGTAGCTGGGTGCCTCCGGGTACCCAACTGAACTGAGCACCCTCCAAAGCAAGGTGGGAGTACCAAACTGGTCCAAAAAGGTGCTGCTACTAGTAGGAAACACGGGCGCGGCCATCTGTATCAAAAAGGGATGCAATTCACGTGAGAGGATTACTTTGCTGAGAGATCGCACTTTACACTTGGGATAAGCAATTATAAGGGAGGGGGTAATGCAATATGAATGACATCAGTGAATATGATGCATGCGCGTTCCGTACGTCCTCACAAACCTATGAAAATTTAAGCTTTAGCGGGATATACGGTGGCATACATACGTTCTCTCAATTAGCGGTAACTAGTCAATCTACACGGTGCGTTGTTAGCGTACCTGCAGAAAACTTCATTGCAGCCCAACCCAACAAGATATAATGCTAATTACACAAGCAATAACTAAGAGACTCTCCGTATATACATCCCCTGATATATATACTTTGGTATCCAAACTGCCCGACAAATGTACCTACAATTAAGTACCTTCATATATACATATATGCAACATGTAAATACTCCCCTAGACTGACGGTTGGATGGTCATGCTCTCACAACTCACACTTACCTTAGCGTAGAGGCAATTGATCCATACATTACCATTCAAACGAATGGCATCCATGCAATATCACGCCGCATGGACGATGAAAAAGAAACAATCAATTCCCCCAAGTTAGTAATTATATATAAGCCACCTAGAAGTCCTTAAGTGGGCTATAAAGGATGTGATCACCAGTATACCATAAAAATTTTGATTTTTGAACACTTATATATAACTATAAGTTGGAAAACCATTTTTACAACAAAAGCTTTTGTTTTAAATAACCGTAAGACATGTTTAATGTTGAATCTAGCTCTGATGCCAGCTGTCACAGAACCGACCAATTTATAAGAGCACAAGTACAAAAACAATCGCCGAAACGATCAAATTCTCGAACTTGAGCCCATATAAACCCGGTAGTCAACTGAAATCTCGAAGGATTTCAAACCAACTTGCATACAACCAAGATCACAGTAATTCAACATAACATGTAAATGCGTTACAACATTTCATAGACGTTCGCAAATAGATTACATCATCACAGAGTCATCGTTATTACAAAACAAGTCTTGTAAAACATGCGGAAGCAAATAGTTTAACTTACACACCCGAGTTCAAATACACATCTTGGTTCATTTGATCACAGCCCGCAAAAGCATTCAGATAAGAGAAGCAGAGATCATGCCCATGATCTAGTCTTCGTCACCCGCCGGTGGAGACAATACTTACGAGAATCCACGATATAGAAGGTCATACGTAACAAGAGGGAATAAACCACGAGTGCAGGGAATGTACTCACTAGACTTACCGTCGAAAACCAAAATAAATGACACCAAGGATTATGCATAGCTTAATGTAGTGGATCTGGTCGACACTTTCTTTTGCGAGAAAAGCATAAGTAATAATGATCAACTCTTAGCCTGAACTAGCAGTGACTTTTTAGCCATTAACCTGTCATCTATATTAGCACCTATACTAGACAATCATTTTATTAGGGTGCAAACATTAATAACCATATTAGGTATTCATTGTGGCAACCTTATCATCATCATCCATTTAACCATATCGTTAAATTAATTGAATCTACGTTGCCGCTGCTCAGTCAAGTTCTCACTATCCGGGAGAGACGGCGATTCGAATCGATTCCTATCCAGCTGGAGGGGTATTCCTAAACACAAACCCTGCTTCCCCCGTCGGAGTCGCAAACAAGTCACCTTTGGTACGATTCAGGAGTCGCGAGTCGGAACAGATCGACATTTTCAGAGAACCACTCTGCCAAGGTTGTTTGGGACTCTAACCCGCCTTGGACTTATGCCAATAGCTCTCTGCACATCCTTACTACCTCCAGAATGCCGCCACTGCTCGCGTCCCCGGCCTGAGTCGAACTACTAGTTTTCGCGGTCGGAACGACTTATCTGGCCAGCTAAGTGTTAGGCTGCGTTCAACATGACATAAGGACGTACAGCGTATCGGTCCTTAAATGACTCAGACAGAGTCACTATGTTCAAACCTACACAAGACCCCACCCGGTCTTAATTCATTATTCACATGGTTCTTTTCCACGATAGCAAATATAGCCAACCGTGATCCACCTCATCCTAAAGCTCGCAGGTGATAGGAAATCACCTGACTTCTACCGCACTAAGCATGGCTAAGCATTTAACCCGTTCCTGAACTTAATTAGGATTCCCGTGCGATATCTAGACAAGGAAGGATATTTAATGCAACAATTGGTTCCAACCAATTCCTATACTTAATGCATCATCAACAATAAAAAGATACTCAATGTATTTGTAAAAACATGGGAGGCTTAATATGCTCTGGGGCTTGCCTTTCAGGAACGAGGAAGGCTGGTGGTCAGGGCACTCGGGCAATTCCTCCGCGGTGACTGCTTCGTCGGCTTCCTGCACCTCGGGTTCCTCCTCCTGGTTGGCTCCCTCGAACGCCAGCAACGTCACTCCCTTCGGCGCACCTATTGCATGAATGCGCAAGATAAATATCATGGATGCACATGAACGAATGTCAGGGATGCTCAGGTTATGCACATGTTCGCTGTAGTTTGCCTATTCCAACTTAAGCCCTATTCGAATCACTTTACTTACCAAGTTTATACAACCTAATGTATAATTGCTCATCTTCAGTTAATGACCTAGCACCTGCACCTAAGCATATTCTCAAGTTAGGCTAACCCCTAAACAATCAACGAGAACATTGCAACAACATACACTCAAGCATTTGTATTTCAGCAAAATGAAGACTATGTAGTGGTACAGTAAACTAGCCATAACTGGACATTTATAATTCCAAATGACATGCAACAAGACAATCTGGAAATCTAATGAAATTGTCTAAAATTCATTTTTAGACCTCAAAGCATGATTCAACACTTTACCAAGTCGAATTCATAAATCAACAGAACTCGGTCCTCACAAGGCAGAGAGTAAGCAATACTGAAACCTAACTTTAAACAGCTATAGTTTCTAAACTACTAGGCCAAATGCCCTCAAATTTTGACAGGAGCTAGATAAAGAAATTATCTACAACTTTTGTATTCATCCCATTCACACCAAATCAAAATATCATGGGGAACTTTCCAAAGTCCCCAGATCTGTCCAGAAGGACATAATGCAAACGAATAATTATTAACTTATGATATAAACACATGATTGGACAAAACCAACTTTACTACCTCATCACACATATCACAAGAACACCAGAAAGTAGGGTGTTCATCCCCAAAACATTTCTTTTAATACCTTTCTTAATTTATTTAATTAATTAGAGGAAATAGTAAACATATATGAAAACTACACCATTAAATCTACAAAAATTACAGTAGACACTACATGCCCTAATTAGACTACCATAAAAATTTCACACCATTTGAGTAAGTATAACAACCTACACAAAAATGGTAAGGCAGAATGGCTTAAAATGGCATAATTAGGAAACCTTAGTGAAAAGTGTCAAGCAACATATTTCATATTTTTCCTAGCATCCTTAAGGTACTAAGATACTACCTACCAAGTTTCATGGCCATAGGATTCCTAGATAATTTACAAAAATTCACACAAGTATCTACCAATGATAAAAGGAAAATCTATAACTCAAAAACTACACATGCAATGACTCTCAAATTTTAACCAGAGCTTCTACTAAGCAATACTAGCTTACCCACAAAATTTCACAATTTTTTATCACAGAAACTCAAGATATGATTTAAACAAGTTTGCATGTATTCAAAAACACTTTTCAAGTTCCTATTTAATTCATCCAAAATTTCTACATAATGTGCTCAAGATATATTTTTATTAAATACTATACCTCCCTATGAGTCTAACAAAATTGGAAGTACTCAATTTGGATCTACCAATTTGGAGTTACAAAATTTACAAAACAGCACTAAAAACTGGAATTTTTGAACTATCTTCTACTCAACGGTCACTGACGAGCGGGGCCCTCGGGTCAGACGACCCCACATGTCAGTGAAAGAAAATAGGGGACGGCGGCGTTCGATGGCGCTGCGGTGGTCTAGCTCACCGACGGTGAGGACTCCGGCGACACCAAGGCTACCTACGTGCTCTCTGTGACGAGGGGAAACAATTTGTGCAAGTGTCACGGCCTAAGACCTAGCGGAGGTGGCTCGTCGCCGGTGATGGTGGCACGGTAGAGCTCCGGCGAGACGTACTAACGACGGCGAGCCCTTGCTGCCTCATCCGAGCTCGGTATGAGCTCCACGAGGTCACTACGGAGCTATCCAAGCCAAGATAGAAGGACGAGGAGGTCTCGGTGGTGGGTGACCACGGTGAGCTCCGCTCCGGCGAGACGTGGCCACGGAGACAATAGCGGAAAAACGGCCAATGGCCCTCACCTACGGCACGGATGGCACGGCTAAGTGGTGGAGGACGTAGAGGAGGCCACGGCGGAGCTTTGGTTGAGCTGTGGTTCGCGTTTTTGCGGCGGCGAGCGGGCTAGGCGACGGTGGAGCTCGCTCGGCAGCAATGGCAGGGCGCTAAGCTCTGTCGCTGCTCGCGGAGGAGGCGATGGAAATGAAAATTGAGCTTGTGAACCGGTCGGGTAGGCGCGTGGGAGGGTTCACGTCGTGGCTAGCCACGCCACGGCGTCCGCAGCGCGTGGCCGTGCGGTCAGACGGCCGGCGACGGGTGTCACCCACGCGTCGGATGTTTTCTGAAACGGTGATCACTGTAGCTGTCTGAACTCCAATTCAGTTCCCAATCGAACCGACTAACAGGCAAACTTCAATGCTACATAACCCCTAATCGGCTCGGCCAAATTATAATCCAGTTGGACTACATGATAGAGCTAAGTGAGTACTCCAATTGACTCAACATGAGCTTGAGCTAATTCACCATGGATTTCCATCTACAAGGTTCCAAAGTTGCCTTCATGAAAACTGAAAAGCAGTTCCAATACTTAGAAAATTTCTAAGTGTTGAAACAGCACTGATCTTAGGCTTGTGGGCCCTTTTTGAGCATGTTCAGCACATTTTCATGAGATGGTCATAAAATAACTTTTGTTCCTTATATAATTCTCTACAACTTTGCTTTAGGTTGCTCAGACATGCAAACATCCTAAGCTACACCTTTTAGACAGTCAAACACAGGAGCTCTAGGGGTCCCAATTGGTCAAACCAAGACTTGAAAACCTAATTAGGCAAAATGATCAACATGAACAATGTTCCAAATGACATTCTAAGTATAACTAGGGTTCTTAGGAGAATAATTAGCCACACCCACATTGGTCACACAAGAATCAAGCATGGTATGTACTGAAATAAATGAAAAACACAGGAATTGTTACACTTGTTTCATAGTCATGTTTCACATGTTTCATGAGTGTGTTGCATAGTACTACTAACCATGTTTCACTAAAGTGAGTTACACATGTTGCACTTGAGTGTTGCACACTTTAAATTTCATAAAAGAAACAACACACATGAAATATACAACATGTTGCAATGTTTCGAAATCATGTTTCATGTGATATAAGTTCACGAATGGATGCATGATGCTCATGTTCATGAAATGCAGTGCAAATGTGGAAGCCAAACACCTAGGGTGTTACAACTACCTAGCCGGCCAGGTTTGTTTCAATCACCATCTCATCAGTGTGTGGGTAATCCCTTAGTTTAAGATCCATACTATCAAAGGTTATTGGGATGTGAGACCACTACGAATTCTTGTGGGGTCCTTCTATGGCGAGGTGATGCACCCGCCTCATGTGCTCCTTACGTTGCCTCTTGTTGTCGTGATCCTCATTGGATCCTCCCGTGATTGTGAGTATCACGCCAAAGGTTTAGGTTGGGTTGTTGATTGTTGTTTAGTTGGGTTGGCTCGCGGGTTCTGTTTTTACTTGTTGTTGTGGTTGGGTTGGTGGTGGTGGTGGTGGCTATGGTAAGGCTGGGTGCTGGTTTTGCATTTGTGGTGGAGTGAGAGGGTGGGTGACTGTGTATTGTTGGTTGTTGGAACGGTTGTGGTAGCTGAGTGATGTTTGAGGGTTGTCGTAGGTGTTGTAATGATGATAGGATGGATTGTAGCTTGCGAAGGTTAGGTATTGTTGGGGTGGGTGTTGCGAGGGAATGTTGTAGTTTATTGGCGTGTAATGGTATGGGGTGTTTGTGGGGGTGGGTTTGTCTTCTTGTGTAGTTGACAGGTTTTGGTGGTCTAGTAGCAGCGGCCTACTGTGCCTCTTGGCATTCTTTTCCCTTCGCAAAGTAGGCGCACTGTTTTGTCATGTGCCCCTTTCCTGGTCTGCAAAAGTGGCAATAAAGCTTTGCTGGATCTCTTGGAGTGGGTCTGCTATGGGTTTGGGCCCGGCTATCGCTTTGGTTATTGGCGGAGGTTTGTTGAGGTCTTGTGTTAGGCTATTATCTTTGGTGTTGCGGAGGTGTGGGTTCTATGGCGTTCATATTTATTGGATCATTGTGGGGTACTAATTATGCTGTTGAGGCCTTAGAGGCGGGTGCGGCTGTGTTCTCTAAGCCTCGGTCTTGGACCGAAAGACGATGTCTGCCCTGCTGTATTTTTTCATGACTTCATGCAACTCGGTGATGGTTTTGGGTGGCTTTCTTGCGAGCCTTGAGGAACATGGTCCTGGACTCAGTCCGTTGACTGCTGCTAGGATTACTTACTCGTCTATTATGTCTAGGGTGGGTTCTGCCTCTAAGCTAAATGAACCTTCGCTAGAAGTCTTGAAGGGGTTCTCTTTCAGATTGAATGCAGGTGAATAGTTCCATGGGGTTATTGGTCAAGGGGTTGACACCTTTGAAGTTGTTGCATAGTTTTTCGTGGAGGTTTCCCCAGGAATCTATTGAGCCTGGTGGTAGGTTGTTGTACCAGCTCTGAGCGATGTCTCGGCTATGATCATGAAAGACTTTGCCATGGTGTACTCATCGTTGCCTGCTACTGCTATTGTGGCCTCATAGCTCATTATGAACTAGCGAGGGTCGACGCTTCCATCGTACCTTGGTAGGTTTTGTGGCTTGTACTCAAGTGGCCAGCTTTTGGTTTGCAGCATTTGGATTAGAGGGGATTTTGGATCATATGGCATTGGCGGAGGTGGGTTTCTTTGAGGTTGGTATTGTATGGCCGGTGGGATGTATTCTTGGTGGAGTTGGTGGAAGCAAGGTGGTGGTGGTGGTGGGGGTGGGGGTGGCAGAGGAGGCGGCGGGCTGTTGCACTCAGGTACATGGTTAGGGTCAGCTTCGAGGGCAGCGAGGTATTCATTCATCCTCCTTAGTTCCTCGCTTCGTCTACCTTTTGCCTAATGACACACAGATGTGCTTGTCTTTCATGAGCCTCGACTCAGAACCTTTTTTCTTAGATTTCCTCATGCATTTGGTTTAGGGCTTTGAGGCCCCTCTCCTTGGTGTATTCATCATCATCTTGGTGCACTACGCTAGCCTCGTTGACTCTGGCTGGGATGGGTTGAGGGTTGGCTTCAGTCCCGGCTAGAGGGGGTCTCTCTAGGTCGTCTATGACCTCCGTCGGCCGCACGGTGGGCAGGGGTAGGGTGGTGCCTCTTCCTCCATCTGTAGAGGTTTTAGCAACTGCCTCCCCCCCCGCGTGAGGGTGGAGGTTCTCTATTGTTGTTGGTTCTCCTAGTGTTGGTGGACACTGGGAGAGATCTTATGGTTTGATGGGGTCCCCACGGACGGCGCTAACTGTGGGGTCACTCCTAGCCTCTCACCCTCACTGAGGAACACGTGGGGAGAGGCCAAGGGATTCCCGCAGGGAAGAGTTCAAGCAAGCACTTGGGAACGAGCATGGGTAAAGATGCGTAAGGCCATGGAGAAGATGCGAATTAATTTCCCATTAAATTGTTTAGAAAAGATTGGACGTGTTCCTTACACGAGCGCCCCAGGTATTTATAGGCCATACCCAGGGGTGCAGTGAAATTTCACTAGGGTCGAACCTAGGGAAATGTATGATACATAACAACCAAGGGTACGGCGGTAATCTCCTTCCCTTGGCCATCTACTCCTGGCCCTAATCGCCTTGATGGGGCTACCACAGCCGTCAAGATGGTCCCCCCATGTGGCATGCGCTAAGCCTTCATGCATCCCTAGCGAGGGTCCGCCTGCTGTCGCACTCCTGCCCTCCTCTTGCCGCACTCCTCCGTCATGGCGGGCATTCACGAGCGTCACCTAAACACATGGATGAAACATGATGAACTAGAAACCTTTGCCGTGAGGGTTGACACCCACAGTGGGGAAGGCTAGTTTGGCCAACAGTGGTTCGAGTGTCGGGGGAGGAGTAGTGCCGGGGAGACCTCCCCCCAACACTCATACCTCGATAAAAATAACGGAGTCATCGATAGGAGTTTGCATTTCTACCTCACTTTAGCTCTGCATTTATATTGCTACCTTGGTTGTGTGCTTTACCTTTCCTAGCTTAGTTGTTAGGCTAGTTGATAGGATTGGAACCAACTCTTTTGTGGTAGAGGTAGCAACACACCTAGCAAAAATTGTAGTTGCACATTTAGGTAGTTTACTTCATTGCATAGGATTTGCTAAGGTTAGAAAAAGCGACCATAGTCAGAAATAAGAGTTTTAAGTTGCCTAATTCACCCTCCTATTAGGCTTCATGGTGCTTTCACTCTTGATCTTGTAGAAGATGATTTACAATGTGGCATCAAACACCTATTTATAGTGTGTAGGAGCAAGAGGGGTGGGTCCTTATACGTGAAGGAGAGAGGTTGGTGGAACCATGGTGGGGTCAGGCAACCCCTATAGGGTCGATCAACCCTTGGCTTCAACCGCCATCCATCCTATGATGTAGGGAGCTCCTCCAAGGTGGTTACATCCATACTTTAATTAGGGTTAAGTTTTCACTCATTTAATTAGTAATCAGGTGCTAGTAAAAAATTGATCAACTAAAAATGCTTACTGTAGTTAAACTAGAGTTAGATATTTCCTTGTTTTAAGCTTATGCATGTAATTTATTCCAATACTTGCTAAGTACGCCATGTGCTCACCCTTGTTATTTCCTACCCCACCAGTTTACAAGTAAAAGTTGCTCAGACGGTGAGATGCTACTAAGTTTCTAGAAGACTACCATGGTGCTTATACGGTGCCCTAGTCAACCTTCCTGTGGAGTATGGAACCTCCTATGAGATAGGACGTTCTGCTTGTTCCTTAATGTAAGACTTAGTGTCTATTTGTGATATATGATATTCACTTATTTAATATAAACATTGTTTTGTTATTCACTTATGATGTTGTTGTATGTGTGGAAATTGATCCTAGCACACATACAGTATATATCTAGCTTTGTTTTTAAAACTAGGTGTGACAACAAGTTAGACCATCAACATTCTACCCAAAATCAAGGTATCGGGCCAGCCTAGCCTGAAAATTGGCTCGTAGGCCCGTGCCTGTGCTGATAGCCAGACACGAAGCCCTTTCTAGCACGACCGGGGCGACATGGCATGCCATGCCTGGCCCCGCTAGTGCGGGCCATGTCTAACCTAGGCCCATGCAAAACAGGGCCAGATCGAGCGGCCCATTTGGCCATCTATAGGTGTCCTTAGGGCACCCGTAAAGGTATAAGCTGGTTACTAACTTTAAGCCAACCCCTTCAATAGTGTTAACTTTTAGCATATAGCTCATAACATGGATAGCCCCTATGACAGCTCATATGACCTTGGAATGTGTGTACGAACCTAGCTCTTGATCCAGAGCTGGTTTTTCTACCTCTTCTACATATTAAAATATAGACTAGAAAACATGCCCGTGCGTTGCAACGGGAGGAAATCAAAACTTGTATATTCACTAAGTTACTAATATGTATATTTTGCATTTAATCCATCGGCAATGAAGAAATAATTACATTAGGACATTCACCGTCTATAAAAGTGCAATTTAGAATAATGCCAGCCAACTTAGCAAATTCCTTATGTCGTGCAAAATCAGTAGAAATATATAGACAGACTTAATTATCCATGAAAGAGCGGAAAAGTTTAGTAGAAAAAAGGAATCCCTATAGGCTGCCTGCCTCACTCGCTAGGGCTCTGCCTTAGCGGCCATGTCCGCTTCACCGTCACTGCCGTCAACGACAGCTACCTCGCCGGCGTCCGCCACTTCCTCCCCACCCCCTACACCTTCTCCGCTCGCCTCCCCACCCCCAACAGGTTGTCATGGCTACCTCGCCGCCCGGTCGCCACCGCCTCCACGGCGCCAAATCTGTTGGAGGCGCAACCCCGCTGCCGCTTCCCAGTTAGATTGGAGATAAAAGTATCCAAGATTTTTGTTCATGATTTAATTAATTAGACCATTGTTGGGTAAAAAATCACACAAGCATCAGAGTCTAAACACAATTCAAAGTCGCATTCATTTCATGATCGTACTGCACATGTCAGAGGAGGTATTTATAGGGATCCTAGTCTTCGTATTTTACATAAAATGACTATTTTACCCCTGACTCATATAATTACAACCCTTTTCAACTACAAGGGCGAAGTGGTCTTTTTCTTATTTTGAACCTTCATTCTTCAACTTTCAATCATCAATCTTCTTGAAGTCTTTGCCTTTTTGGATGTGGTTGATTTTTGTATCATCTTTTCCTGCCTTTTAAGCGAATTCAAAACTTTGTCTTCGCCTGATCCTGTTTCTTTCTTTTCTCCAGCGAAGACGTCTATTGAACGAAGTCAAATTCTTGTCTTCACTCAACCTTGCTTCCTTCTTTCCTCCAGCAAAGACAAAGTCTTTTTTGGCAAAGCTGAATTTTTATCTTCGCTCTGTTTCTTTTACCTGCAAGCAAACTTTGTTACAAAAATTATAATTTCAACTCTAAAGTTTCTGGGGCTGAGTTTTCTTGGCAAAGTAAAATCCCCAACAGCAGCCCCTCATGGGCGAAGGCCTACTCCAAAGGTCTAAATCCCGTGAAGTTTGGATTTAAAACGAAGACAAAAAAACCGTTGTCCCAAACTTTGGAGTTGGCCGTTTATAGCCGTTAGACTATGAATAGTTTGTTTTTTGAATTACATCGGTCATATTTGACCGGCGGAAGCTGAACCATCAGGTTTGACCCGAAGCTACCTATATATACTTTGTTCCCTCCCCTGTTTTTGCTACTTTATCGAAGACAGGGAGGTGCTGCTAAAAATTTCTTTGAAGCGAAGTCAAGTTCTTAATGAAGCCAAATTCTCTTGCGAAGACTATTTCTTTCCAGGGGTGAAAGTTTGATTCACTAAGGTTAGTTTTTTAATTTGTTTAATTCTGTTTTCTTTCTTTTTGTTATTATTATTTTTTATCTTGCTGAGTTGTTTCTTGTTTTCTAGATGTCTGATCAAGAGAAAAATGCTTCTATAAATTCTCCAGTTGGATCTAATCAGTCTGATTTGGGTGAAGATTTGTCAGATGTTTCTATGTCCGAGTCAGAATTGGTGGGTGATGACACCAAATCTTTGATTTTTGGGAAAACATTGATGGATGAATCAGAACTGGATTGGATGGTTACTAATAGGATGGTAGAGAGGGCTTCTGTTCGATTGCCTGAGGGTGAAACAACTCCTAAGCCTAAACCTCATGATTGTGTTGTCTTTCGAGATCCATTTTCTACTGGTCTTCACATGCCTTGTCAAGACTTTGTTGAAGAAATTTTGAAGGCATATAACATTGAGATGCATCATTTGACTCCAAATGGAATAGCAAAAATTGCTCTTTTTATTTGGGCAATGAAGTCTCAAGATGCAAACTTAGATATCAGAGCTTTTTGTGCTCTGCATGAGATGCATACTCAATTCAGAAACAAAATGGTTGAAGGGAAGAATATTATTAAGTATTTTGGTTGTTGCAGTTTCAAGCATGCTCGTACTACTAAGCAGATTGCACCTGCTTCTAAGAATAAGTGGGTTGAAAATTGGTACCGGTACTGGTTTTTATCATACAGTTCCAATGGTTGAAGAAAGAGATGAGTCAAGAAAAATTATGAAGCATTATCCGTTGGCTACAAAGATAGGGAAGAATGTTTTTCATTGCAAGCCTAAATTTCTGGGTACAAAGAATTCAAAGATTTGTGAAAAGGCTTACAAGTTGACTGCTAGTCTGTAAAGTGCTCGTGATCTTTGTGAAGAATATATTGCAGCTCAAGTTTGGCCTCTTAAGAAAGGTTGGAGCTTTGATCGTTTTAATAGGAAGGTTGTGAGGGAGAAAGATTATTTGTATCCTAACAATGAAGCTTTTCGCCCGAAGAAGTATACAAGAGATGAAGATTTTGTTTTTGCAATTGTGGTGAAGGCAGTTGAGATTCTAGGCAAGTTTTTGAAGAAGGAGAAAGATTTGATGGATAAGATTTTGGGAAAAGATTACAAGCATCTAAACAGAATTTTTGAAATTGCCCAGATCAAATATGATGAAAGACCTCCACCAGCGTATACTCATGCAGTGAAGCTGAGCATAGAAAATGTTACAAAGAAGTAAAGAGCTGGTGGACAACTTGCTAAGAAGGCTAGCAAGAAAAAGAAGGTTTTAGCTTCTTTTGATTCAGAAAAAAATGTAGAAGATGAAGTTGATTTGGGTCTTGATGCTGACAATCAAGAGGTTCTTAGTCAGCAAGCTCGTGATGATCAGGTGAGAATGATTAGTTTAGTTTTAAATTCTAGTGGTTTGACTCCACCGTTGTTGACTCCATTTGGTGACTATTTCCATAATTTGGTGAGTACTTTTCATTCTGATGAAAATGTTGGCGAAGGTATCTTGTCTTCGCCTCAGAAAAATATTGGCGAAGACACTTTGCCTTCTTCATCTCCTATTGTTGATGTTGCTGCTGCTACCGCTAGGGCGCAGACTGAAGAAGGTGTGATTGTGACTATGGCTTCACAGGAAACTACAGAGTCGTCTTCTCAAAGATTTGTTACTGAAACTCCACAAGGAACTGCAGGAAATGTTGGTGCTACTCTTCATGTTGCCTCACCTCCTCAAGTTGTGATGCAAGATTCTGATTTAGGAGTTTGGGCTGTGGAGACTGATGCATCAAAAGCTAAGGCTCACAAGGGTAAGGGTGCCACTACTGTTACACTTGATTTTGATGATTCTGATGACGATGTATTTGACGAAGAGGCTGAAAACGCTCGAGCTTCTCGTCTTACTGATCCACAATTGATGTGAACACCGGTGAAAAAGTTGCATGTCAACTTGAAAAGGGTGTTTCTATGGGTAAGTTTGTTTTTTATTTTTGTATTGGTTGATTTGAATTTTTAGTTTCTGTTTCTTCTTATTTTAAACTTTGTTTCTTTTTGTGTAGAGGAATTTTTCCCCGATCCTTCATCTCAGAAGGAGATGACTGTTGATATTGGGAAAAATGAAGGATGTGGCTCAGGAACCTGCTACTCCTACTGAAGCCTTAGAAACAGTTCTTGGAGGAGTTGGTCCTGAGGCGTATAAGAGGTGCATGGAGTACTGCCAAGCTCAAGGTGTGAATTTGGACACTTTTAAATTTGTTTGCATTGGCTTAGACAAACTTTGCATTATGCCAAGGAAGTCAGAGCTAAAGTTGTCAAAGTATATTGATGATGCCTTCGCAGTTCCTGACGCTGAAGCTCAACTTGCTGTGAAATCTTCCCTTTAGTTGTCAAATGCAAGTGTTACCATGATTTACAAGGTACATATATTTTTTCCTAACTTCGTATGTTAAATTGGCTTTGCGACTTAATATTTTTGTGGTGTTATATTTTGTAGAATGCTCTTTTGCAAGGAGTTGTTTCGTAAGTCTCACAAAGAAGATGCGAAGAATGCGGCACTTCGTGAGAAAAGTTTGCTTGAGGAGATTAAATCTTTGAAATCTCAACTTGCTACTAAGGAGAAAGAAAGAGTGGAAACGGTTGAAGCTCTCCATAATATGGAGTCAAGGTGTATCTCTATTGGGGCCAAGCTTGAGACAAAGACTGAAGATTTTGATAACTTGAAGAAAGATCTTGATAAGGTTGTGAGGGAGAAAATTTATCTTGAGAAGAAGTCTGCTGAGAAAGATCAAAATTTTCATGATAAGTGTAATCGTCTGTGGGAACTTTGCAAGAATTGTTATGACAAGTTTGGTGCAAGGCCAGAACATCCTTGCTAGGATCTTGCGGAGTTTGACCGGTTTTTTGCTTAGTTATGCCGCTAATATGAGGATTTGCCGACTATTATTCAGACTAGTGCTGATTTGAGTTGTGTGTATTCAACTCGTGCAATTTTTCATTTGATGAAGGATGCAAAAGATCCCTTATATGAACAGATGCTAGATAAGGATTATAAGTTTTCTTCTATGGAGCATTTCTTCTCGGACTCAGCTACTTTGCAAGAAATATTTCAATCAATATTGGAATCTTGGTGGCAGAGAGAGTGCTTTTCTGAAGGCAAAGAAGAAGATGGAAAAGGCTAGATTGAAAAAACAATTTACTCTTCTTTTTCATTTGTTTCCCTTTTTGTGAGTTTTTATTCTAATATTTTGTTTTCTTTTTGCAGCAGCTTGAAAAGAAATTGCTGCTGGCGAGAAGGAGCAGAAGGAGGAAGACAAGCGTGACGAGGAAAATGCTAGAGATGATGATGTTGGTGATCATCCATTTTAGTTGTCTTCGTAGTTTAGTTTTTAGATTTTGAGTTGAGGGGTGAGGTTTTAAAAAACCTTTGACATTTGTAAATATTGAACTGAGTAGAATGAAGTTGGTCTTATGTCGTTGTTAATGTGTAAGGACAACTTTGTTGTTGAACCTTCGCTGTGGTTGGAGTATGCAACTAGTGAGGCGAATCCTATGTTTGATACATTTGTTGAACGTAAGCTGACGTGAGCGCTAATGTTTAGATGTCTTTGTTTTTTATGTTGTGATTATTTTGCTGATGATGTATGCTCTTTTAGATTTTGAATCTAAAAATCTTATTGCTGAAAATAAGAAACCTTGTTTGCGACATGTTGTTGACTTCAACAAATTTTCCCAGGTAATTATTTATTTTTCTTTTTCCCTTTTTTGTGATGATATTTGAACTAGATAAGTTATATTTTGACACTCTTATTTTCCAGTCATCATGCTCAAGTGTTTCGCCAAGCTTTGTTTCTGAGGATTTTCTTTGCTCAGAAGTGGATCGTGTGTTGGATAAAGTTGTTGAAGACTTAATTAGTGAAGCTGCAGCTATTATAGCTTTAGAAAGTGATTGATTTTGACTATTGTTGTAAACTTGCCTCCCAGTGTTGTAATATGTAATAAATTATTTTGTTTCATAATGAATTTGAAGTTTGTATACTTTGTTTTTATATTGATGTGTCTAGTTTTGCAAAGGCAACTCGTAGACTTCGCTTAGAAGTCATAATTCACCTTAGTGAATTTTGAAAAACGTCGTCCCCTCACTTTTTTGTGAAGGCAACACGTACACTTCGCTTAGAAGTCATGATTCACCTTAGCGAATTTTGAAAAATATCGTCCCCTCACTTTTTTGCGAAGGCAACGCGTAGACTTCGCTTTAGAAGTCATGATTCACCTTAGTGAATTTTAAAAAACATCATCCCCTCACTTTTTTTGCGAAGGCAACGCGTAGACTTCGCTTTAGAAGTCATGATTCACCTTAGTGAATTTTGACAAAACATCGTCCCCTCACTTTTTTGCGAAGGCGCCGTAGACTTCGCTTAGAAGTCATGATTTCCCTTAGTGACTTTTGAAAAACACCGTCCCCTCACTTTTTGTGAAGGCAACGCGTAGACTTCGCTTTAGAAGTCATGATTCACCTTAGTGAATTTTGAAAAACACCGTCCCCTCACTTTTTTGCGAAGGCAACGCATAGACTTCGCTTAGAAGTCAAGATTCACCTTAGTGAATTTTGAAAAATGTCGTCCCCTCACTTTTTGCGAAGGCAACGCGTAGAGTTCACTTTAGAAGTCATCATTCACCTTAGTGAATTTTGAAAAACGATGTCCCCACACTTTCTTGCGAAGGCGACACGTAGACTTCACTTAGAAGTCATGATTCACCTTAGTGAATTTTCAAAAACGCCATCCCCTCACTTTTTTGCGAAGGCAACGCGTAGACTTCACTTAGAAGTCAAGATTCACCTTAGTGAATTTTGAAAAACTAAAACGTAGATAGAATATTTGTTTAGATAGGTTAGCATTATTTTTTGCTTGTTCGAAAAATGATGCTACCTATTTTAGTTTTGTTTTAGCTGATATTTGAGTATATTTTAAGTATACTCTTCGGCTTTTGTTGGTATTGTTGTACTCAAGACTTTAGGGGAATAGCTTCTCATTTATATTTGATGAGAATTTATAGTAGAGACTGCCTCGTTAAAAGACCACTCACCCTGTGAAGGGCTCCCCTGAGTGGAAAAACAGTGCAGCTCATTTACATTTGAATTGGAACTTTAGAATGTAAAAACAACTAATCTACTTCTTGGGCAAAACTTGTAATGAGAAGGATGAAAGTCTAAGGGTAGTATCTTTGCAGTGCTTCAATGTTCTAGGTGTGGTCAATCTCTTTCCCATTCATATCTGCCAAGTGGAATGATTCCAACTTATTTGTCCTTGTGATGAGATAAGGACCTTCCCATTTTTGCTGAAACTTTCCAACTATATCTTCGTTTCCTTTTCTTTTTAGAACAAAGTCTCCTGGTGAAAGTTGCCTTGGCTTTACTTTCTTATTATACTAATTCTTTGTTTCTTTTTGGTATTTCTTGAGATTTTGGATTGCTTTCATCCTTTCTTCTTTGAGCAAGTCTTTGCTTGTTATCTGCTCTTCTTCAATGATTTGCACATTGGTTCTTAGACCTCCAAACTTTATTTCTTCAGGTGTCATTGCTTCTTCTCCATACAATAGTTTGAATGGTGTAAAGTTTGTTGATCTTGAAACTATTGTGTTGTGAGCCCAAATGACATTTGGTAGTTCATCGACCCATTTTCCCTTAGGAAGCCCCACTAGGCATTTTGAAATTCTAGTGCATATGATTCCATTTGCTCTTTCGACTGCACCATTTGACTGTGGGTGTCTGACTGAAGCAAAGCATAATTGGATTCCCATATTATGACAGTAGTTTCTGAAATCTTGATTATCAAATTGAGTTCCATTATCTACTGTAATGTGTCTTGGAATATGATGTTCTGCCATAAAAATTTCTTCATTATAAAAGAAGACACATTTGTTATTGGCTTGGCTTCGATCCACTTTGTGAAATATTCTACTACCACTATTGCATATTGAAAATTTCCTTGAGCTAGAGGTAGTTTGCCTATTATGTCAATTCCGCATCTTGCAAGTGGCTAAGTTGGTTCTATTGTTTGTAAGTTTGTTGCTGGAGCTCTTATCTTGCTAGCAGACATTTGACAATTGTGACAAGACTTAACTAATTCTTTGCTGTCACTTTGGGCTGAAGGCCAATAGAATCCTTGTCGAAATGATTTCCCTGCCATGGCTCTTGCCCCTGGATGTGTGCCACAAATCCCTTCATGTATTTTTGATAAAAGTTATTTTCCTTCTTCTGTAGATATGCATTTGAGAAGTGGTTCACGAATTCCTTGCTTGTACAACTGATTGTTAATGATTTTGTAATTTGTTGTCCTGTGTTTCATTATAACTTCATTAACTTCATCTTCTAGTTCATAATATCCGCGAAGATATGCCATGATTGGTGCTCTCCAGTCTTCGCTTTGTATTATATGAACTTCTCTTGGAACTTCTTGTTTTGCTTTGATAGAGGCATGAGTTAGGACTTGGAAAAATACATCTTGGGGCAAATTTGTATTTTGAGCTGCAGCTTTTGCTATTTCATCAGCATCTGAGTTGTTTGTCCTTGATATATTTTTGACTGTGAGGCCTTCAAAATATTTCTCTTGCTCTCTTATAAATTGCAAGTATTTTGTTAGCTCGGGATCTCTTGCCTTGTAATCTTTTTCGATGTGTCCAGCCACAACTTGTGAGTCTGTTTTGATTATTAGTCTTTGGATCCCCATTGCTCTTGCTTTTCATAGTCCGAGCAAAACAG
Source organism: Miscanthus lutarioriparius (assembly GCA_904845875.1). Lineage (NCBI taxonomy): Eukaryota > Viridiplantae > Streptophyta > Magnoliopsida > Poales > Poaceae > Miscanthus > Miscanthus lutarioriparius. The sequence goes on along the minus strand of CAJGYO010000011.1, from coordinate 54,081,325 downwards.
TTTTGTATTCGGCAATATTGTTTGTGCATTGAAATTCAAGTCTTGTAGCGTATCTCATGTTGACTCCCGAAGGTGATGTGATTATTGCTGCTGCACCAGCCCCTGCGAAGCCCCATGCTCCATCATAATATATTATCCAGTCTGGTTGCCTTTTTTCTTCGCTTTGATTTTGAGACGAAGTCCTATCTGCCACGAAGTCTGCCAAGACGTGAGATTTTATTGATCTTCTTTTTTTGAATTCTATGTAGTGCTAAGATAGCTCGGCTGCCCATTTTCCTAATCTTCCAGATGATATGCAACTTTGTAAAACTTCTTTTAGAGGATGATTTGTTGGTACTCTGATTTTGTGAGCTTGGAAATAGTGCTTCAATTTTCTTGTAGCTGTTAAAACTGCATAAGCTATTTTCTCAATCTCTGAGTAGTAGATTTTTGAACCAGACAAAGCTTCTGAAACAAAGTAGACTAGGACTTATTTCTTAGAGTGCTCATTTTCTTGTTCTTCAACTAAGACTGCACTCACTGCACTTTTTGTTGTAAAGACATATAAGAGCAATTTAGCCCTTGGGTTGGTGTGGCTAGAGTGTTTGGCTTTGATAAGTATCTTTTTATTTCTTCAAATGCATGTTGCTGCGAAGGTCCCCATGTGAAGTTTCTTTTTGTTCCTTTGAGTGCTTGAAATATCGGCAGACTTCGCTCTGCTAATTTTGAAATAAACCTATTTAAGGCGGCAAGTCTTCCTGTCAACTTTTGAACATCCTTTATATTTTCAAGAATTTTCATGTTCAAAACTGCTTGAACTTTGTCTTGGTTTGGATCAATTCCTTTTGCTGATACAATGCAACCTAGAATTTTGCCCTTCTGTACTCCGAAGGTTCACTTTTTAGGGTTCAACTTTAAATTTGCTTTCTTGAGATTTGTAAATGTTTCTTGGAGGTCTTCGAGGTCTTCCCTTTTCTTGCTTTTCACTACTATGTCATCAACATAGGTGAGTAAGTTTTTGCCAATTTGATCTTTTAGCACAGTTGAACTCATTCTGACGAATGTTGTGCTAGCATTGTGAAGCCCCTCTCCATTCTTACGAAGCAATATGTTCGAAATGGAGTGATAAAGCTTGTGAATTCTTCATCTTCTTGCCTCATCCAAATTTGATGATAGCTAGAGAAACAATTTAAAAAACTTAACATTTCACTTCCAGCTGCTTGGTCAACTAATGTATCAATTCTTGGAAGTGGAAAGTTGTCTTTTGGACATGCTTTATTGAGATATGTGAAATCAATGCACATTTTCCATTCTTTTTCTAACCATGACAATATTTGCCAGCCAAGTTATGAATTGTATTTCTCTTATGACTCTTGCATCTAACAATCTTTGTACTTCAGCTTTTGCAGCTTGAACTCTGTCTTCGGCTAATTTCCTTAGCTTTTGCTTTTTGGGTCTAATTTTTGGATCAATATCTAGTTTGTGTTCAATGATGTCTCTGCTGACTCCTCCAAAGTCATTGGATGACCAAGCGAAGAGACATCTTTGTTGCTGCGAAGGAATTCCATAAGTTTGTCTTCTTCTTCCTAGGAAAGTTGTGTACCAATGATAACTTGTTTGTCTAGAACTAATGGGTCTAGAGGCACTTTTTTGTCTCTTCGCAAGCTTGAGCTTTTGGCTGAGGCTTCACATTTTTTGTTTCTTCTTTTTCTTCTTCTTCAGCGATTGCATCAGCATTCTTTTGTCTTAGAGCATATTCTTTTTCAATGTTTCTTGCCTCAGTTTGGTCTCCATGGACGGTGATTACTCCATTTATTGCTGGCATTTTCAATACATAAATAAGAGTAGCTTATGACTGCCTCAAATGCATTTAAGGTTCCTCTTCTGAAGAGTGCGTTGTCTAGATAGTATATGTCAACCACATCAAATGCTATTTGCTATGTTCTTACATTGCTTACTGTTCCAAAAGAGACTGGTAAAATTATTCTCCCAATTGAGTGTGTCTTTTTTCCACCAAAGCCATAAAGTGGGTGTTCTGCTCTCCTCAATATTATGCGACCGATTTTCATGGCATCTATTGTTGATGTGAATATGATATCTGCGGAACTACCACTATCGACCAAAATTTTTGAAACAACCCATCCATCAATATTTGCTTCGATTACCATAGCATCCATATATGGGTAATCTTGCAACTGAAGGTCTTGTTCTAAAAATGTGATTGCCAGATGGGACCATCTTCTTTTCTTATATGAGCCTTCCATTGAAATTGAATTTACTCTTCAAAAACAGTTTCTTCTTTGACTATTATTTTCATGGTCCATGCTATTTCCTCCCATGATTGTCAATATTCTTCCTCTACTGGGATGATTGCATTATTGTTCACTGCTGAAATTGATGGGGAGTTGTTCTCTTGCTTGGCTTGATTGTTTTGTGGGTTGTTGTTTGCAACCGAAGCTTCAGGTTGTGTTGACTGAATATTGGATTGTTGAGGTTGATTTTGCCTCCATTGATTTTGCATGGGATGGTACATTGCTAGGGGTTCGTAGCTGTATGCGGGTGGTGGCCCTGGATGTAATACTTAGGCATGTCCAAAGTGCATTGGGTAATAAGTTTGATGAGAACTTTGTTGTTCTTGTCTTACATGATTGACAACCTTGGATTGGCTTGGTGCCCTATTTTCTTCTTGGGCTCCTTTAATGCTTTTATTTACATTGGAACACATCTTCGATGTATGTCCAGCCCCTTTGCCATGAATAATATAGTACATGTCTTCGGGTTTTAAAGGTGCTCTTCCTCTTTGATTTTATGTTTGCAATTGAAAAGATCTATATCTGTAAGACCAGCTGGCTAGAATCCTTGAAAGTTAACAAGTAAGTTTGCTTTGAATTAATCCCATGAGTGTATGGATTTTGCTTTTAGCAAAGAGTACCATTACTGTGTTGGTCCTTTTACTGCCATGACAAGTGATTTTGCCAATGTAGTTTCATCACCTCCTCCAGAAATTACTGTGGCTTCAAAGCTCATCAGAAATTGTCTTGGGTCAGATTAGCCATCAAATGTTGGTATCATATTGAATTTGTACCCCAAGGGCCATTGTGCTAGCTATAAATTTAACGAAAGAGGAGAGCTTGTGTCAATTGATATGAATTTCTTTTGGGAATCACTACTACACTTGCACCTTTCACAGCCGCGTCGTAACCCACATCGTAGTCCAATTTCATCCTCGGCAATAAGCTATCGACAGTGATGGTCATAGCCTTCACCGTCGCCATCTGGGACTGACTGCAGTGTACACTAACACCGCCAATTAGCTTATGATTTGTCCGTGATTAGGTCCTTACTTCAGTCACATTGGAGCATGACCCGGCTGTGGATGTACACTAACACCGCCGTATTGGCAAATGATCTAACTATGTCAAGGCTATCAAAACTGTCGTGTGGGCACATGAACCACCTGTGTAGTGGTCACCAGCACCATCGCCTTGTACTTCGACCCGACTATTAGCGGTGCGGGTTCACTATCGATTCAACGACCGAGACACCTGTGTAGAGGTTAACACCATCGTCGCTTTAGCGTATGCTCCGCCAGTACAAAGGTCATGGTCACTGTTGGCTTGCACCATGATCCGCCTTTGATGATCATTTAGTCAGTGTCGGGTTACTAAAGGATTCAGCGTTGATATACTTTTGATCCCTGCTGCATCATACCTATAGCGACGATGACAGAATTTATCCTGTTTTACGATAATTACTAATTCAGCTGGCCCTTAAAAGCTCGATGAACACAAAGCATACAGATATATAATCATTACATCCATAAATCATATTCACAAACAAGAGTACTTTTTACAATAACAATGGACGCTACCATAACATCTTTCTCAACTGATGTTCTAACACAAGCGGTACATAGAGCATACTAAAGGTACTGATCTATACAGACTTACATAATGAAATGACGTAGTTGTGCTCCTTATATGTGGCACTCCTGTATGCAAGGCAAAATAAATATAATTAGTGCATCCTTTGGATTAGTAGCCAATGCACAATAGAACCCCTCTTATTCATCTCTGGTCCACAACCTAAACAAAGCAGCAAAATTAATAATATTGAACATACCATTCCTTTAGTTAACAAGCCAAAATTGGCCTATACAAACATAGAATGAAAACAACTGCCTACCTAAACAAAGATTGTCATGATGACGAAATGTAGGAAATGCACCTTTACTACTCTGCTAATGACTCCATGAACAAGGGAACATAAGGAAGATAGTAAGGTCTGTTCATATGGAAACCCCCTCTTGATCTACAAAAGTGGATGACACGGGCATGGATGACATGAACCTTTCTGTTGTCCATGTCATATGCAATCAATGTTCTATCCTTCCCAATAAGGAAAACAAAATTCCATTCTAGGTGAACTATAATCACCCTGTACTCCTCATCACAAAGCTTAGAACCAACTTTAATATTCATGCATCCAATCAGTTCCTCCATATCCACAACATGCTTCAAATTCTAGTTATCAGTACCATAGTCTTCAAGTATCCACACTAAAAGCCAAGACCTATTGCGAAAATCAGCATAGCACACACACAGGTGACCCTAAGCATGATGGATGGACATTTCAGCACTGCCTGGTTTATGAATTGTCCTCCATGTCTTTCCCTCTATATCCATAGCAACTATCATAGAGTACTCAACCGTGTGCATAAAACCATTAAGAAAAACACTTCTTGATTTTGAACATAGAACAATACTACCCTCGCCCCATTCAGATTCCTTAAAGATCCATGCTGCAGTTTTAGATGAGTAGATCTCCACACCTACGCATGCACCCTCCACCTCAACAAATTCAATCACATGGAAGTGTGAGGATGTTGGTTCAAAATCTAAGTGAGCCTGACCAATAGAACAGATGCTACGTGGCAGTACATGATATTTGTTGGTCACCGGATTGCAGACAACATAGCGACGTAATCCATCAGGCCCAGCACACCAGCAAAGGACAAGGCCGCTGCAACAATCTGAGACTATGACTTTTTAAGGGGGAAGGGCAAGAAGGACAAGGAGGGCCGTTCACCGGTGATGTTGGTGAAGTGGTGATTGCCCTTCCACCAGCTGCCATAGAAGAAGCCGACGACAGTCTATGAAAGCTTCTTACATTGATAGGAGTCAGAGATGACATGCCTCTAGGAGTGATAGACACACTTGTAGTAGCACAAGGACCGAGTAGGGAGGTAGCTGAAGATGTTGGCAAGCACGTCGTCTGAGAGGTTGTCCACTGCATTCCTCATGTTGTGGGCCTCCTTCATCTAGAAGGACACCACCAGCCAAAGAGATGAGGCCGCCCTACCATGGAACTGCATCAATAAACAATAGTAAGAAGATGAGTTTCGAGGAGAAGGGATGGCGATGTAAGTAAGGCCATATTACACTTGCCTTTGGATTTGGCGGTGGTGAGCATGAGTGGCAACGCCGGTGACAGCAGCGGCTTGTTCACTGGTGGTCATGAGCAGGAGCGGCGATGACGAACAGCAGTAATGAGGACAAGAAAAGCTATGTGTGTGGGGAGAGGGAGGGGGCGGCGTCGGGGGGAAGGGTTAATGTGACAGAACTATCGAATTTATAAGAGCACAAGTACAATGGTAGCCCGCAAGCGGTCGCACTATCATACTTGAGCCCATATAATCCCGATAGTCCGTCGAGTACCACGAAGGGTCTCGATTCATCGCCAACATACAACCAAGATCGTACATGATTCAACATACATGCCACATATTAAATAGAGTTCACAATTACATTACCATCTATCGGAGTACAATTAAAAGTTATTACAACCCAAGTTCAAATAAAGTAGTAGTAGCGGAAGCAAAGGTAGTTTTGAAACTAACATCTCACACCATTGTTCAATTACTTGCCAGTTTGTGATCACATCAGACAAAAGCATCATAGATTAGATATATAAAAGCGCCTTGCCCATGGCCTACTCCTCGTCCATGGCAAGATAGAAGCAGTTCTTACAATATCCATGATATACAGTGTTATCTGCAACAAGTGGGAAATAAACCCTAAGTACGAGAAGGTACTCAGCTAGACTTACCCATCATAAACCAAAAATAAAGTGACTCCAAGGATCATGTAAGGCTTTATAAGTGGAGCTAGCTTGACAACATTTTGCATAAAAAGCCACTAATTTAGCTATACATTTTATAATTCAGTCATCAACTTAATTATAGCTATTCATCTATAGATTAGCAACTAACCTATGCCAAACATGTGGTATATCATTTAGTAGCATAACAATAGTAACCATAGCCGGTGTAATAATTCCATGTTCAGCATAACCATCATATTCCATAATCCAGTTACTACGATGTTGGAACTAGTCAAGTTTCTCACTATCCGGGAGAGACGGCGATTCAAATCGGTTGCAACCAGGTAGGCAGTATTCCTAACACAAACCCAAGTCTACCAGCCACGGTAGCCTTCGGTCACCTTTGGTACAACTCAGGTACATATTTTGTGGGTTCGATCAGCACCGCACAATCAGAGACTCTACTGGTTGCTAGGACGATTAGGACTACCCTGCCCTTAGGCTCACGTCTGGCTCCCCACACATCCTTACTACCTCCAGTGTGTGCACTTTGATAGAATGAGGCCCGGCCTGAGTTGAGCTACTCGGCTTCATAGTCGGAACGAGTTATCTGGCCAGCTAAGTGAGAGGCATGTGTTCAATCTCGACAGAAGTGCCAATAACGGTATGGTCCTTAATCGACACAGACGGGACCAACATAGCCAACCCAACACCATTGCATATAAGATCCCACTCGGTCTCCACTTGATAACATCCCATGGTTATTTTCCACGATAGCAAATATGGCCAACCGTGCTCCGGTATCCACCTATATCTCGTCGGTGACAGGAAATCACCTGACTTCTACTGGTCTAAGCATTGCTAATCATATATTTGATCCTGGACCTATATAGGGTTCAAGGTATATATCGGGATAAGGTAGTTTCGTGCATCAAGTGTTTCCAATCAACTCTTAGAACCTAATGCATCAAACATAAAGGACTCAAGCGATATTTTGTAAAACATAGGAGGCTTAAAATGCTCCGGGGCTTGCCTTTAAAGAACGAAGTGGGTCGGTGGTCAGGGCACTCCGAAAGTTCATCAGTGGTCGGCTCCTCTCCTTCAGGAGCTGTAGTTTGGGGTGTCCCTTGATTATCGTCCGCCTCTTCTTCGAATTCCAGTAGGGTTACTCCTTCGGGCGATCCTATATGCATGAGCGCAAAATAAGACATAAGAATGCACAGGTAATGATATGGATGATATGATATGATGCATAATATAAATGTCCTTAACAACAAGGTATTAGGGTGATAACAAGATTAACTTTCTTTTACTGAGTAGGTGCATATCTCTTCTCTAGTAATTAAACAAACACCTATTTAAACATTTTATGGGCTGCAAGACAGTAGCCACTTGTTTTGACTATAACTGGAGTTTTACACATCCAAACAATATGGTTGTGGACTTTATGGAAATCTTATGAAATTTCCTACAACTTTATTTTAATTATCTTAAGGTAATTCAGTAGCTATCTAGGTCAAACAATTCAATCTTTTAGATCTATCTAGAGGACAAGTAAATCTGATAGAAGACTACTAATAGCTATAACTCTTAAACCATTAGGCCTATGACCATAAAATTTTAGGACAAGCAATATGAGTAAGTTACCTTCAACTTTGTTATTAACAAGTTTCACAGAAGAGGTCATTATCATCATGCATTTGTCAACACAACATAAACCACTCATGCAGCCATTTAGTTGAATTATAAAGCAATAATTAACTAGCTGCCTATAACCAATTACTTCTAAGCCAATTAATAACATAAATAGATCATATGCATCACAAGTACCACTGAAAACATCATGATTAAACCCAACTAATTTATTTATATACATTTATTAATTTCCTAATATAATAAGGTGATTTAAAGGATAAAAAATTCCAATGCTTAATAACTTCTAAGAAAATTGCAGTAGCTTATATATGACCCTAATAGTCTATTGTACAAATCTCATGCCATTTAGATAAGTCTAGCCACCTCTACAAAAATGACAAGTTGCATAGGCTTATTTTAGCAAAAATAGTTTAGCCTAGTAAAAAGTGTCAAACCACAGATTTCATATTTTTCTTACTTTCATCCTAGCATAAGAACACTATGCAAAAATTTGCATGATCAAACGTTATGTATTTTTACCCTATTTATTTTTACTAGAAACTAGCAATTATTTAAGATTAAATAGGAAGACCATATTCCAAGTATGCCTACTGTAGGTTTAGTATTTTTCCTAGCTATAGCATGCCAACACAAGACCTACAAAATTAGAATCACAATTTTAGCAATTCCCTAGCTCAAGTTATGCATTTTACAAGATAGAAACAAATTTAAAAGCACTTTACTAGCTTAATTTAATTCCCTCAGAAAAAATACCCCAAATAGTAGGTTTCATATTTTTATCAAATAGTACACTTCATGATGAATCCAACAAAATTTGGATCACTCCATTTGAATACTCCTAACTCCAGATATGATTTTTGCAAGTTTGTATACAAATCTGTGAAAATAAATAAAGAAAAACACATCAAAAACCCTAAATACGCTACGTACACCCGGTCCAGTGCACCCACAGTGACTGACGAGCGGGTCCCACAATCAACTCGACCCCACCCAACAGACACATAGAGCAGAGCACGCGGTTGACCGATGGCAAACTCGTCGACGGCGAGGTCACCAGCATTGTGTTCCCCACACCCTTGCACATCGACTAATACCCTTGGTTAGCCCGGTGGATCACCGGAGCTACCTCGCCGGCAGCCATGGTGGCACGACAAGGGTGCATGGCGGTGGGCTCATCATCTCTAGTGACGACATGCCCAGGCGAGCTTGGCTACAGCGTCAGGGGATCCTAGCAGAGCTCTAGGGTTAGGTCTAAGCTACGGCGGTGTGCTCCGACCACGTGCATGGCGGCACGGCGGCACAAGCACGGCAGCGGTGAGGTGTCGTTCTGATGAGATGGCAACCAGTGGCAAGTCTCCATCATAAGGTATGGTACTAGAGTTCACTGCGACATAGAAACGAGCACAAGAGGGGGAAGACAGGGACCAGCTAGGGCCGGCCATAGCGAGCTCAAGCTTGGCGGCGCACCGTGACCATGGCAGCAATAGCGGTGGTGTAATGCGGCCTTACCCTTGCACGAACGATGGTGTTAGCGGCTCAGGGAAGTGGAGCAAGTCACAGCGGAGCTATGCGCATGATGGATTGAATGGTGGGGTTGAGGTGGTGGCATGTGAGGACGGCGGAGGCACACGGCGATGGCGACGGTGGCACTGCTGCTTGCTCTACGTGCGTGGGCGAGAGAGAGAGCGATTGAGAGCGAGGGTGAGCACGAGTGATTGGGAATGAGGAGCAGTTGGCTAACTCTCCCTCTTGACACGACAACGCAAGGACAGGTGAGCGGCGACACACGGCGCGCGCGTGTTGACACCGATCGACCACGACGGCGCGCGGCGCCCTATTCAAACCCAGCCAGCAGGTCGACTGACAGCGCGAGTTCAAGCCATTAGTACCCCTAATCCATGGTGAGTTAGTAAAAATTCCATTACTAAGAATTGTAGAGCTACACGTGATATCCAACTTTGCTTAAATGAGCTTGGTCTAATTCGAGCTGGTTTTCAAATTGCAAAGCTTCAAAGTATGGTACATAAAACTGTAAATCAGTTCTTAGACTTAGAAAACTTCCTAAATCTGAAAATAGCATCTAGTTTATTCTTGGGAGCTGTTTTTGAACATGTTAGGCACTGAATTAGCTCATGGCCCTTAAACAAAGTTTGTTCCCCATATCATGGACTACAACTTTTATTAAGGGTACACTGCCATGCAAACAATCTATGCTATAGTTCAACTTTGGTCAAAGTAGGATCATGAAAAAATGACATCATGAGTAAACTAGGTCTTAGAAGCAAAATTGGCCCATGTCATGAATACAAACATTATTCCATTTACCATCCTAGATATGTCTAAGGTGTTTTTGTGACCTCACAACCATCTCTTGCATTGGTCACACATTATCACAAGCATATGCATGTATATAATCAACATCACATGTGATGACATATAAAGAATGAGATGAAATTTCATATGCTTATGCTCATGAATGAATGGATGATGCTTGTGCTCATGAAATGCAAGTGCCAAATGCATGCTTAACACTAGGGTGTTATAGTTAAGGGGGCATGTTGGGGTAGGGGTTGCTTGCTCTCTGCGTAACTTTTATGCCACGTAGGAATCAAACTTTAATCAGTTCCACGCGGGAGGATTCAAATGTGGGTTAGAAATTTTGCAACTAAACGGTGGTGAATGCACAGTATCATCACCGTCGTCTAGGTCCTATTACCACCTAGAGACTGTCGTATGATACGGTGATGAACACTAAGGCACCCAATCTTAACATTTGGCATTGAAACAAAGCAAAAATGTGCACTTAGAAAACTAAGAAAAGCACAATTGCAGTACTCGGATTGAAAGGAAGCCAACTTGAGTTTGATGGTGAACAATAAGGCACATAGATTTACTTTGAAAGAAAGCCAAACTGCGCACTTAGAAAACATAAGCAAAGCACAATGCCAGTGCTCTCAGATTGAATGGAATCCAACTTGAGTTCCATACATTCATACCGAATAAGTAGGTGGACACTACCAAGCTAACAAGCATGCCAAAAGCTAAAAGGCAGATACTAATTAGGCCAACACTATGCAAAAGTTAAAAGGCCTTCATATGTACATCATTGGTTGTATAATTAATCATTCTCCATGAGATCCTAGTAGACCTCCATGGGATCATTGTGAATCTCCATAATATCCTGCAGATCGTTGTCGACCTCCATAGGATCGTTGTCAATCTCCACGTCATCCCGAGCCTTGACCACTACAATCCTGTCCACATCCATTGGTACACTTCCATTTAGCTCATCGACTTTGTTCACAAAGCACTGATTCGGTGAAACAATACTGAGGACAATAAGGCTCACAAGCTGCACTCCACGGATATACAAGGCCACAAACTCCAGAACAAGAAGATGCATTTTCATCTGTAGATCCAACAAAAATATTGTAGCTAGGTTGGAGGTGAATGAGCAGAGAGCACGAGAGAGCAATACAAAGGAATATAGAATCCGGTGAAGGAGCAGATCCAGTGCAGTTACCTTAGATTTGGATGGAGCAGAGAAGTAGGAATGGTGCGCTGAAGATTTGTCTGCCGACAAGGTTGGAGGTGAAGGAGCAGTGAGCATGCGAGAGGCTACCTTTCATCCGATGCTAGCAGGGTGAAGCAGAGCAAGGGAGCAGAGTAGGGAATGGATGGGAGGAAGGTGTGGTAGGACCATAGGAGTGTATATACAGTTCAATAAATTGGTTGCCCCTGTACCAGGGCCCAGTGTCTAGGGAAGTAGGATGCCTCCAACACATCAATTAATACTTGGATCTACTATCATTTATAGTTCAATAAATTAAACACCTAGTTAATCACCTTGCATTTAGTTCAACAATAGTTATACAATAGTTTTAGATTTTAGTCTGACACATCAATTGATACTTGGATGTACTAGCATTTACATTTCAATAAATTGAACACCTGGATAATCACCTTGCATTTAGTTTAACAATAGTTATACAAAAGTGACATATTTCAGTCTGATACATCATAAATTGATACTTGAATCTACTACGGTGAACTAAGCAACTTGCCATTGAACATGCCAAGAACTAAGGTAAGTACAAAATAGGTGAAAGAAGAACAGGAAGCACATTTCTTTCTCAAAGGTATGAAATCTTCCATCATCTTCGTTGGATCCCTGGCCATTTCTTCAATCTGTGGCATAATCTCTTCCTCCTCCTGTAGATGTTCTTCATTTGTTGTAACATTGGCCTCCGCCTTCAGCTCCCAAATCTTGTTACGTAAATCCAAAATCAAAGTCCTTAGAAATTTTCCATATTAGGGATCGTGCCACTTAAACATCCCACAATCTAAGTCGGGCCATGAAAAAAACAAATTATCATAAGTACAGCAGGATTTCAGCATTTGCATTGCGAAAATAGAATGAACAAGAAATAAATCGAGTTACATTATTTGCCCTGTAGCATCTATGGCATCGATGTCCTGGGTTTCCATCACTCCACAAAATCCACCGAGGCGTCTTCAAGCCACAGCAACACAAGAGTGGTGGCTGCTATGTGTAGGGGTGGTTCTCGACACAGCACGGGATGGATGGCCCCCTCCTGTTGTAGCCTCCTCCACTAGAAGTCGGTGTTCTTCTCACGATGGCGCCTTGGGATGGTGCCGACCACTGGGAGGAGTCAGAGCTAGATGCAACCATGGAGTAGTCAGGGTTCAAAGTGTTGCACACTTTGAGTGAAGAGGTTGGCCCAGGCCTTTTGTCTATGCTTTTGCCTCCCGTCAAGGCACCAAAACATCCTTCAAAACCCTCGGACTCTCACCAAGATGAAATGTTGTGTCACCGTCGGTTCAGGGTACTATTCACCTGTAGAAGAAGTCCTGTTTTGGATCCTCTATGCTTACATAGAGGTGTACATGTGGACCAAAATCAAGACCAACTAATTCAATTAACAGTTCAACCGAAGTAATAGCTCAACGATTATGCTATACTCATACATACTAATCCAGAGATTTCATTAGTACATATAAACTTCATTAACATAAAAGTTTCACAAATTCTAAGACTTAATGTTGGATGGGTAGGCAATTGCTAAGGTACTCAATTGGTTGATGCGGTCCCGAAAGGCAGAGGTAGTGAACCATAGCGAAGATGATAGCATCTCCATCCACAAACACATTATATCTATAAAGTATGTCTACTTTCTGTCTAGTCCTGCAAAGCACAAAAATCTCTCCACAAATAGGGTCTTGAACGATTCTTGTCAAATTTTGTGGTCCGAGGAGGTGACGAACAGTGGCTTCAACAATCAATAGTCGGTCCAGGTGAATGCTCCATCCCTAAGTAGCAAACAACATCATGCCACCCCTAGCTGCAAAAAGGCAAGGTTGCTCGCATTGTAATGGCTTCTTCCAAAGTAAGATATTTGTTGCAATGAAGAAATTCCTAATATGAACAAAATTGATACCGAACCCAAAACCAATTATAACCAAATGCAAATAGTGGGGGGGTGACCAAATCCATCTAACCTTCATGGGGTGTTGTCCATGATGACAATGCAAGGTGCTCAAGGTAGGGCAAGCAAAGGTGGGTGGGGAGAATGAAGATGAAGCAACTGGTGGGGAGAATGAAGATGAAGCAACGGGTGGGGAGAACTAATGGCTTCATATTGGGGTTTTTTAGTGGTTCCAACAACCGCCAATGCACTAACAAGGCCAAGGGAAGTTAGGGAACGGACCGAGCAGTTCTAGGTTTATTTTCTAAATGGACGGTCCAAATTAATTGGTAGTGAGAACGAATGGCACAGGATATGGTAAATAGTATCTGTATTAAGCCGACCATTGCCACGCTAATCCAACACTATAATACGGCGATTAAGAGCAGTTGAACTGCTATTAGATTCCCCTAGAACCAGAACCATACATGATAGTTTTCACTTTTCATTCATATACATACAGAAAAAGAAAAAACATTCATCGTGTAACAATATCTCTTGGAATATAGCAAGGATCAAAGATAGATATCAAGAGCAGCAGTAGGAAACATAATATTTCAAAGAACTTTTTTTCATTGATTCATTGCATATATAGATAAATACAATTTAGACGAGTATACGATTGTACTCGTCCAAAAACATAATAATAAACCTAAACTATTAAAACTACTTATACTAACTATAAACTACTTAATCCAAATATGATCCTCTCACAGAGAGGATCATGCTTGCCTCGCTCGCTTGGGAGGAGGCGAGTCGAAGTTGGAGTTAGAGTCGGAGTCGTCGGAGTCAGAATCGTTGTCGTCATCTGCATCGGCGTCATCCTCCTCGTCCTCGTCCTCATCCTCGTCCTCATCCTCCTCTAGGTCCTCCTTCTTGGAGCTCCATGGAGGACTATAATCAGAAGGCATCTAGTCATCGGAGGAGACATCCTCCTTAGAGGATGGGTGGGCTGGCAAGTCGTCCTCGCTGGATGACGGGCTGCTTGGAAACTTGATGGGGCTATCCGACATTTTCTTTGTAGATTGAAGAGAAGGGGATGATGGATGAAGAAGAGGGGTGGTTCCAGAGGGCACCAGGCTTGAAGAATATGTACAGCAGTGGGTATGGCTCTTTGGCTTCAGGCGGTAGAAGTAATGGTGATTTGATGGCCTTGGAAGTTGAGGGGGCATTCAACACTCACACTGAATTTTTACCGCTGGTTGACCAAACGCTAGTTTTGGACCGCCGGCCAAAACGCGTATCCCAGTCGGCCTGGCTTTTCATGCGACGGAGGAAATGCAACCCCAATACCACTACCGCATCTACCATTAACCCATTGGTGGTATCAGTTTATACTGTCGGTTTCCTTCCTTAGGAGGCCTCGCTATCGGTCAACCGACGGTGGAGGTATCACACCATCGCTTCTATCGCTACAGCAGTAAAAGTGGTGATAGTGATAAGTCAATCTGTAGTAGTGAATTCTTCTCTTGAGAGACTTTGGTTGCTGAGTTTGGGTCTTCTAAATGTATGACTTCGTGACTTGCACTTTGAAGTTGTTCATTTAGTTCTCGAAGTGTGGCTTCGGCTTCTTCAATTCTTTGTTTGAGAGACTTTTCTCTTGCTCTTGTGTGGCATTCTTCGAGTTCTTTTTGCTTTCTCAAGACTTGATCTTTAAGTTCTCTGAGTCCTTGTTCTTCGGCTTTGCTTGCCTTTGAAGAGCTTGGGTCTTGGGGTGCATCTTTTTTGAGACTTTGGTCTTCGACTATGGGTGGGTCATCTTCGGTTACCCTAGTGGTAACTTTCTTGTTAGGCCTGTACATTAGCTTCGCGTGGTCATGGGAGTTTTTGAGCACACACAAACGGTGGGCGCCAGATGTTGGGTAAAGAAATCACACAAGCATCAGAGTTTGAACACAAGTCAAAGTCACATTCATTTCATGATCGTATTGTACATGTCAGAGGGGGTATTTATAGGGATCCTAGTCTTCGTATTTACATAAAATAACTATTTTACCCCCGACTCATATAATTATGACCCTTTTCAACTACAATGGCAAAGTGGTCTTTTTCTCATTTTGAACCTTCATTCTTCAACTTTCAGTCATCAATCTTCTTGAAGTCTTCGCCTCTATCAAGGACAGACAACTCAGATGCTGACGAAATAGCATAAGGTGCAGCTCAAAATACAAATTTGCCCCAAGATGTATTTTTCCATGTCCTAACTCATGCCTCTATCAAAGCAAAACAAGAAGTTCCAAGACAAGTTCATATAATACAAAGCGAAGACTGGAGAGCACCAATCAAGGCATATCTTCGAGGACATTATGAACCAGAAGATGAAGTTAATGAAGTCAGAATGAAACACATGACAAGAAATTACGAAATCATTAACAATCAGTTGTACAAGCAAGGAATTTGTGAACCACTTCTCAAATGCATATCTGTAGAAGAAGGAAAAGAACTTTTATCAGAAATACATGAAGGGATTTGTGGCACACATCCAGGGGCAAGAGCCATGGCAGGGAAAGCATTCCGATAAGGATTCTATTGGCCTTCAGCCTAAAGTGACAGCAAAGAAATAGTCAAGTCTTGTCACAATTGTCAAATGTCTGCTAGCAAGATTAGAGCTCCAGCAACAAACTTACAAACAATAGAACCAACTTGGCCACTTGTAAGATGGGGAATTGACATAATAGGCAAACTACCTCTAGCTCATGGAAATTTTCAATATGCAATAGTGGGAGTAGAATATTTCACAAAGTGGATCAAAGCCAAGCCAGTAACAAATGTGTCTTCTTTTACAATGAAGAAATTTTTATGGCAGAACATCATATGCCGTTTTGGAGTTCCAAGACACATTACAGTAGATAATGGAACTCAGTTTGACAATCAAGATTTCAGAAACTACTATCAAAATATGGGAATCCAATTATGCTTCGCTTTAGTCAGACACCCACAGTCAAATGGTGCAGTCGAAAGAGCAAATGGAATCATATGCACCAGAATTTCAAAATGCCTAGTGGGGCTTCCTAAGGGAAAATGGGTTGATGAACTACCAAATGTCATTTGGGCTCACAACACAACAGTTTCAAGATCAACAAACTTTACACCATTCAAACTATTGTATGGAGAAGAAGCAATGACACCTAAAGAAATAAAGTTTGAAGGTATAAGAACCAATGTGCAAATCATTGAAGAAGAGCAGATAACCAGCAAAGACTTGCTCGAAGAAGAAAGGATGAAAGCAATCCAAAATCTTGAGAAATACCAAAAAGAAACAAAGAATTGGTATAACAAGAAAGTAAAGCCAAGGCAACTTTCACCAGGAGACTTTGTTCTAAAAAGAAAAGGAAACAAAGATACAGTTGGAAAGTTTCAGCAAAAATGGGAAGGTCCTTATCTCATCACAAGGACAAATAAGTTGGGATCATTCGACTTGGCAGATATGAATGGGAAAGAGATTGACCACACCTGGAACAATGAAGCACTGCGAAGATACTACCCTTAGACTTTCATCCTTCTCATTACAAGTTTTGCTCTAGAAGTAGATTAGTTGTTTTTACATTCTAAAGTTCCAATTCAAATGTAAACGAGTTGCACACTTTTTCCACTTAGGGGGAGCCCTTCATAGGGTGAGTGGTTTTTTAACGAGGCAGTCTCTACTATAAATTCTCATCAAATATAAATGAGAAGCTATTACCCTAAAGTCTTGAGTATAGCAAAACCAACAAAAGCCGAAGAGTATACTTAAAATATACTCAAATATCGGCTAAAACAAAACTAAAATAGGTAGCATCATTTTTCGAACAAGCAAAAAACAATGCTAACCTATCTAAACAAATATTCTATCTACCTTTTAGTTTTTCAAAATTCACTAAGGTGAATCTTAACTTCTAAGCAAAGTCTATGTGTTGCCTTCGCAAAAAAGTGAGGGGACGACATTTTTCAAAATTCACTAAGGTGAATCATGACTTCTAAGTGAAGTCTATGCGTCGCCTTCGCAAGTAAGTGAGGGGACGGCGTATTTCAAAATTCACTAAGGTGAATCATGACTTCTAAAGTGAAATCTGAAAGCTCTAGTTTGGTTTTGGTGAATTGATGAAACCCTAAGTGCTAACCTAGTTTATCAAAGTGATCATGAGATAGGTAGCACATTTCAAGTGGTGAAGCAAATGAAGATCATGACATGATGATGGTGATGCCATGGTGATGATCAAGTGCTTGGACTTAAAAAGAAGAAAGAGAAAAACAAAAGGCTCAAGGCAAAGGTATAAGTGGTAGGAGCCATTTTGTTTCGGTGATCAAGATACTTAGTGAGTGTGATCACATTTAGGTTCGATAGCCATACTATTAAGAGGGGTGAAACTCGTATTGAAATACGGTTATCAAAGTGCCACTAGATGCTCTAACTCATTGCATATGCATTTAGGATCTAGTGGAGTGCTAACACCCTTGAAAACATTTGTAAAAATATGCTAACACATGTGCACAAGGTGATACACTTGGTGATTGGCACATTTGAGCAAGGGTAAAGAAGATAGAGTTGAAAAGGAGTTAGTCGCGCTGGTCACAGAGTGACCAGACACGTCCGGTATTAATGACCGGACTCTGGCCCAGTGGAGCGATCGGACGCTGAGGAGTTACTGTTCAGTGTCCGGTCAATGTGATGTAGCTCGGTACTGGATTTCAGAGAGCGACCAGACGCGTCTGGACGCCACACCGGATGCGTCCGATGTGAATCAATGAGTCTCGGGTTTTCAGCGGTAAAATTGATCGGACTCTGGGAGCGTCCGGTCCGGTGTGACCGGACATGTTCGGTCGGTCCAGAGTGGCTGTGAGAGCTCTCTAGACTCGACCGGACACTATGTCTCCCACGTCCGGTCTGAAGTGATCGGACGCGTCCGGTCGGCCCAGAGCGGCTCTGGGAGCTCTCTGGACTCAACCGGACATTGAGTTTCCTACGTCCGGTCGTCCACACCGGACACGTTTGGTCGCAGTTGAGTGTGGTACTCGTGGAAGCAATGGCTACTTCATTTGAATGGGACACGTGGCGGTCAGGCAGCGACCGGACATGTCCGGTGCACACGATCGGTGCGTCCGGTCATCCCGTAGTCTGCCCAATAATTGAGCCAATGGCTCTATTGTTTGGGGGTGTCTATAAATACCATTTGGCTGGCTCTAGCTCACTCTCTTGGCTATTTGCATTGACATAGCAACTTTGTGAGCTTAGCCAAAGTCCTCCCACTCATCTCCATCATTGATTCATCATCTTTGTGAGATTGGGAGTGAATCCAAGTACATTGCTTGAGTGTTTGCATCTAGAGGCACTTGGTGTTCGTGTTTTGCTGCGGAACTTGCTTGTTACTCTTGGTGGTTGCCGCCACCTAGACGGCTTGGAGCAGCGAGGATCGTCGAGTGGAGGTTGGTGATTGTCTCCGGCTCCGATCGTAGTGATTGTGAGGGGTTCTTGACCTTTCCCCGGCGGAGAGCCAAAAGGTACTCTAGTAAATTGCTCATGGCTTGTGTGATCCTCATCTTGTGTTGGTTGTGCAACACCCTATTGAGGGTTTGGCATGTGATGCCAATTAGTGCGTGAACCTCCAAATGAGTTAATCACCACAACAAGGACTAGCTTGCCGACAAGCAAGTGAACCTCGATAAAAAATCATTGTGTCATCATTTGATTTCGAGGTGATTGGTCTTCATTGGTATTCATTCTTGTGATTGATTGGTTTATTCCTCGACTCGGCGGTATAACCATCTTGCTCTCTCTCTTTACATTACTGCAAACTAGTTGTCAAGCTCTTTAGTGTAGCTAGTTGTGAGAGCTTGTTAGTTTGGTTAGTGTGGCTCTTTAGTTAGTCTTTGAGAGCACACTAACTTAGTATAGTGACAGCCATTGTGTGGATAGAGACTATAGAAACTAGAATTGTGGTAGGTGGCTTGCAATTTAGTAGGCTAGCGCAACACTTGCTTCGCCTCATAATTGTATAACAGGTTTGTTAAGTGTTGTTGTAGAAATTTTAATAGCCTATTCACCCCCCTCCAGCCATTAGGACCTTTCAAAGTCTACGCGTTGCCTTCGCAAAAAAGTGAGGGGATGGTGTTTTTCAAAATTCACTAAGGTGAATCATGACTTCTAAGCGAAGTCTACGCGTCACCTTCGCAAAAAAAAGTGAGGGGACGACGTTTTTCAAAATTCACTAAGGTGAATCATGACTTCTAAAGCGAAGTCTACACGTTGGCTTCGCAAAAAAGTGAGGGGACGGTGTTTTTCAAAATTCACTAAGGGGAATCATGACTTCTAAAGCGAAGTCTACGCATTGCCTTCGCAAAAAAGTGAGGGGACAGCGTTTTTCAAAATTCACTAAGGTGAATCATGACTTCTAAAGCTAAGTCTACGTGTTGCCTTTGCAAAAAAGTGAGAGGACAACGTTATTCAAAGTTCACTAAGGTGAATCATGACTTCTAAACGAAGTCTACGCATTGCCTTCACAAAAAAGTGAGCGAACGATGTTTTTTCAAAATTCACTAAGGTGAATTATGACTTCTAAGCGAAGTCTACACATTGCCTTTGCAAAACTACATGCATCAATATAAAACAAAGTATAGAGACTTCAAATTCATTATGAAACAAACTCATTTATTACATATTACAACATAGGGAGGCAAGTTTACAACAATAGTCAAAATCAATCACTTTCTGAAACTACAATAGTTGCAGCTTCACTAATTAAGTCTTCAACAACTTTATCCAACACACGATCCACTTCTAAGCAAAGAAAATCCTCAGAAACAAAACTTGGTGAAACATTTGAGCATGATGACTGGAAAATAAGAGTGTCAAAATATAACTTATCTAGTTCAAATATCATCACAAAAAAGGAGAAAAAGAAAAATAAACAATTTCTTGGGAAAATTTGCTGAAGTCAACAACACGTCGCAAACAAGGTTTCTTGTTTTCATCAACAAGATTTTTAGATTCAAAATCTAAAACAGCATACATCATCAACAAAATAATCACAACATCAAAAACTAAGGCATCAAAACATTAACGCTTACGTCAGCTTACATTCAACAAATGTATCAAACGTAGGATTCGCCTCACTAGTTGCATACTCCAACCACAGCGAAGGTTCAACAACAAAGTTGTCCTTACACATTAACAATGGCATAACACCAATTTTATCCTGCTCAGTTCAATATTTACAAACGTCAAAGGTTTTTTAAAACATCACCCCTCAACTCAAAATCTAAAAACTAAACTACGACGACAACTAAAATGGATGATCACCAACACCATCATCTCTAGCATTTTTCTCATCACGCTTGTCTTGCTCCTTCTGCTCCTTCTCGCCAGCAGTAATTTCTTTTTTAAGCTGTTGCAAAAAGAAAACAAAATATTAGAATAAAAACTCACAAAAAGGGAAACAAACGAAAAAGAAGAGTATTTTTTTTCAATCTAACCTTTTCCATCTTCTTCTTTGCCTTCAGAAAATCACTCTCTCTGCTACCAAGGTTCCAATATTGATTGAAATATTTCTTGCAAAGTAGCTGAGTCCAAGAAGAAACGCTCCATAGAAGGAAACTTATAATCCTTATCTAGCATCTGTTCATACAAAGGATCTTTTGCCTCCTTCATCAAATGAAAAAGTGCACGAGTTGAATACACACAACTCAAATCAGCACTAGTCTGAATAACAATGGGCAAATCCTCATATTGGGGGCATAACAAAGCAAAAAATGGGTCAAACTCCCCAAGATCCCAGCAAGGATCTTCTGGCTTCGCACCAAACTTATCATAACAATTCTTGTAAAGTTCCCACAGACGATTACACTTATCATGAAATTTTTTATCTTTCTCAGTAGACTTTTTCTCAAGATAATTTTTCTCTCCCACAACCTTATCAAGATCTTTCTTCAAGTTATCAAAATCTTTAGTCTTTGTCTCAAGCTTGGTCCCAATAGAGATACACCTTGACTCCATATTATTGAGAGCTTTAACCGTTTCCACTCTTTCTTTCTCCTTAGCAACAAGTTGAGATTTCAAAGATTTAATCTCCTCAAGCAAACTTTTTTCACGAAGTGCCGCATTCTTTGCATCTTCTTCGAGAGACTTACGCAAACTCCTTTGCAAAAGAGCATTCTACAAAATATAACACCACATAAATATTAAGTCACAAAGCCAAATTAACATACGAAGTCAGGCAAAAATATATGTAGCTTGTAAATAATAGTAACACTTGCATCTGCCAACTCAAGGGAAGATTTCCCAGCAAGTTGACCCTTAGCATCAGAAACTATGAAGGCATCATCAATATACTTTGACAACTTTAGCTCTGACTTCCTTGACATAATGCAAAGTTTGTCCAAGCCAATCTTAACAAATTTAAAAGTGTCTAAATTCACACCTTGAGCTTGGCAGTACTCCATGCACCTCGTATACGCCTCAGGATCAACTCCACCAGGAACTATTTCTAAGGCTTCGACAGGAGTAGCAGGTTCCTGAGCCACATCCTTCATTTTCCCAATATCAACAGTCATCTCCTTCTGAGATGAAGGATCAGGGAAAATTTTCTCTACACAAAAAAAACAAAGTTTAAAATAAGAAGAAACATAAACTCAAAATTCAAATCAACCAATACAAAAATAAAAAACAAGCTTACCCATAGAAACACTCTTTTCGAGTTGACATGCAACTTTTTCACCAGTGTTCACATTAATTGTGGACTCAGTAAGATGGCCTCTTCGTCAAATACATCGTCATCAGAATCATCAAAATGTACCCTTACCCTTGTGAGCCTTAGCTTTTGGAGCATCAGTCTCCATAGCCCTCCTAAATCAGAATCTTGCATCACAACTCGGGAAGGTGAGGCAACATGAAGAGTAGCACCAACATCTCCTGCAGTTCCTTGTGGAGTTTCAGCAATAAATCTTTGAGAAGACGGCTTTGCAGTTTCCTACGAAAGCCATAGTCACACTCTCACCTTCTTCAGTCTGCCTCCCAGCGGCAGTAGTAGCAACAATAGCAGCAGTATCAACAATAGGAGATGAAGAAGGCAAAGTGTCTTCGCCAATATTTTTCTAAGGCGAAAACAAGATACCTCCGCCAATATTTTCATCAGAATGAAAAGTACTCGCTAAATTTTAGAAATAGTCACCAAGCGGAGTCAACATCGGCGGAGTCAAACCACTAGAATTAAAAACTAAACTAATCATTCTCACCTCATCTTCACAAGCTTGCTGACTAAGAACCTCTTGATTGTCAGCATCAAGACCCAAATCAACTTCATCTTCTACAATTTTTTCTGAATCAAAAAAAGTTGAAACCTTTTTTTTCTTGCTAGCCTTCTTAGAGGGTGTTTGGTTTCTTCTTCTAAACTTTAGTCGTTGTCCCATTGGATGTTTGGACACATGCATGGAGTATTAAATATAGACTAATTACGAAACTAATTGCATAGCTTGCGACTAATTTGCGAGATGAATTTTTTAAGCTTAATTAGTCCATGATTTGACAATGTTGTGCTACAGTAAACATGTGATAATGCCGGATTAATTAGGCTTAATAAATTTGTCTTGTGGAGTACTAATGGATTCTGTAATTTGTTTTTTTATTAGTATTCGAACACCCCATACGATGCCCTCACATGACACCTCCTAAATTTTAGTTACCGGATTCAAACACCCCTTTAGCAAGTTGTCCACCAGCTCTTTTCTTCTTCCTAACATTTTCTATGCTCGGCTTCACTGCATGAGTATACGCGGGTGGAGGTTTTTCATCATATTTGATCTGGGCAATTTTAAAAATTCTATTCAGAGGCTTGTAATCTTTTCTCACAATCTTATCCATCAAATCTTTTTCTTTCTTCAAAAACTTGCCTAGAATCTCAATTGCCTTCACCTCAACAGCAGAAAAAAGGAAAAAGAAGAAGAAAAAACAAAAAGAGAAAATCAGAAGAAGTGAAACGAATACGAAAATAAAAACGGATCAGATACAGTAATTGATCGGAGATAGTCTAAAAAAACAGGAAAAGGCCGAACAGATGACGGAATAGGAAATAAAAAACCCGAATTTACTACATATAGTAATCGTATTGGGTATGGACTTTTTTTACGTAGGAGTATAGTCTCTTTTGTTAAATAGATTATACACAACCCAATACGTTTTGGAATCGGACTCCGTATCATACTAGACAAGGGCTATTCTAACTCGCATGAGCACGGATTATATATATAAGTCTAGATGGAAAAACCCTCCATTATCCGGTAGCTAGAGGAAGACGGACAAAAAAATGGATAGACGAAAAAAATAGCCAAAAATTTTGCCAGTTTATTATTAGGTATAGTTATACATATAGATATACGCCCTGTTCGTTTGGACTTGTTTGGCTTATAAACTATTGCTAAAAGTACTATTGACTGATTTGGTACGAAAAAAAAATACTATTTACTGACTGATAAAACATGACTTATAAGTTAGATACGATCCAGCGAACATGGTGATAGAAAAATACTTAAAGTTGTCCTAGCGTTTAGTGTCAAATATCGGCAGCACATTATTAGGACACGTGGGGCTTGATGATTCGGCCCAGCCCGCACACAGACACTGCACCCGAGGTCAGATCCCATCGGCCGAACGGACCCATCCTTTTCCCCTTTCCCCACCCCCGACTCGACTTGTGCCGTTCGAAAAAATTCAAATCCCCTTCCCCCCTGCCGACGTCTCCCTCTCCCACTCGCGGCCTCCGCAGCCAGCCATTGAGCCATGCGGTCCCTCTTCTCGCGGCACGCGCGCCACCCCGCTACGCCGCCTCCCCCCTCTTTCTCCGGCGGCGTTGAGACCCCTCCTCGTCGCCGCATCTCCAAGGAGAACGTCGACCCCTCCTCCCCGGCGCGCAACTACCACCACTCCGCCCTCGACCACGGCGCCTCCCCCTTCCGCTCCCCGTCCTCCGCGGCCAAACCTCTCTCCTCCCGCAACCGCCTGCCACCGCGTCCGCCGTCCTCTAACCCACTAAAGAGGAAGCTCGAAGTCTCCTCTGCGGCGGCCGCGGCGGGCCCCACGCACGACGCCTCGCCCGGGCCCGACTCCGGCGTCCAGGTACGTCTAGGGCTTCGTGGGCGATTTAAGGTATTCCGTGTTGGGACTATGGATCTGGCCTGACGGCTGTTGGCTCTGCCGGTTTTGCTCTTCTGGTCACAGGTGGTGGTGAGGATACGGCCGTCGTGCTGGGTCGATGAGGAGGAGGCAGGCGAGGATGGGCGGGGGCCGGAGGCCTGCGTGCGCAAGACGGCGGCCAACTCGGTCGCGATCCAGGGGCAGGACTTCACGTTCGATGCTGTCACTGACTCGGCCTCCACGCAGGTTAGGCTGGGTGAAATTTTTGGGTGGTTTTGGGGTAGTTTCTCTAAGCTTGGGGATTCTATGTACACGGTCTAGATTAGCTGAATTTTGGAGTCATTTCAGTGAGCAGCGTATATATGGTACTTGTATAGTGTTATTTCATAAGTGCTGAGGCGATTTATGCATCTGTGGATTCGTATATAACCTAAAATTTTATGTGTGATTTGGCAGAGGCCAGGGTCGAGGTCTTGTTTTACTGCAAGTAGCTAATGTTAGTTTTTATCTGAATATAGTGTTCTGTGCTCTTAATGGATTTTGTTTGGGGGGATTATAAGTGCTGGTTGTTTCTTTTGGCTAGTTTCATTGGTTAGCTATTCTAACCTATTGTTTAAGTGTGCAATCTCTGTTTGGTTTTGTGATGGGTTTGGTCTTTTGTGTTTGACTTTTATGTACTTATAGGAGGATATCTTCACCCTTGTTGGGCTGCCACTTGTTGAAAATTGCTTATCGGGTTTCAACAGCTCCATATTTGCCTACGGACAGGTGATTTATCTTCATTTTAACATCTAAGCCATGTAATGGCTGGTACCTGAACATAAACTGACTAATAGTCCCTCATTCTTATTTTGTCACTTTAAAAGACTGGCAGTGGGAAAACGTACACTATGTGGGGGCCTCTATCTGCATTGTCAGAAGATTCAGTGAGCAGCCAGAGGGGCTTGACACCTCGTGTATTTGAGCAGTTGTTCTCCCGCATTAATGAAGTAACGTGATAGTTTTTTTTCTTTCTAAAACTTCTTTCTTTTAAGTATTTTTCTGAGTTAAATCTGAAACATGCCCCATTTACAGGAACAAGTTAAACATGCAGATAAAGAGCTAACTTACAATTGTGTCTGCTCGTTTCTCGAGGCAATTTCTCTTCTTAGTACCTAGCAAATATTGTATTCATTCTTGTTTGACACATGAAATGTGATCCAATATTATTATAATGTGCAGATCTACAATGAACAGATAACTGATTTGCTAGATCCCTCACAGAAGAATCTTCAGGTGAAAAAGCTTGTGAAAAGGCCTCTGTTCAGTGGCATAGGAGGAAATCCTTTTCTCAGTTTGCTAATATATATATGTCCTATTCCTTTGCAGATTAGAGAGGATGTCAGAACTGCCGGTGTTTATGTTGAATCATTGACAAAGGAGTTGGTTTTCACCATGAAGGATGTAACTCAGTTGTTGGTTAAGGTGTGTCTCCAAATATTGACATCTAATGTATCCCATCTCCATCTATTTGTTGTGATGACATTGAACCTAATTTCTGACATTTGTATTTGGCATATGCCACTCTCAGATACAAATTTTAATTATGCGTATGATGATTTTGTCACTAGACTACGTTGAAAGGGTGAAAAATTGCCTGAGTTCTGTCTATCAGTGAACATAGTTGTACCGTCATGGAAGATTTTTATGGCACCTCTTGATGTACACAAACTACATAACACTTGGTTCTGCATAATTTCATCGCAACATGGCCTGCTGCTTCACTAGAGATTGATATATTTCTGTATGCTCTACAAATACATCCTATTTTTCTTAACTTTGTGTTGAATAGATTTATTGCAATTAATGCAGGGCCTGGCAAACCGGAGGACAGGGGCAACGAGCGCAAATGCTGATAGCTCACGCTCGCATTGTGTTTTTACGTGTGTCATTAAGTCGGATTCTAAGGTATTCATTGAAATTTGGCCCAATAATAATATATATACATATTATCTTAATCATTTATCAGTTGTCAATTAGCAAAATGTAATTGTAACGAGTGCATTTTCTTGACATTCTGATAATGGTTCTCTATCATTGCCTTTCTACGAGCT